>JAVJIX010000130.1:1437500-1747500 GCA_036785185.1 Paratrypauchen microcephalus
TTTGATAAGGAAACAACATTATAACAAAGATCAGAAAATAGCGTAAAATGAACTTCAGCAACTATACTTGAGTAAATGTCATGGAGTACTACTTACCTCTTCAATATAGTTGCAAATGAAATGACAACTAGAGATACAATGTGAAATATTTCTCACAACTTCAATATTTTCTACTTTCCAATTTCACATTCAAGCCCCAAGGTTAGTCTGAGATCCAACAACAGCATAAACTAAGCTCCCTTTTACACTGTTTATGAATCAAAACAAAAATGGCCGAACAAGCACTTTGTGTGTTTGCGTAGCCTTACAAGTCGCTAAACAAACTCAATTAAGGGTCATTAGCGTAATTCCCATTGGCGCGAATAGATTAGCAGCTCCAAAGTGTGGCTCGGTAAATGGCCAGATGTGGAAGGGGGAGGAGTGAGGCGAGGGCCGCTAAGAGGAGTGGGTGCTAATAACATGTCAAGAGCGATGTGTTGAAGTCCATTGTCAAAACCACCAATTGAACTATTTCGTACAATCACGTTTAGTGGTTTAGCGTGAGTGCTTTCATTGCTTGGCTTTATGCTCGACTTGTCACTGCGCTATACGGAGTGGCTAATGAGTAGACCTGCCCGCTTGGTACATTTCCACGGAGAGCGTTCATAGAGTGAACTATTTCTGTCCCATTATGCCAGTGAAAAGGCTCAACTGTCAGGAGCTGCTGTAATCTCATTTCATGCTTTTTTTTTTAACAGTTAAACTGGCGTTCTCTGTATTCGACCGCGGGCACACAACGACACACGGTAAAATGGGTATGTGCAAATAAGTAAGAGTGATTCGTCAGATAAAGCTGGTGGTTTGGATATTGAGACTGCAATGCAATAAAAACCAAACCATGTGGTTCCTGGAGAAGGCCTGGAAGGTGAAAGCATCAGTGGTGCCCGTGGTGATCGGAGCAATCAGGGCAGTAACCCCCAAACTAGAGGAGTGGCTACAGCAGATCCCAGGAAAAACGTCAGACATGTCAGTCCAGAAAAGTGCAGTACAGGATAGAAGAACAGCAGAGATACTGTGCTGAACCCTATAATATATGTGTTCCTCACCTTCCACGGTGGTTGGTCTCCCTCACCCTCAGGAGGAGCTTGAGAGTTCAGGCCTTGAGCTCCTGGTATTTCTCTAGTTTCTCATGTTCCTTTTTCCCGATATTACCATCGCTTGGTATTGCAATGTCCACCATTGTAATACCAAGTGATATACATATACAGCTCTGGAAAAAAATAAGAGACCAATGCATTTTTTTCTGAAATCAGCATCTCTACAAGTATAGCCATTCCATTCCAGCGTCTGTTGAATTCTAACACAAACACAAAGCTGAGCTACTTCAGTTCTTGCACCAAGAGTGGAATAAAGTCACCCAAGAACAATGTGAAAGACTTGTGGAGAGCATGCCAAGACGCATGAAAGCTGTGATTAAAAATAAGGGTTATTTCACCAAATATTGATTTCTGAACTCTTCTTAAGTGTAAACATTAGTATTATGTTGTTTTAAAATGAATTTAATCTTGTTTCTTTGCATTGTTTGAGGTCTGAAAACATGTATCTTTTTTGTTATTTTGACCATTTGTCATTTTCTGCAAATAAATGCTCTAAATGAAATAAAATTAATCTAAAAAATGTTATTTAGAATTTAGGGTAAATGTTGTCAGTAGTTTATAGACTCAAACAAAAATGTTCCTTTTGCCCAAACACATACCTATAAGTAGTAAAATCAGAAAAATCAGTGGTCTCTTATTTTTTTCCAGAACTGTATATGTTCACACATGTTTAAGACACAAACCCTGCATATTTGTGTAATAGAGGTGCTCCACTGTGTTTTTAAACTCCATATACCTTCACTACAATAATACTACTAATAATAAAGGATTACTCAAACATAACACAACTCTGAGGAGGTAGCAGCATTATAACATGGCTTAAGGCTCACAAGAGTCAATTTTGTGTAATATACGGTCTTTAAAATGAACTACTTCTGTTTTTCACACTTTTAAGACAGCCCCTTTAAATAATATGGAACAAAGCCCATCTGTGTAACCACATGAACAGGTCATATAAAGGTGAGGACGCTCTTGGACCATCATATTTTCTCTCCTCTCACACAAATCTGTCTGCTTGTGCCTGGATGGGCTGTGGTCCGTGAACATAATGACGTACGGCTGACAGCTAAAACAATGCTCGGTAATATACCCACTCAACTGTGCGCTACCTCCTCTTTAAATCATGTGAAGAAGCACCAGGCAGTGTCGGGAAATATGTCCACGGCCAGGTAAAGCTCATTTGTAATTCCCACAAACCAAATAAACAAGTGTAGTGCAAAAAATGGTGACTTTGTACGAAAAATATGAAAAAGTCTCACTCAAACTAAAATACCTGTGTCGGTTTTTACGAGTAATTGTTCTAGTTTCAAATGTTTTTTCAAAACTTTTCTCATGTTCAAAGTAAACATGAGACACGGAGAAAGTAAAAATGTTAACTTTGCCTGATGTACTGTTTTTAATTGTTGTACTGGATGGTTTTTATCATAGAGTGTATATACAAACGGACATAGCTAACCAGCCATTCAAAGCTGTGTTCCAAATAGGAAGCGATCATGGGGGCGCTTCCGGCTCCACTGACTCTGGATCCAATTCATTTCACATTCAAAAATTGCGGCCCCTCTCTGTGTGACTGCTGCAGTGAGCTTTGTCATTTTGTTCTTAAAATGTTCGTATTAACCCACTGTACATCATGCTCGGGCTTTTATTTTGTCATTTTGTCCATAAGTAAATTCCTATTCCTGTAGAACTCTGCTCCAAATTCGCTCCTATACCCATATATCACACTCCTTTAGTCCACTTCTTTATACAGTCTATGGTTTTTACTTAAGCCTATCTTCTTGTTGTTCACTTTGACTTGGGTGTTTCACAGTATGACATTAAACATCTGTCCATTTCCATGGAGATAAACGGGCCAAATTACAAGTCAAAACATTCTTATTGCTCACAGAATGAAAGATATTTTGAGCAACATTGTAGCAAGTAAATAAATACTGGATATTTAATCTGTTTAATGCCAGACGGGTTGACCCCACACCAGCAAAAGTGCATCTTTTAGGTAATATAGGCCAACATACATATCACACAATTAGAAATGTACCAATTCTGCTCTTTCAGTTCCAATACAAATTTCGATAATGTAGTATAAAGTATCTGAGTCTGAAAACGGCAATTATATCCTTAAAACAAAAATAAAATAAGACCAAACTGAATATGTTATGTGGCTGTTATGATCTCTCAAGTAACCACAGAACAGCTTAGTATGAAACTTTCTGGACAAACCACAACCAGCAAATAGTCTTATCAGTTATCCATATACAGCTCTGGACAAAAAAATAAGAGATCACTGCAAAATCATCAGTTTTTCTGATTTTACTACTTATAGGTATGTGTTTGGGCAAAAGGAACATTTTTGTTTGAGTCTATAAACTACTGACAACATTTCCCCCAAATTCCAAATAAAAATATGATCGTTTAGAGCATTTATTTGCAGAAAATGACAAATGGTCAAATAACAAAAAAGATGTTATCAGACCTCAAACAAGATCAAATTCATTTTAAAACAACATAATACTAATGTTTACACTTAAAGGAAAAGTAACGTTATTTTACAATCTGAGCCTTCTTTCGCTAATAAAACAAGTCGTTTGACTCACCCATAGCACTTTCTTGTCATTTGGAGCTGTTTGGTGAAAGTTATGTTGTAGCGTATCCGTTAGCCTGAGTACTCGGGGCATTACTTTGCGCAGGGCTCTCAAGTCTCACGCATTGAGAGTGTGACACACGCAATTCGACGTATTCACACGCGCACACGCCACACATGGCATTTCTCACGCTGATTTTTGTTTTTTTTTGTTTTTTTTGTTTTTTGTGCCCAGAAAATCGGTCTGTGTGGCTTAGTTTATGCAGGCTCCGCGCGTTTTCAGCGCCCCCTTCCCCTGCTCCCCCGAGCAGGGGGAACAGGGGGAGGGGGGGGGCGGCGCGTCTGCTCGCTGTCCCCCGGGCACGTCCTGAGCCTCAGTCCCGGTGCCACGTCTCCTCTGAGACGCACCGACTCCGGTCCCCGTGTCTCCGTCTGTGCGTAACGTGTCCCCCCCGACGGCTTACGCGCGGAATACGCGCGGCCCAGAGCCGAACTGCCCGCGGTGAGACGCGGTGAGACGCGATGAGACGCGGTGAGACGCGGGCCCGGTGCATTGACCAGACTCTTACATGAATCCGTTAAAAATGTCCCGCTCCCTCCTCCCCGCCCCTCTCAGCGCGCACTGACAAAGTGCAGTGATGATAAAACAAACTGAGAACCATCAGGTAATAACTTCATTTATATAACTCTCATTAGCTGCTTTGTAGTTTAAGTTTGCTCTTTAGACAAACAGGGCTCTCAACACGCAATTCGACGTGTTCACACGCTCACACGGCATTTCTCACGCAATTCAAGCCCCAAAAATTGTTCACTCGCCCCCCCCCCCCCCCGGTCCTCGGAAATTACAGTCACACGCACGACCCCGCTCAAAACTTGAGAGCCCTGCTTTGCGGTGTCCAAATAACACAAACTTTAGCACTTTTCAAATCATAGAAGCCCGATGTCTTAATGTAAGATTTCGTTTGAAGCAAAAGTGGCCTGTAATCCGAGATTTATCCATAGTTTTCAGCTTTGCGTTCCATGTTTGGGTCCCGGGAGCTGATAGCACAGTCCGCGCATGCGCACTGGCGTCCTCATCTACTCGAAACTATGGCTAAATCTCGGATTACAGGCCACTTTTGCGTCAAACGAAATCTTACATTAAGACATCGGGCTTCTATGATTTGAAAAGTGCTAAAGTTTGTGTTATTTGGACACCGCAAAGTAATGCCCCGAGCATATGATACGAGCCCCATGTTAACGGATACGGGATCATTACTAGACAGAACGGCTCAACATAAGTTCTGCGATACTGCTCCAATTGACAGCAAACTGCTATGGGTGAGTAAAACTACTTGTTTTATTGCCGAAAGAAGGCTCAGATTGTAAAAAAAACGTTAATTTGCCTTTAAGAAGAGTTCAGAAATCAATATTGGGTGCAATAATCCTTATTTTTAATCACAGCTTTCATGCGTCTTGGCATGTTCTCCACAAGTCTCCACATTGTTCTTGGGTGACTTTATTCCACTCCTGGTGCAAGAACTGAAGTAGCTCAGCTTTGTGTTTGTGTTGGAATTCAACAGACGCTGGAATGGAATGGCTGTAATACATGTAGAGATGCTGATTTCAGAAAAAAATGCAGTGGTCTCTTATTTTTTTCCAGAGCTGTATGTTCAGCCAGAATATTGGTTTAATTAATATTTCGAAACCAATAATCAATCCAGCAAATTCTTCGTTATCTGTGCATCCCTAGAATGTACAGAACATCTACTGTGTTTTGCTTGAGCACACAACAACAGGGATCAGCTTAACACGCAAAACAACTGAGTGACTGAAGCCCATCACATGTTACTTATGTTGTGATGGAAAGAAAACAACTTTTACTTGAGTTTCAGATTTTTGTACAGTTCTAAAAATGAACTTGAGAACACACACATTCCCATAATACAGAATATGCATATCAAAATCAATCAAAAAGTTCTGCTCCAAAATGTTTGCCCGCCGTCCTCCCTTCAACCTCTCTGGGTCTTTGTGTCTGACGCTTAAAAAGATTTGATAAATGATAGATGAGGACTCCATCAATATTTATCGATCCTGATGAGGCTGTGATGACATTCATATAAAGGTTAATAAAAGTTTAAACAGCTCATCTCAATTCTTTTTTTTTTCTTTTAACTCCCATCCTCTATTAAAACAAGACCCCTTCATATCATTCCCTATTACCAAAACCTAATATGGCACTTATGAAATTAATAAACTTGTCAGCTGCAAGTCATCATATTTGAAACTGTTTTTTTTTTTTTTTCCAACCATCTTGTCTCTTTTACGCTTGTGATATCCTTGTGAGTACATCTTTTGAATGTTTTTAGTCATTAAATTTTATATATATATAAAAAAAAGTACTACAGTATTTTTCGGACTATAAGTCAAAGTTAAGACTAAGTTTTCATGGTTTGGGTGGTCCTGCGACTTATACTCCAGAGCGACTTGTATATTAAAATTTTACAAGCCTTGAGCGCCCTCTTGTGGCTTGACTTGAAAACTACCGCTACTGCTATACAGGGAATCCTCAGGTTACGACGTTGATCCGTTCTTAAGACGCGTCGTAACCCGAATTTCGTCGTAAGCCGGATTTTGCTTTTGATCTTCCAACCAAAGCACCAATAACCTTTCCATCTCAATAATTAGACCACTACGCTGCTTGGTTATCACTGCCGCTTTCATAGGAGCAGATCAGAGCCCACATCAGGTACTTCCGCCCACATTGGGCACGCACACGAGGCCGTCTTCTTCTCCCTACAACCACAACAGAGCGTATTCTTCCGCCGTGCGCCGCGCGCCGTTCGCGTTTGTTTACATCTCTTACCACGCTAAACCGCGTAAGACGGAATGATGCGTAATATATGCATATTTTTTTTAATGGGGGCGCGTTTGTAACCACGAAACGTCGTAACCCGGGACCGTCGTAACCCGAGGACCCCCTGTATATTAAAATTGCACCCTCTTGTGACAGCTACAGAGGGCGCTGTAGACTTGGGTGCCAGTATCTGCTACTACGATTACTTCTGTACCACTGAAAATGTTTACTCCGGAGTTCGTGACAAGTGACACGGAGAATGACTTCAGTGGATTTAGTGATATGGAGTGAGATGGAGCGTTTGGTTAACTTGTTACGGTATGTTATTTATTTTATAGTTATCTGAAAACTTGTTACAGTATGTTATTTATTTGTGTTATTTATTTATCTGTTAACATATTAATATGTTACGTTAACAGGCTGTTGTTCTCTATTCTGTTGTTATTATTACTATTGCCTTTCAAGATGAAATCCTGGTTCCTGGTCTCTGATTTTATAAAATAAATTTCCCCCAAAAGGTGCGACTTGTATTCCGGTACAACTTATATATGTTTTTTTTTTTAGTGCTGTCAGGCGATTAAAAAAATTAATCTAATTAATTACAGGATTTGTAATTAATTAATCTAATTAATCGCATTTTTTTAAATAATTTTTTTAGGTGGTTTATTGTGCTTTCCCACAGTGCAAAAAAGGTGTGATTTATAGTGGTACAGTGAAAAGAATGCAGACTTCCCCTTTAAAAGATAAAAGGAGAAATTCAATTTGTCACCTGGACAAAGTTTGTTTGGTCGAAAACGTTACGCCGCTCATCCGAGAGGCTTCGTCAGTTCTGGTTCTAAACAGGGTCTAACCAGCACTAGAACCAGAACTGACGAAGCCTCTCGGATGAGCGGCGAAACGTTTTCGACCAAACAAACTTTGTCCAGTTGACAAATTGAATTTCTCTCTTATCATGGATTCTACCTGGACGACTGAGGGACTCTTCACGCACTTCCCCTTTAAGTCTTTCACTCACTCTTTCAGTGCACGTTACCTCCAGTGTAACCAAGACAAGACTGCTGTACACCCCCATTCACCTCCCACATTACGTAACATTCATTTGAAAGCTCATTTACACCATTCCACTAGCCTATTAAATGGCGAATATTTCTGGTGTACGTGAGCACGTACAGTAGCTTTCATACAATGTCAATAAATAATATACACAGCTTCAAATATACAGAGAATACAAATAATTGTCTGTGTAAATTACTCATGGCTCACCTGACCCCTGGAACCCGGCGCGGATGTGTCCGGACCATCGCACGGAGGAGGAGGGAGGAGGCGGCGGCACCGCGGGGTGAGTAAATGATCGGGTTTAGCGTGATTTGGATGGGCAAAACTAACACTTCTTAAGTGTGCACCCTTAGTCACGGCAGAACACGCTGGAGAGGTTATGGGGAATTGAAAGGGGTTCAGCGCGCGCAGCGCAGCAGATACGGAAATGGATGCACGCGTCTTCATGTGCTCTCCCCGGCGTCTTCACGTGCTCTCCGCGGGGACAGGGGGCTTAGAAACGGATCTGCTCCGTCACATTTTTATAAATAAACTCGCCGTTCAAAGGCCCCGCACGCCAAATTTAAAATGCGCGCGCATTGAATTGCGCTCATAATTAATTGCGTTAATTTTTATAACGCGTTAATTAGCAGTGTAATTAATTAATCTAATTAACACGTTAAACTGACAGCCCTAGTTTTTTTCTTATTCATTATGCATTTGGCTGGTGCGACTTATACAGTATGTTAAAAATATGGTATGTTGACCAAGATCTATGCTGCTAATATGCCATCTCAAAATGCCTTACTCCCAACTATTACCAGCAGAGGGCACTAGATGCTTGATCCAACAATGAAAGAAAAAATTGCCCTACAAGAACAACAACTTTTTTCATAAGTATTACAAATGCAAAGTACAATGTCTAAAGGGCCCATATTACTATTTTTGATCTATGTTATAATGTTGTTTCCTCATCAAAAACACACCTGGATATCATGCCAGTCTCTACTGAACAAACGTGAAAACTACCACGTCATGACATCACAAGTTGGAACAGAGCATTTTGAGTTTTGGAGATGTAACCAGACTAATAATGTGGGATTACTCAAACACATGTTTTTGAGGACATAATAACATTCTAACATGACTTACACAAGAGTCAGTTTTGTGTAATATCGGACTTTTAAGGACGACTGTAGAATACTGGCTTATCAAGTAAACATTAGTAACAAAAAATGCTTAAAGAAGGTGCGCTACCAACATTTTTGTCTCCTTGACGATGTACTTGCGTTCACAGGATGGTATCAACTTATTTATTTATTTATTTATTCCATGGAAACAAGCAGGAGTTGCCACTAGACCAAGATACTGGTCAGATCTGTGCAGGGGATGACCCGCTGACTGTATGTGTGCATAAAATCACCCACAATTGAATGAATGGTACATGGATAAGTTTAAAGGAAAATTAAGGGTTTTTTTTACAATCTGAGCCTTCTTTCGGCAATAAAACAAGTAGTTTTACTCACCCATAGCAGTTTGGTGTCAATTGGAGCAGTATCGCAGAAGTTATGTTGAGCCGTTCTGTTCTACCAATGATCCCGTATCCGTTAGCGTGAGTGCTCGGGGCACTGATTTGGGTGTCCAAATAACACAAACTTTAGCACTTTTCAAATCACAGATCGCTGTGTCAGGGTAGACTTTTAGTAGATTCCAAAACAGCCTGAAACCCGATATCGCAACAGAAAAGTAAAGTTCAGAGCGGTGTTAGCTTCTTTCGGAGTAGCTGTGTTTACAAAACAGCTGAGTTCACGCATGCGCACTGTCCTCTCTGATGACGTCATCAAATGAAACTATAGCTGGATATCGGGTTTCAGGCCGTTTTGGAATCCACTAAAAGTCTACCCTGACACAGCGATCTTCTGTGATTTGAAAAGTGCTAAAGTTTGTGTTATTTGGACACCGCAAAGTAATGCCCCAAGCACTCACGCTAACGGATACGGGATCATTGGTAGAACAGAACGGCTCAACATAAGTTCTGCGATACTGCTCCAATTGACAGCAAACTGCTATGGGTGAGTAAAACTACTTGTTTTATTGCCGAAAGAAGGCTCAGATTGTAAAAAAAAGTTAATTTTCCTTTAATGCCACACTGTGAAACATTCCATATAAAGTATTACCATCTCCATGAGGACAAGCAGGTGGCGGACCTCTACCGTAAAAGTTGCTCAATGCTTACTGCTGATTTTCTCGTTTTATATCACTTAGTAAAAGTAGTTTGACATTATGGTATCATGTCAGGAGCATCTATTGTTATTGTGAGTCCTCTGAGCACCTGGGGCTTTCACTAGCGCTCTGGGCTCTGCAGCAGATTTGTCCTTCACGCTTTGCAATGCATACTGGGAAGAGGAAACTTTCAGTCTTTGTTGAAAAAAAATAAAAATAAATAAAGAAGTATTTTCTAAAACATACAGCATAGGTGACACAGCGGCAGAGAGGTTAGTACTTTTGCCATGATAGGGTTTTAAGTGTGGAGTTTGCGTGTTCTTCCCGTTTCTGGATGAGCACTTTGGTCAACTTAAAACACAGAGGGTGGTTCTAGTTTTTAGATTCTAGTTTTCCCTTTTTATTACATTGTACTTTGACATAAAAAATCAAAAAGGTATGTTCACCAGTGTTGAACCTGGCAATTTCTATGGCGATGAGACCCTATAAACTTCTATATTACAACAAAACTCTGCATTTTACCTTCCCTTTTCTATATTAAATATTACTGGCCTATATACAGCTCTGGAAAAAAAAAAAAGAGACCCCTTCAAGATTATCAGTTTTCCTGATTTTACTACTTATAGGTATGTGTTTGGGTAAAAGGAACATTTTTGTTTGAGTCTATAAACTACTGACAACATTTCCCCCAAATTCCAAATAAAAATATTATCGTTTAGAGCATTTATTTGCAGAAAATGACAAATGTTCAAAATAACAAAAAAGATGCATGTTTTCAGACCTCAAACAATGCAAAGAAACAAGATCAAATTCATTTTAAAACAACATAATACTGATGTTTACACTTAAGAAGAGTTCAGAAATCAATATTTGGTGGTCAATATTTGGTCATGCGTCTTGGCATGCTCTCCACAAGTCTTTCACATTGTTCTTGAGTGACTTTATTCCATTCCTGGTGCAAGAACTGAAGTAGCTCAGCTTTGTGTTTGTGTTGGAATTCAACAGACGCTGGAATGGAATGGCTGTAATACATGTAGAGATGCTGATTTCTGAAAAAAATGCAGTGGTCTCTTTTTTTTTTTTTTTTCCAGAGCTGTAGAGAATGTTGTGATGTCATCTGAAACCCAACCACAGACAAAATACTATAGCTTTATTGTCCTGACCAAGACTTGCTCAAGATCTGGAGATGGTTTCCCAGAGATTCCCACTGCTCCTGACGGGTTTCTCCATTGGCACTGAATCAGGGGTCAAACCATTTAAAGAAATACCTGTCCGTGAAATAACTCTACAACTAATGAGACGGTGTATTCCCTCATTCGTCCAGGAGTGGTCCTGTGGAGAGGTTTCAGCAGTAGTCATCTGGACACTATTTTGATCTAAAAAAAAAATAAAAATTGGGAAGGGATACAACATATGTTAGAGCTGTGATGAAGTTTGAACTGTTTAACCTTTGATTAATGAGCAAATGCCTAACCCACTGTGCCACTGTGCTATCCAAGTACCTGATATCTAGACTATTACTTCAATTAGGTTTTGTAAGTTTGCCTTGTTTGACTGATGCTGTGGAAGCTGTTGAAATTAAGAAGTTTTAGCTCCCATCTAGAAGACATTTTCAATTTGATGATACTGGCTTGAAGAAGTAGTTTTATACTGCTACGAGAAAAGTCCTGCCCCAAAAGAAAACGGTTTAAAGTGAAGCTGTCCTCTTTAAAGGTTGTTAAGCCCCTATTGTATTTTGACTGACTAAAGAAAAGGTGCACTTCTGTCGGAGGGTCCCTCAAATGCTTTTTCTCCATGGAGACGTTATTGCTTTGTCTGAGATGTTTCACCGTACAACATTAAACCTTTCTATCTTCACGGAGACCAAACCAGACCAAGTTACAGGTCAGATCTGTGGAGAGGCGACCCCGCTCACAGGTATTTTCTAGGTATTTTCGAGCAATAAAACCAGATGTAACAGAATCCATGTAAAGTTGTGTCGAAATAACTACCTTCTCTACAAATATACAACTAAAGTGAAGTGTTTACCAAATAGCTTCAAACCATCCATACCTTAACCTTATCTCTATTTGTTCTTACCCACCAACAAAGCACTTTTAAATTGCCATTGATCACAGGCTGTTATTTCTCGATTTCATGCACGAAGCAGCAGGTGGTTTGATCTGAGAAAAAACACGCTCATTATGGCGAATGAGCATTTCAAAGGAACACTTAAGTCTGAAAAATATTTTTGTTGGAACATCTAAGCCGAGCAGGTACATCTTATTTGCTGAAGTATGTTTGAAATAGTGTTTGAAATAGTGCCCTTTTACTTCCATTTTGCTATATTACAAAAAGGTATTCTTGTTTAGCTTTAAGCCGTGTTATAATGTTGTTACCTCCTCAAAAACATGCCTCGAGTTGTTTTGTTTCATTCATACTGTACATGTTTGAGTCTGTGTACACGTCTAAAACCTCAAAATGCTCTGTTGCAACTTGTGATGTCATGAAGCTGTAGTTTATAAATGAACTTAGACTTAGACCTAAACAAACTTTACTGATTCTCAAGGGAAATTATCTGGACACAGTAGCTCACACATCACAATATATTACAGGGGGTCCTCGGGTTACGACGGTCTCGGGTTACGACGTTTCGTGGTTACGAACGCGCCCCCATAAAAAAAAATATGTATATATTACGCGTCATTTCGTCTTACGCGGTTTAGCGTGGTAAGAGATGTAAACAAACGCGAACGGCGCGGGGCGGAAGAATACGCTCTGTTGTGGTTGTAGGGCGAAGAAGACAGCCTCGTGTGCGTGCCCAATGTGGGCGGAAGTACCTGATGTGGGCTCTGATCTGCTCCTATGAAAGCGGCAGTGATAACCAAGCAGCGTAGTGGTCTAATTATTGAGATGGAAAGGTTATTGGTGCTTTGGTTGGAAGATCAAAGGCAAAATCCGGTTTACGACGAAATTCGGGTTACGACGCGTCTTAAGAACGGATCTACGTCGTAACCCGAGGACCCCCTGTATAATAAAAAGGAATAATGTAAATGGCAATAATAAATTCTAAATAAGTAGCAAAAATATAAAGAGACTGGTGTCAAATAAGGCATCAAAATAAAATACAAATACATCATTATACATTCAGCGCAGTAGACGGCTTTACTTTACCTTTTGTTCAGTAGAGATTGGCAATTCCAGGTCTGAAATCCACCAAACAATTCTAGTCAAGGTGTATGGAGTTTAAAAACACAGTGGAGCACTTCCTGTATCCTGTTTTCCATTTGAGAGAAGAACTGTGTATTATTAAGCATGTGTGAATGAACCAAAACACAAACGTTTTTGACGAGGAAACAACATTATAAAGTAGATGAGAAAATGGCGTAATATGGCTCTTTAAAATCTCCTTGAAACGTTCATTGTAACGGGTGAAACGTTAGCCAACATAGCTCAAGTTGTCCCATCAACGTTGGCATTTTGGGCTGTTGTTTTTGCATACGCCCTTGGGATCTCCTTCCTCCTCTTGCTAATATCTTTCCTGCCATTAAAGACATTATTAAACCAGCCAAGTCTGTAGCTCCCGTTCCATCTCCGCGGCTCCCTCTCCTAAAGTAAATAAGTGTTTTTTGTAATAACATGTTTCTGCTTGGACTAGCTCTTTGGCGTCCTCCGAGGCGCATTCTAATGTCCCTTTCTTTTTGTGCAAATAGGACACTGTGTGATTATGTAATTACTGGTGCTGCTGTGGTGGTCAAGCTGGGAGTTGGAGGCACTTTGGTTTTGAAAAGGCTGTGAGCTATGTAGAGTTGTTTCTTTATCTAAAGCACACTGTACCTAAAGTTGTATTTTGTTTCACATGTTTGAGTAATTCTGCATGTTTCTCTATTCAGAGCTAAAAATGCAAGTTTCCACTGATGAGATTAAGTGGCAAAAGGAGAAATTCAATTTGTCAACTGGACAAAAGTTTATTTGGTCGAATACGTTTCGCAGCTCATCCAAGCTGCTTCTTCAGTTCTGGTCAGACGCTGGTGGACACTGCCTTTATCTGCCTGAAGGGAGGAGCTAACTACAATGAAATCTCTCTGAAACTACTACACATATTTGTTTACAGTTTCTATTAGGCTACGTTCAGACTGCAGCCTGAAGTGACCCAAATCTTTTTTTGCCCCTATGTGACCTGTATCTGATCTTCTAATGACAGTCTGAACGACACAGATCAGATTTTTTCAAATGTGACCCAGGCCACTTGGATATGTGGTCCTCAAACCGATACATATCCGATCTTTTGACAAGCGACTTCAGTCTGAACGGCCAGGTCACATTCATCCGACCTACACAGCATCAACAAGTGACAAATGTCACTATTCTACACTGAAGAAGATGGAAACTGACCAGAACTGACCGTATTTAAGGACAGTGTTTCCCAACCTTTTTTGTCTTGTGTACCCCCTTAGCCTTTTTGTCATACCTCGAGTACCCCCTCGCTCATACATGTTGATAATTCTCGAAAAGTAGAACGTGACACAACAGATTATCAAATGAAAATAATTTTATTTCATCTCCTTAATTTAATTCTCAGGCATTTTCTCTCTTTTCTTTAACTCAAATTTACTCAAATTAGAATTAAAAAATTCAAAAAAATCTCCCCCTGCGCCTGGCAGCAACATCCCCTGCAGTGTGCTCGCGTACCCCTAGGGGTAATTGTACCCCTGGTTGGGAAACACTGTTTTAGGAGACAAGCCCAGCATTGAGCCGATAGAATTGCTGGATAGCTGCGTTACTGAAGAGGAACCCACAAAACACCATGGCCAGAAACCTTCTCCTTCTCAATCTCCTCCCTAAAACAAATAAGGCCTTCCAAGATGGCGGCGCGTGAAGACGCAGCGGCCCCTCGTCCGGCCGATAGCGTAGTGTTTTCACCGTCTTTGTCTAGTCTATCTTGTTCGTCTTCAGTGTTTTCTAACAAGTACAGTAGGCAGTTCTTGCTGGACATAGGCAGAACTGGCCAGCACAACTCCCTGGACACTGTACTAGAGGAGAAGCTGGCGCGCTTCGGACTACTCCGCCGGCCTGCTGCTAATGCTGCTAACGCTGCTACACCGGACTCGCCTGCCGCCCCCCGCCCGGAGAGGAGACGCCGCAAGCGGTGTGAGAGGAGGCAGAAGCGAGGCCGGCGCGGCGGTATCAGAGCTAGGCTAACGGCTAGCCCGCACCGGCCGGCCATTCCATCCATTCTCCTCGCCAACGTGCAGTCTCTGGACAATAAAATGGACTACATCAGACTGAGGGCTGCCCAGCGCGACGTGAGGGAGTGCTGTGTTTTTGTTTTTACGGAAACATGGCTCCATGACAACATCCCGGACTCAGCGGTGCGCCTGGACGAGCTAACATGCTACCGCTCGGACCGACCTAAGCGGTGTCCCCGGAGTTAAATCCCGCGGAGGGGGTTTAATAATTTTTCTTCGGGACACTTATTGTCGGGACGCTGTGGTGGTATGTAGACACTGTTCACCCCTAGTGGAGTTTATGATTCTGAAGTGCCGGCCTTTTTATCTCCCGCGTGAAATCACGGCAATATTGCTAGTGGTTGTTTACGTCCCCCCATCACCGAACAGCGCTGATAGGAGGGAGGCACTGTATGAGTTGTATAACTCTATTAGCGAGCAACAGACTGCTCACCCGGACGGATTTTTATCCTTGCCGGGGATTTCAATCATGCAGACCTCAAAACTGTCATGCCACAAATGCATCAGCATGTTGATTTCCCAACCAGGGGAAACAACATTTTGGACATGGTTTACACTACACACAAGGGAGCATACAAGGCTTACCCCCTCCCCCACATAGGCCTCTCTGACCACATCTCTGTTGTGCTCAGACCGGCATACAGACCCCGTGTAAGGGTCTCTAGGCCGGCTCTGAAGCAGATCCAGGTGTGGCCAGAGGGCCTCGTCTGCACTACAGCACTGCCTCGGTACAACAGACTGGGCAGTGTTCAAACAGGCCGCCACATACAACAATCACACTGACATTGAGGAGTACGCAGACACTGTGACCTCCTACATCACCAAATGCATTGGTGATGTCACACACACAAAAACCATCACCACCAGGGCTAACCAGAAGCCATGGCTGACAGGGGAGGTTCACAGGCTGTTGAGAGCCAGGAACGCTGCCTTCAGAGCTGGGGATGTCCCCCATCTGAGGGCAGCAAGAGCCAACCTGTCCCGTGGAATCAGGAAAGCCAAACACAAATACACACAGAAAATAACCGGACACTTTAGAGATAGCAGGGACACACGGAGTCTGTGGCAGGGCATCCAGAACATCACGGATTACAAACCCTTGCCACAGACCTGTGACAATAATATCACCCTGCTCAATGACCTCAACAGCTTCTTTGCACGGTTTGAGGCAGGAAATGACACCCGGCCCCAAAAAACTCCACCACCTCCCCACGACCAGCCCCTGTGTGTGTCTGCAGCCAGCGTGAAGAGGACACTCTCCAGGATCAACACCCGCAAGGCTGCAGGCCCGGACAACATTCCTGGTCGTGTGTTGAAAGACTGTGCAGAGGAGCTCAAGGATGTCTTCACAGACATCTTTAATGCTTCTCTGAGCCAGGCTGTCGTTCCCTCCTGCTTCAAAACCACTACCATCGTTCCCGTGCCAAAGAAGCCCACTCCGGCCACTTTTAATGACTATCGCCCTGTTGCACTGACCCCCATCATCATGAAGTGCTTTGAACGGCTAGTCATGGCACACATCAAATCCATCCTCCCCCCACCCTAGACCCATACCAGTTTGCATACCGGGCCAACCGCTCTACCGAGGATGCAATCTGTTCTACACTTCACCCGGCTCTCACCCACCTAGACAATAAAGACTCATATGTGAGAATGCTGTTCATAGATTTCAGTTCAGCATTCAACACTATAATCCCACAGCAGCTCATTATCAAACTAGACCACCTGGGGCTTCAGACCTCACTGTGTAATTGGCTGCTGGACTTCCTCAGTGAGAGGCCACAGGCAGTGCGGGTCGGCAGAAACACCTCAAGCTGCATTAGACTGAGCACAGGAGCCCCCCAGGGCTGTGTGCTCAGTCCGATGCTCTTCACTCTGCTGACCCACGACTGCTCACCAGCGTTCAGCACCAATCACATAGTGAAGTTTGCGGACGATACGACTGTGGTGGGTCTCATCTCTAATAACGATGAGACAAACTACAGGAGTGAGGTGAGCCTTCTGACCCAGTGGTGCAGCAATAACAATCTCCTTCTTAATGTTGAAAAGACCAAGGAGATTGTTGTTGACTTCCGGAGAGGCCCCACCCAGCACCCCCCACTGTCCATCAATGGTGCTGCTGTAGAGAGGGTGAGCAGCACCAAATTCCTGGGGGTGCACATCAGTGAGGACCTCTCCTGGACAGTGAATACTGTATCACTGGCAAAGAGGGCTCAGAAGCGCCTCTATTTCCTCCGCAAACTGAGGAGAGCTGGAGCCCCTCCACCCATTATGACCACCTTCTACCGAGGCACCATTGAGAGCGTCCTGACCAGCTGCATCACTGTGTGGTACGGGAGCTGCACTGAACAGAACAGGAAAGCTCTGCAGCGCATAGTGAATGCAGCTGGGAGGATCGCTGGTGTCTCTCTCCCCTCCCTCCTAGACATTTTTAACACCCGGCTCACCCGCAGAGCGTCCAGCATTGTGGGTGACCCGAGCCACCCCGCACATAGCCTGTTCAGCCTCCTGCCCTCGGGGAGAAGGTACCGGAGTCTCCGGGCCCACTCCACCAGGCTTTCAAACAGCTTCATCCACCAGGCTGTCAGGAGGCTGAACTCTCACCCGAACTCTCACCTTACCCATCTCCCACCCCCCACCCCCCATATTGGCATAACCTGTATTCCATAAAAAGACCTATCACTCTAGACACTTTAAAAAAAAAAAAAAAAAACTGCTGCTAAGGACTACTGTTGCACTGTTGCACATTTACACTTACTACTGGATTTTACTCCTGTTGCACTGTTGTTTACTACTGTTATTGCACACTTACATTTACTACTGGAATTTTTAGTACTGTTGTTTACTCCTGTTATTGAATTTTACCCCCGTTGCACTGTTGTTTACTACTGTTATTGCACATTGACTACTGGAATTTTAGTACTGTTGTTTACTCCTGTTGCACTAGAATTACTACTGTTGCACATTTATTTTTATTTTATCTTAACTCCTATGCACATTCTACTGCACATGACCAAGTCACTGCTGTATCTTCCATTGCACATTTTTGATGCACACTGCACACTTTGGAAATCTGTATATAGTATAGTTTATTTATTATGTTGCACTGTTTTAAGATTTTAGACCGTAGACTTTAGTTTTAACTTAGATCTCTGTCTTAGATAGTTTTTTGTTGTGTTTTGTCTTCATATTGTATTTTGTACACTGTCTTTTTGCACTACCTGGCCAGAGAGAAACAAAATTTTGATTCACTGTATGTCGAACACATATGGCAGAATTGACAATAAAGCTGACTTTGAACTTTGAACTTTGAAATAAGTTGTACATGTTCTGGCTCTGGTACAACAGCAACTTTAAAATCTCCAGACGCTCAATGCTAGTGTCCATGTTTAGGCTACTTCCATAAACACTGAGCACACTCACTGCATGTGATCTCGTCGTGTCCTCCAATGTGCATTTGGGACACTTTTGGTTTAAAGTTCATGCTGGAGATCACATACAAGTCGCACTTAATGGGAAATGTGAACGACCTCACAAAAAAATCGGATTTCACAAAAAAATCTGAAAAAAAAGTCTAAACGTAGCCATAGTTATGTAGGCCTATTAAAGACGCCATTTTAGATCAACGACTCCCTAAAAGTATAATACATGCAAAGGATGGTCACCCCTCTCTCTCTTTATGTCCTTTATGTTAAAAAGGCAGGTACAAGTTTATAGCCTCTACATCACTTGCATTCACCCCGCTGTCTCTCATTCACTTTCTCCCTCTCTCTTAATTTCTCTTTCATATCTTGTCATATCTGTTGTCTGCCTCTCAATGTCTTCATCTCTTTCTCTCTCCATCCCTATCTGTCTGTTTCTTTCTCCATCTCTCCCTCCCTCTTTGTTCCTCTCTACCTATTTCTCACTTTCTCCCTCTTTCACCCTCTCTCTTCCCCTCGTTCTTTCTTCCCCTCTTTCTTTCTTTCTTTTTTTCTTTCTCCCTTTCTTTTTTTCTCTCTGACCTGTGGCAACAAGTGGTCCACTCAAAGAGTCAGGTGTGTACTTAGTGTAAAGTGCACTCGGGTACATTTTTCTAATAAACTAAACAAAGTACAGAGAGAAAAAGAGAGAGCGAGAGAGTGAGGTGTGTTTGTGGATGGATCAGTGGACTGTGACCATGTGCTGCTGCAGAGTTTGTTTAGCCCATTTCATGCACATCACATTAGTGTGAGAGAGGAGAGGAGAGAGAGTATGTGTGTGAGAGAGATGGAGAG
Organism: Paratrypauchen microcephalus; assembly: GCA_036785185.1. Lineage (NCBI taxonomy): Eukaryota > Metazoa > Chordata > Actinopteri > Gobiiformes > Gobiidae > Paratrypauchen > Paratrypauchen microcephalus. Next base: position 1,456,796 of record JAVJIX010000130.1, read on the forward strand.
AGACTGAAACAGAGGGGAAGAAGAGAGAGACAAGGAAAGAGAGAAACTGGGGGAGTGAGAGAGAGAGAGAGAGAGAGAGAGAAGGGGAGAGAGAAACTGGGGGAGTGAGAGAGAGAGAGAGAGAGAGAGAGAGGTGCTAGACAAAACATTTTAATCCTACTATCCTTTATTTTGACCTTTTTGCTGAGGCATAAATTAGTTTCTAAATTTGACTCTTTAAGGTGCACTATGTAACTTTTCTGGTGCTGGTTCAACCACCTGCTCATTGCCATGGAAACAGTATTGCACTGCCTGATAAGTGCACAGCTTTTAGTCAATTACAAGTGTATTTTTCCTTTCTTCCTCTTTCCCTTTCTATCTCCTTCCTCCTTCATTCTCCTCTCTCTTTCGCTCTCTCTACTTCCTCCCTGTTTCTCTCTCCTTCTCTTCTCCCCTCTCTTCTTCTGTCTCCCTCTGTCTTTCTCTAGCTGTTTTCTTCCCGTTTTTTACTTTAAGTTAAGTTGCCTCTCTATAATAATAATAATAATAATAATAATAATAATAATAATAATAATAATAATAATAATAATAAATATAACTGCAAGCAGCGATGATCGGCCCTCACTTGCACTCGCCATAACTCGCCATATTCCTCCCCTTTTTGCTAAGCCAGTTGGCCTGTGGTTCACTGTGTCACACAAACTGTTTTCTTTTTGGGCAGCGTTATTTTGTCCATCATAATTTTATGTTTGTCTCAACTTTTAACCAGTTGGGGGCGCTAACGTGCCTTTTTGAAGATGTGTCCACATTTGAGATTGTGGCTGTTTTAAAAGTTTCTCAAAAGAAAATATGGCAGAATTAGATGTGTCCATAGAATTACATTATGACATTTGTCACATAATTCATCCAAGATGGCGAATTTAGGTTTGGAAGGGGCGTGGTCACAATATATTTTTTGGTCCTTTTCCCATGATGCATCTGTGTACCAAATTTGGTTTAGCTACGCCATTTTGTGAGGATGTCACATTAGCAATAGCAGAGTTTTGGCCTGTTGTCATGGCAACACGATGGCAGAGGGACAGGAGCAGGGGGACAGGAGCAGAGGGACAGGAGCAGAGGGACAGGAGCAGAGGGACAGGAGCAGAGGGACAGGAGCAGGGGGACAGGAGCAGAGGGACAGGAGCAGAGGGACAGGAGCAGAGGGACAGGAGCAGAGGGACAGGAGCAGAGGGACAGGAGCAGAGGGACAGGAGCAGGGGGACAGGAGCTGGGGGACAGGAGCAGAGGGACAGGAGCAGAGGGACAGGAGCAGGGGGACAGGAGCTGGGGGACAGGAGCAGCCACTGTGGTCCTAAACCTGTTCTGTCTGTACGGATGGGTCATGGCCTGTGGGTGTCATTCACTTTTTTCATTGACAACATGCCACAACTATGTGTACCAAATCTTGTATGTCTACGACAAAGCAAAATTTTACAGTTCTGTACAACTACCCTAGGGGACGCTACTGTGACCATTTTAGATTTTCTTATATCAATCTGTTCAAGGCCGGGGTGTCCACCAACGATTAAAGTTTGAGTGAAATCGGCCAAAGTATGCGCAAATTATGACTCGTCGAAGTTTGATGGCGAGCTGCAGGAATGAACCCGAAATTTGCAGCGCTGCCATGGCAACACCGTTTGATCTTTTAAAAAGCTTTTAACAACTTTTAATGTCCCACTTGTCTAGATGATACAGCATGATTCTGGTGAGTCTGCGACAAAAACCCTAGGAGGAGTTCGATAAAGTATGAGGACAGGAAAATGGGCCTTCGGTGCCAGGTCACATGCTCAGGCCAATATGGCCAATTTCCTGTTGGTCGCCTAGCAACGGCATAATATATTTTTTGGGTTGGAACAAAATAAACCAATAAAACAAAGTAAAATAAAAATAAAATAAAGTAAAAGAGTAAAAGTATAAGTAAGAGTAAAAGTAAAAGTACTTAGTTATTTTAAAAATAAGAGCAAAAGTAAAAGTAAGAGTAAAAGTGAGAGTAAGTGTCTTTGATCGGGATTTGAACCACCAACCTTTGGATCAGAGACAAAACACTCAGCTGACTGAGCTAAAGAGCTACTGCTGCATGAGTAACAGTAACAAGTTAAAATTTATGATGGATAAATTACTGTTTTTATTATATAAAATATGGTTTTATACTGAGTGTTTTTACTCTATGTCCTTTGTCCCTTGTTCAGGTTTTGGACTCTCAGTCCCTCATAAGACTGAAATTAAATTTGATTCAACAGTAACAAATGGCACAGAAATTCCCTATTTTAAAGAAAAAATATCATGTTCTTGAAAGATATATTAGTATTTGATTTATTTTTCATAAAAAGAACATCTGTCCCTAGGGATCACTGTCATTTCCACCACAAAATGTAACTTTTAACTTTTTTTAAAACCTTTGTCAGCCAAGATTCAAAAAGTTCAAATTAAAAATGTATTCCCCTAACAATATTTCTAATACAGAGCTCTGGGTCCAAATTTCTATCCTGGTGCGCACGCCTACATACGCCTTACCCAGTGCTTACCAAAAGGTGACGACCCCTCTTTCTCCTTCAGACAGATATCACATAGAGTTTATGAATATGCAAATAATATGATGGTCAGGTTCAGCCCAGACGCCTTCTTAGGTTTCCCATGGGAACGTGCAGCTGCGGGCACCCCTGTCCAGGGAGGTGTCGGTCCTTATCTCCGCCAGCCCAACCTGTTACACAGAGTCTCCTCATACACATTCCACAACACTTCCACTTTGTTTCTCTGGGTATTAAAGCAATCATATAGTGTATTTCAAACTGTTATATAATTCCAGTATTTAAGTAATATAAAACATGTGACTTCTGTCATTATACGATTAAAAGAGATAATAACTCAGTGCCTTTAATATTGAGTAATATAATAATCGAGTAACTTAAGTGTTTTATGTGAGCGTGTGCATGCACTTTATTTTCTTCATATTTCCCCCTTTTGACCTCTACTAAGAGGCCATTACCTCAAGCAGAGTACAGTCAAGTGGTTTCTGGTCCTCCTCAACATCCTTAACAATCATCTGGGTATATTCAAAATCAAAGTGTACCTTATTGTCAATTCACTATGTAACAGACATTACACAGAGGACTGAAATTGCATTTCACTGGACTCCAAATGTGCAATTTAACTAAAAACACACACACACACAGCTACAATCATGGACATGAAGTGTACACAGACATCAACAATAAATAGACATAAAACATACAGGTAAACATATATGCTTCAACAAGAAGGAACGTTTGAGGTGGGATGAAATGTGCAATATGTAAGGTGCAATAAGTGAAAGCGCAATTTGTAAAGTGCAAGAGTGCTGAAAGCAGCATGGACATCAGTGTGTGTAAGATTGATTTTTGGATTTTGCTCCTGGCCAGCTTGAAATGATCTCTGTGGGGATTAAGTATGAGATGAGGGAGATTGAACAAATAAATATCTTCGAATTTACGACAGTTTCAATTTGTATACTGTACATCCTGCAATTTGATAATCATCTCAAAAACCTGCTGACGAGTCATTTGGTTTCTTACAGTGGATAAAAGAACATAAATCAAATTGGTACGTATTAAATGAGCCCTTGGTGTATTGTATGGTCATTGTAACATACTTATCACATTCTGAGGTTGACCGTGGGTCACGTTTTAGGGGAATCTTCTCCGGCTTGGTTTGTGCATGTTTCTGAACCGCTTCCCATATGAGGATGTCAAGGATGACCAGAAAACCCACAAATATAATTGCAACTGTTGCAATATTTCCCCCTTACAATCAATAATAGCCATGTAAGCGTGCGTGTGAACTCAACCTTCAGGAAGAACGTCTTTACAAACCATGCACAGGGAGGTGGAGAGACTTAAGCCTAACACCACACCTGGAGAGTTAAACCCTTGGACGTCACAGGCACAAACAGAATCCACCTATGGAAATGTATAAAAATAGAAAAAAGACAAACAATGAACCCACACAAAATGTTTAGGAGTTCACAGGTCTAGTCTATGTGAAATGAAAACACTTATGTCCTTTTCCTTCGAGCTGGACCGCTCTATTAGTCGTTCTGACCACTTTTTGCTGAGCACCTTCAGATACACCTCCGCTGGTGATGAGATAACAGCTTCATCAAAGGAGATCTGCACACAGTCTCTGACCTGGGAAGAAATACTGGATACCAGATACCGTAATTGATCTCATTATGGATTATACTGGAGATTAGGGAGGGGTACCTCTTCCTGGGGCACCAATCTGGACCCTGGCCTAGGCATCAATCGTCCAGTGAGCTGTTCATAAGAAGAAAAAACCTGAGGCTCTTTAATAGTTTGTATCACTGCCAGGAGAGCCAGGGGTAGAGCCTGAAGCCAATTCAGCCCTGAAGTTGTGCAGATTTTAGCCAATTTGTCCTTCAAAGTACGATTCATGCGTTCGACACGGTCCTGGCTCTGTGGATAGTAGACAGAGCCAAAACAGTGAAGAAGGCCTAACATTTTTTCGACCTGTTTTAGAGCCTCATTGTTGAAATGTGTACCATTATCAGACCTGATCAGTGCAGGGAAGCCATGATAAGGAATGTAATGGTTAACCAATACCTTAATAGCACTCACGATTGACCGGATACGCCTCTGACCAACCTATAAAAGAGTCAACAAAAACAAGAAGAAATTTCTTACCTTGTACTCTGGAGCCCAAGTCCGTAAAATCAACAGTCACTTCTGCACCAGACCAAAGAGCTGACTGAAAATGGCCTGGGGTAGGCTTAAGGGTCGGCCTAACATTAGATTAATTAAAAAAACATTAAACATTAACGACAATAGACAACACGGACATTAGACATTAAAAGGCTGACACACACAACATTGATTACAATGGTCCCAGACCATATTTGACATGTTTGGGTGCCACCATACTTTTCTCAACATTGACTGACAGCCAAGATGAGATGGACTGTGGGCCTCTCCTAGAGATGCTGATTTCAGAAAAAAATGCAGTGGTCTCTTATTTTTTTTCCAGAGTATGTGCATGTAGAAGGGCTCATACACTTTTAATAATGTGCAGGTCAGCCACTGTCAGTCTGATTTACCATTAACACTGTCATTTATTCACTGGGACAGCTAGGGAACTTTTCTAAGAGAGTTGCTTTATCCGTCTCCATGGAGATGTTATTGCTATGTCTGGAATAGATAGATAAATAACCTTAATGCCATACTGTGGAATATTCCAGGTGAAGCAATACTATATTCCAAGAAATGCCATTTTTTATACATTTTATTTTTTCCACAATCCGTTTCGTTCCACAGATCTGACCTGTACTGTAACTTGTCCTGTCTGCATTGCCTGCTTATTTCCATGGAGATTGATGCGTTTAATGTGATACCACAGTATTTTAGGTGAATATGGAGACCATCAGCTGAAGAACTCCATAGTGCACCTCTCAGTTTTATTTGGTTTTATTTGGTTTAGATGGCTTAGTAAAGTTGTACGACTTCTCAGCTTCAAAACAGCTCAAATGAAACAGAATACATTTGGCAGTGGGCTCCCCCTCTCTTTTTCTATTTATCTGTTTCTCCTTCCATCTCCTCTGATTCTCTCCTCTCTCTTTCTCTCTCCCTCCCTCTTTCTTGCACTCTTCTCTCTTTTTTCTCTCTCTGTCCTCCCCTCTCCTCCCTTTCTCCCTCTGTCTCTCTTTCTCTCTCTCTCCCTCTTTTCTGTACTCTCTTCTCTTTTCTCTCTCTCTCCTCCCCTCTCCTCCCTTTCTCTCTCTCTCTCTCCTCCCTTTGTCTCTCTTTCCTCTCTCTCTCTCCTCCCCTCTCCTCCCTTTCTCCCTCTGTCTCTCTCTCTTTTCTGTACTCTCTTCTCTTTTTTCTCTCTCTCTCCCTCCCCTTTCCCCCTTTGTCTCTCTTTCCTCTCTCTCCTCCCTTTCTCCCTCTGTCTCTTTCCTCTCTCTTTCTCTCTCTCTCTCCCTCTTTTCTGTACTCTCCTCTCTTTTTTTCTCTCTTCTCCCCTCTCCTCAATTTCTTCCTGTCTCTCTTTCTCTCTCTCTCTCTCTTTCATTTTCTCTCTCTTTTCTGTACTCTCCTCTCTTTTTTCTCTCTCTTCTCCCCTCTCCTCCCTTTCTCACTCTCTCCCTCACTCTCTTATGCACTCTCCTCTCTTTTTTATCTCTCCCCTCCCCTCTCCTCCCTTTCTCCCTGTCTCTCTCTCTTCTCTCTTTCTCCCCCCTCTCTCCCTTTCTCTTTTTTCTCCATCTCTCTCTCCTATCTTTCTCTCTCTATCGCCTCTCTCTTTCTCGCTCTCTCCTCCCCTCTCCTTCCTTTCTCTCTCCCTCCCTCTGTGTCCTCTTTCTCTCTTCCTCTCTCTTTTTCTCTCTCCATCTCCATCTCCTTTCTCTCTCTGTGTGTTTTCACAATCGGTGCATTTGGAGTTTTTGAAATGAGCGCAAACATCTGCTTCAGCAAAACTTTCAGATCCACAGATGACTGCTGAGACGCTACTTTATATTTAAGACAACATCAACAAAAACTCACAACTCACATCCACAGCTGTTCTACCTTCAAGGCACTCAAAGTAGGGTTGAGAGATAGAGCAAAAATATGTATATAATGACCCCCCCCCCATCATAAACGGTCACAATATTTGCCCAAATCGTTATGTTAATATTTTTTCATGTAAACAGCAGTAGTAGTAAAGTAGCAGTTTACATTTACTACTGAAATTACTACTGTTGCACATTTATTTTTATCTTTATTTTTCAATGCACGTTCTATTGCACATTTTGATGCACGTTTTTGGACATCTGTAAATACAGCTCTAGAAAAAAATAAGAGACCACTGCATTTAAAAAAAAAAAAAAAATCAGCATCTCTACATTACAGTATTACAGCCATTCCATTCCAGCGTCTGTTGAATTCCAACACAAACACAAAGCTGAGCTACTTCAGTTCTTGCACCAGGAGTGGAATAAAGTCACCCAAGAACAATGTGAAAGACTTGTGGAGAGCATGCCAAGACGCATGAAAGCTGTGATTAAAAATAAGGGTTATTGCACCAAATGCTACTAATGCTAATGCTGCTGCTGTTTGTTTTATTCTGTTTTGATTGAAGATTCGTTGTTTACCGGTCAAACATACGTATTTTATTTTATTTTATCTGTGATACACCTGCGGAGAGCCTTTCCCAATTTCGCTTTGTTTTTACCTGACCTAATGACAATAAAGATTATTCTATTCTATTCAAATATTGATTTCAGAACTCTTCTTAAGTGTAAACATTAGTATTATGTTGTTTTAAAATGAATTTGATCTTGTTTCTTTGCATTGTTTGAGGTCTGAAAACATGTATCTTTTTTTGTTATTTTGGCCATTTGTCATTTTCTGCAAATAAATGCTCTAAATCAGAGGTCTTCAACGGGGGGTCGCGACCCCTAGGGGGGTCACGGAGGTACTGCAGGGGGGGGGTCGCGAAATCTTTTGATTTCACTTCAAAATAATATAATTTTATATTTTATAGTGTAAAATACAGTATTAATACCTGTGTTATTTCCTTGTATTGGATGTACCATAACAGAGTAGCAATGTTTATACATGACCCTAAGCTCAATTTAATATAAAACACATTTCTATGCCGTATATATAGTAGGGGGTCCCTGGCCCAGTTCGCCATCTGTTTGGGGGTCCCTGGCCTGAAAAACGTTGAAGACCCCTGCTCTAAATGACAATATTTTTATTTGGAATTTGGGGGAAATGTTGTCAGTAGTTTATTGACTCAAACACATACCTATAACTAGTAAAATCTGAAAAACTGATAATTGTGCAGTGGTCTCTTATTTTTTCCAGAGTTGTAAATAGGATGTGAGCATGGGGGGCTCTTCTGGCTCCATCTAATCTGGTTTCAATTGACTTTACATTGAAAAACTGTAACCCCTCTCTCTGTACCTGCAGCAGTGAGCCTCATCATTTTGGTCTTAAAATGTTATTATGTATTAACCCACTCTACATGACTCCATCCATCCATCCATTTTCTTCCGCTTATCCGGGGCCGGGTCGCGGGGGCAATAGTCTAAGCAGGGACTCCCAGACTTCCTTCACCCCGGACACTTCCTCCAGCTCCTCCGGGGGGAGCCCAAGGCGCTCCCAGGCCAGCCGGGACACATAGTCCCTCCAGCGTGTCCTGGGTCTTCCCCGTGGCCTCCCCCCGGTGGGACATGCCCAGAACACCTCCTGAGGGAGGCGACCAGGAGGCGTTTGGAATAGATGCCCGAGCCACCTCAGCTGGCTCCTCTCAACGTGGAGAAGCAGCGGCTCTACTCCGAGCTCCTCCCGTGTGACTGAGGTCCTCATCCTATCTCTAGGGGTGCGCCCAGCCACTCTGCGGAGGAAACTCATTTCGGCTGCTTGTATCTGCGATTTCGTCCTTTCGGTCATTACCCAAAGCTCATGACCATAGGTGAGAGTAGGGACGTAGATTGACCGGTAAATTGAGAGCTTCGCCTTTTGGCTCAGCTCCCTCTTCACCACAACGGTCCGGTACAACAACCGCACCACTGCCGACGCTGCACCGATCAGCCTGTCAATCTCACGCTCCATCCTCCCCTCACTCGTGAACAAGACCCCGAGATACTTGAACTCTTCCACTTGAGGCAAGGACTCTCCACCCACCCGGAGAGGGCAAGCCACCTTTTTCTGGTCGAGAACCATGGCCTCGGATTTGGAAGAGCTGATCCTCATCCCAGCCGCTTCACACTCGGCTGCAAACCGCCCCAGTGCACATTGGAGGTCCCGGTTCGATGAAGCCATCAGGACAACATCATCTGCAAACAGCAGAGATGAGATCCTGTGGTTCCCAAACCGGATCCCCTCCGGCCCCTGACTGCGCCTAGAAATTCTGTCCATAAATATAATGAACAGAACCGATGACAAAGGGCAGCCCTGGCGGAGTCCAACATGCACCGGGAACAGGTCCGACTTACTACCGGCAATGCGAACACCGATCCTGCTCCGGTCATACAGGGACCGAACAGCCCTTAGCAAAGGGCCCCGAACCCCGTACTCCCAGAGCACTCTCCACAGGACCCCACGAGGGACACGGTCAAATGCCTTCTCCAGATCCACAAAGCACATGTGGACTGGTTGGGCAAACTCCCATGCACCCTCGAGCACCCGATGGAGAGTATAGACCTGGTCCAGTGTTCCCCGGCCGGGACGAAAACCACACTGCTCCTCCTGAATCCGAGGTTCGACTATCGGTTGAATTCTCCTCTCCAGCACCCTGGAATAGACCTTACCGGGAAGGCTGAGGAGTGTGATTTGTAGGGAATTGAATTCAGGAGACTTCAGCCGGAGATCTGACACACAGGGTTTTAATTCGAAGTCAATTCAGTTGGTTTACATGGCACTGGTTACATCTGACTCACAACTTGACACAGAGAGAACCTCTTCTTATATAGGTTAAGAGAAAACAAATGTACTGAACACATGGCTTTTAGCTTAAACATCTGCTTGCCGTAAACAGTGATAAAATTAACTTCCCACAGTTTTAGCTTCCTGGGAACTCCATAAACAACATATGGAAGACAACTGGGCAGGAAAAAATGGGCAGTTTCACACACTTAGAAAGACCAGAAAAGAGACAAGGTGAAAGGTCTCTCACTTAAACAAAACAAAACACTGTTATAAAACGAAACAACTCACAATTCCCCCTTTCGATCACATAGCAACATGTGATCGCTTCAACAAAATCAAAAACAAAAGAGTAAATATTAATTTTAGCTTTAGCTTTTTAAATTTCACATCACCACACAAATGAATACATGACTCTCGGACACTTCAGAATAAGAAACAAGGAGCACCATATGAGACCAAAATTAGACCTTATTTTAGTGATAGTTTAATCTGGGCAATCATAGCTAAACTTAATCCACAAATTCCGGAGATTCTACAGAAAGTAGCAAAATTTGGGAAGTAGGAGATCTTTGTTTTAAAGCAGTAGCTATTAGTCGTTCTACTAATGATCGAAGACAAGGAATGATACAGCATCCAATTATAATCAAAATAGTGATCACAGTCAGCATTGTAGTAGCAATAGATAATATTGTAGCCCCCCATGGTCCAAACAGTTTATAAAACCAGTTTGTCCAGGAGTCTTCAGAGATACCAGAATTTTTAGCAATTTCAGCAGATAATGATTTAAGTTTGTTTAGAGCCTTAGCAATGCTTCCATCAGGTGAAGTATTATTGGGTATAAAAGTACAACATTCTGCTCCAAACATGCTGCACACTGATGATTCTTTGGCCAGCAACATATCAAGGGCAATTCGATTTTGCCAAGCCATAAGTGAGGTTGGACCAAGTTGCTCCACAATACCCTCTATTGCTTCAATAGTATGATTTATAAACCTTTGCTGATTGTAATAGAGATAATTTATCCAAATGGCATTTTTAGTAGCAGTTGCCCCTGCAAACAAAACTGAAGTAAATCCAACTGCAATTTCATTCTGTGCTTTAAACTGATCTGGAACCCCAACTGGTGTATTAACCGCACTAAGATAAATATCCTCATTAAACGACCCTGCTAGCTTAGGTTGAGATGGGTATGACAATGATCTCTTATGGATATGTTTATCCCTCGAGCTACCCCTGTATGATACTTGAATTTGTTTCAAGTCTAACAAATTTGCTGAACCTATAGTGAATGGAGTAATCAACATAATTGGCGTGCAAACACCTGACCATGTTTTTGACAGGATAGCATACATGCGTAAATCAGCACATAACCACCAAATGTCAGCTCTGGCAGTAGTGTGACTTGTCAAAAGTGCAAACTCCTCATAATTATCTGAAGAGAAAGTCTGATTACAAAAATTAGTAATGAAACTTTCTATCGCATTTCTATCACTACTTTCTGTATCTGTATGTATGACAGTATCCCAGAAGGAAACAAGTATACTTAGCAGTACCTATAACCCAAGATGTAGGTGTGTCTTTTGAAGTTACTGCAGGTAATTTTTTGTGAAGGGAATAGCATTCATCAGCTTGATCAAATGACTTTCTAGTAAAGAGTTTAAGTATACAGGTCAAATCTCTCTCATTAGAATATGGTATAGATGTGGTAGTCAGTTGTGGTCTAGCTGTAGAGCACACAATGCAGTCTTCTGAAGTCAAAGTGTGTGCAGTGTACTGTACCCATTTTAACCATGTATTTTCATTAATCTCATGACCTGTTTCAATTTTTATTGCTTCAGTTAGAGAAATTAAATCATTCTCCAGAGCTGGCTTATTGGCCTTTAAAATTGTCACTTGAATATAACCTTCAAAATTCACTTTCATTTTTCTATTACATGGTACAGAAATAATTTCCAAACACTGGAAACTTATGGAATATATTCCAGAGTCTTTGAAGGTTGGATTTTTAATAGACAATATTAGAGGATTACATCGGTTAGTGATTGCTTTGCGCTCTCTACATCTACTTAGACCCATTTGATAAGATGCTTCGTCCTTTCTAATTTTTGTTAAAGTAACTCTTTGCTGAAAGTCAATCTGAGAAGCATTTCCTTCTTGATTATGTTGTACACTGGTACTAGTTATAACCCTGGCATTATCCACAAACGCATCAAAATTATTTGCTTTTGTCAGACAAGTGTCTTTGCAGATAATCTGGACATTTAATGCATGATCAATAGCAGGTACTCCTAGCATACAATCTAGCACTTCACATACGTCAAAAGTAAATTACAAGTTTGTCCCTCATAACAATATTTTACCAATTTTGGTGTTACCCTGTTCTCACTTTTTAATGCCCATTGTCTCTTGTCTCTTTTCAATGCCCATTGTTTCTTACCTGTATTAGCTTTTGCCAACTCAAATGTAGCGTAGACTGCAGTTTTGACTGTTGGCTGTTGTGAGCTGCTTTGTCCGAGGTCAGTTTCAAAACTTTCATGGATAGGTAGAATGTAACCACACACTAAAACAACAAAGAATAGCATCATTAGCATAATTAGAAATACACATCGAGAATATTTCCAAAAAGAAGACTCATACTGTCCTTTCCCTTTTTCTTTGTCTTCTCCCCCTTTTCTCCTCCTCCTCTCCTGGATCCCCAGCAGCAGAAGGTGGACGAGAGTGGTTTTTAGGTTCCTTGGCATCATCAATTTCTGGAGTCGATTGGCTCTCTTCATCCTGAATAGTAGATTCAGTGGCATTGTCAATTGGGTTTGGAGAATGTCGCTCACTTGGGTCTACTGATGCTTTAAAACAGTGTGATAAGTGATACCACACTTTTGAATCTTCTCTTTGCACTTGAACCGATCTTCCCGTGCACTGCAGAACTTGATATGGCCCAGTTTGATATGGTTGAGTCCAATTATTTCGCTTATGGACCTTTACATACACCCAAGATCCTGGAAGAACTTCAATGTCCGGATCAGCTACATCTTGTAGGCCATATGTTCTCTGCCTGCATTTATGCAGTTGCTTCACAATTTTTTGTAACTGTTGAACATACGAGTGGTGTCGTTTATCCCACTCTATAAACGGTGCATCTTCATTGTACAAGCCTTCAGGTTTGTGCATCTCTCTGCCCGTCAACAACAGATGAGGAGAATAGGACGTGGTTTTATTTACACTGTTTCTGATGTCCATCAACACAAAAGGTAGGGCAGTGACCCAATCGAGTTTAGCAGTTTTCCAAACTTTTGCAAGTTTTCTCTTAACTGTAGCATTCATCCGCTCACAAACTCCTTGACTCGCAGCATGGTAAACAGTGCCGAAACGTTGACTGATATTAAGAGCCTTTAGCACATCTCGAACTATTTTTGCAGTGAAATGTGAACCATTGTCCGATCTCAAAACACTTGGAACACCAAATCTTGGAAAAACATCAGTAGTTAAGTGTTTTACTACTTCCATCGCAGTTTCTCTTCTGCAGGGGAATGCTTCAACCCATCTTGTGTATTCACAGACAATGACCAATAGGTATCGAAATCCTCTAACTCTCATCTCTGGACCCATATCTGTAAAATCCATGACTATTCTTTCAAAAGGCTTATTGGGTAAAGCATAAGTTCCTGGAGGCGGTTTACAAGTCTTTCTTGGATTCATAGTTTGACAAACTTGACAATCATCGATCCAGTATTGCATTATAGACTTCATGTGTGGATGCCACCACAGATCAATATGTTTTAAGATAGCTTCATAACTGCGATGAGTTGGAGTATGATATTCATCATAGAGCATCCGAAGTAGTGGAATTGGAGCTACAATTTTTCCTGCATGATTTCTCCAGATCCCTGTAGCGTCTTTAGTAGCCCCTCGTTGTCTCCAAGCATTATGCTCATATGCTCCCCCTGCATCTTGGATCTCCTTTATGTATGCTGTATCAATCACATTTGCATCAGGTAACATCTCCAGCTCCTCTTCAGTATGGATGAGCATATTTCTTATATTGTGATCTGCAACTCTTTTTGCTGCTTGATCCGCTGCTTTATTTCCAAGAGAAATAGAATCTTTTCCTTTAGTGTGAGCTTTACACTTCATAATAGCAAGTCTTGATGGCAGTTGAATGGCATTTATCAGTTGCTTGATCAATGATTCATGCTTAATTGGTAGGCCAGTCCCAAGTTTGAAACCATTTCTGATCCAACCAGCCAATGACAACGTAACAGTTTTATATGCATAAACTGAATCCGTATAGATATTTACTGCCTTGCCTTCTGAAAGTTGTAGTGCTCGTAACATTGCTGTTATCTCGGCGACTTGGGCAGAACCTTTACTGATTTGTTGAGCTTCCATCAAACGATATTCATTCAGAGGTAGTTGTTCCACAACTGCATAAGATGACACAATATGTCCCTCCTTTGCTCTGTAAGAGCAACCATCACAGAAAATAGTCATATCTGGGTCCGAGAGTGGTGTAGTCTGCAAATCTGCTCTCACATGCAGTTCAGTTTTAACCTTTTCTTCACACACATGTGGAATCCCTTCAGTCTCCATATTTGCCGCCATATTGATATTTCCACCTTCATAAGTAATATGAGGCTGTTTTAGAGACTTTGAAATATTATTTGATCTCTGTGCAGTAGTGATGAACAAACGAGAGTTGAGATAGGCCAATATTCCATGCTCAGTGTGTATCACCAGTGGATGATTCTGCACAATATGTGAGGTCTTTTCAATTGTCCTCGCTAAAGCAGCCAGATAACGAGCACAACCAGGCTGAGTTTGTTCATGAGAATCCAATCGACAGGAATAGTGTTTCAGCACTCTTCTGCTCTGTTGGTACTTCTGATAGAGCACAGCTTGTACAAAGGACTGTTTCTCCGACACATCTAGATGAAAAGGAATATTGTAATTTGGAGCACATAGGCTACAAGCTGCACAAATGGCTTGTTTTGTTTTGATGAATGCCTCTTCAACTTCTGTCGTCCAAAGCAATTCAGCTGCCAGATTATGCATTCCATGAGGCTTAATAAGTTCTCGGAGTGGTGTAGTAAGTTCAGTATAACCAGGAACATACTCACGAGAATAATTACAAAGCCCCAAAAAACTGAGCATTTGACGCACCGTAATGGGTTTTGGAGTTTTCAAAATGGCATCCTTGTTACTGTCGGTCACTCCTTGTGTACCGTTTGACACTTCTCGTCCAAGGAAATGCACAGTTTGTCTTGCAACTTGTATCTTTTGCCTTTTCACTTTATATCCCTTTTTTGCCAGATGTGTGAGCAGTAGCACTGTGGCTTCCAGTACTTCTCTTGCCGTTTTTCCCGCGATCAAAATATCATCCACAAAAACAATCAGAGTACATGTCTCTGGGAACTTCAAATCTGCCAGATCTTGTCTTAGAAAATGACTGAAATATCCAGGACTGTGCTTCCATCCCATAGGCATCCTTCTATATGAATAGACCTTATTTCTGTGCCTGAAAGCAAAGTATTTCTGAGACGATTCCTCTAAGTTAATCGTGAAGAATGCATTGGCCAAATCAATCACAGTGTAGAACTTACAGTCTGGCGACAAGTTATTCAATGCAATATAAGGATCTGGTACTGGGTATGATTCTCCTGCTGTGACCTCATTGATAGGACGAAAATCTTGCACCATTCTCCAATTCTGCAAATCCGATTTCTTCACTGGAAAGAGCGGTGTGTTGTATTCTGACTTTGTTTCATAAATCACTCCAGATTCCAGCAATCCATTGATAGTTTCTTGAATCCCCTCTTCTTGTTCTTCTCTGAGTGGATATTGGGGAGTATAAACTGCTTTGTCTGTGGTGAGTCGCACTTCAACAATATGCTTTGTCTGTCCTACATCATTTGGATGCATCATCCATATTTCAAATGGTACTTGTGCCAGGTACATCTCAGTGTCTGGATGATTTTCAAAAGTCCGTTGTCTGCACTGTTTTGAAGTTCTAGTGTTATCTTCAGAGCCTTGAGGTAAAACAACTTTAAATATCTTGTATTGCGGATTATAAAAAACTCCATCGAATCTAGTGTCATTATATTGGAGATTCGAAGCTCGTTTGACCATTGGTCCAAGCTGTTTTGGTGAATGATCTTTTGAGATGGCCAGAGTCACATGAGGTGCACTTTCTTTGCTTCCCGTGTAGTATGGTTTTAACTCTTCTGGAAGGGAGACAGCCAATGCCATTCCTTGTGGACCCAAATAAAGATGAGGATAGCTCACTCGGAAGGTTTGTCCATCGATGTTTTGCCATGACTCATCATAAACATCATCATCAAGCTGAGAATAGTTCAAAGTAATATGTAAAGGGTCAAAAGGCTCACTTAGTGCATATAATGTTCTCGCCCATTTTTTGTAGTTTTGCCACAACGCTGATGCAGTATTTCCTTCTTCTGGATCCGTGAGAATTTGTGCCCAATAAATTGTAACTTGTGACTTCAAATCTTGTGCAGTGTCTGGAGAAAGGTACAAAATCTCAGTGGTTTTACACCTAGTCGCATTTGTCAGCATCTTAATTGTTTCACTTCTGTCAAGTATTTTATGACCTTCTGGGCAAAATATCACTGACAATGATAGTTTACTCATTAAGTCTCTTCCACATATGGAAACACTGCAATCAGGTAGATATAAGAATTCTTGTCTTACTGTTTGCTCTTTTAATGTTACTGCCAATGGTTCAGTAAATGGTTTAACTTCTGCTTGTCCCACACAGCCAGTTATGGACATACTTTTTGATGACAATGGAAACTTCTGCTGAATACAAGATACTGTTGCTCCTGAATCCACCAAAAACTTAATCTTCTGTCCATTCACTTTTAAGACCACCATTGGTTCGCTCTTCCATGGATTCAGCGAATGGTCTGCCTGTAGGCCCCGTCAGCAATCTTGATATTCATCAAAAGATCCATGAGTGTTCCTTCCTGCTTGATAGTGCTCTTCAATATTCATAATTCTCCCACTCCGTCCTGAGGGCCCTGGAACAGTTGTCTGTTGAGGTGTCCTCACCTGTGTAGTGTTGTATGTCGGCATCATCTGTGGCATAAATTGTTGATTATATCCTTGCATGGGTTGCATAGGACGTTGAAAATTATTTGGCCCTTGTCCCAGTCTTGGGCAACTGTTTTCAATGTCCAAATCCACGACAGTAACTGCATTGATTGGATTGTGGCTGATTGATCATATAGCCTCTTCCTCTGTTGCCTCCAAAGTTTCTATAACCTCCTCGATTTCTTGGTTGAGGGCCATTATAGATCATAACTGGCACATTTGGCGTTGACATAGATTGATTTGGCTGAGCATTAAGTGTCATTGTTTCTTGCGGTTGTTGTGTATTCATCATCAACTTGATTGCAGCTGTTAGTTGTTTTGTAGCAGATAACATATCTTCTTGATCAGAGTCCGCTTGTATGCTCATTATTTTTGCATTTTTATCTTTTTTCTTGTCTTTAAGTTCACCCTGGTATTTTGCCAATTGTAATTTTATTGTGGCAAGTTCCAATTCTTGCTTCTTTTCTTCAGTAGCTTTTTTGTCTTTTAGCCATTTATTTATATGATGATTACAATGAGCATCAAATTCATCTTCTGTTTTGTTGTAGAGGCCCATCACATTTTGAAGTGCTTCTTGAACCACAGTAGGCATACCTTTCACCAGAGTAGAGCGGAACATAAACGACATTCCAGTGCCGACCTCAATTCGTTCTCCAGTTGTGTCGTGATATAGATTTGTAGCACGTTGCTTGTAGCTGTAATAATCTTCATTGTCCTTCATTTGCATACTCAACAATTCCTCTGTGACCATAGTAGGATATCGTTCTTTAAGTTCTCCCTCTAGGGCTTCACGGAAAATATGAATAGCATGGTTATTACGTAGCCTTCCTCCCAATTTTCCTTCTATGGCTCTTTTGATGTTTTCGGCGACAGTTTCATCAGCAACTTTAATCAGAGCAGCTTGAATATCTCCCCAACACAAGCGATCACCAGCGGTTTCTTTAAACAAAGCTCTTAGCCACGGGACACCACCTTTACTTATTTTTGGGAGATTAAGCATTAGAGCACTCCAATCCTTTAATGAGAAGGGTTGATAGACCACCTGTTGACCATCTAACCTTATTGGGAAGACACCTGTAGACTTCTTTGATTCCTGTGGTATGGGATTAACTATGCCATTAATATATGCCTCTTTATATTCAGTTTGTTCAACATTTCCATTAAAATATCCTTCAACTGCAAAGGATTCATCTTCATGCTCCACTGACACTTTTTCCAAGTCCTCTTCTTCTTGACTCTTTGTTGACTTTGGCGTCCCACTTTTACTGGATCCCGGTATTCCCTCTTGGTTAAGCTCTTGTTCTAATCTTCTCATATGTTCCTCTTCATTACTTTGCTTGGATCTTTTATCAATCTCCATCATCCGAGTCAATGCCGACACCTGAGTTTGAATCAATTCCATTTTCTCTTCAAGTTCTCTTGGTTGTGGCTCCACAGACATAAGCGCTAACTCTCCTCCAAGTATCTTGTGTGTCATTCTTGGTGTCACGCACGAAGCTTGTTCCCATGTGTTTAGAGAAGCAGAGGGTGTTACTGCCCCTGGATCTTCACGGATATCACCTGAATATGGCGGAGGAGCAAGTTCTTTTAACATCTCAGGCTGCCATCTTTTTTCTTTTTCCGGTGCATCTACAGGACAGTGTGATTTAGTCTCAAGTAGAGGAACATCTGAATTATCTGCTTCATTCTGATTTAATGACTTTTGAATTGCTTTTTTAATTGCTTTCTTTCTTGGTTGTTTACTACTCATTTCTTTCTCTTCTTCATCTGACTCTTCTCCAGAATTTTCAGATTTAGAGCGTGTGGGATATCTGTGTGCTGCCACATATTTGTCAAGATTTGGATATATTCCCACAGAAGGTTCTCTTGGAACTTCCTTCAGAAGGTCTTCTTCTAGGACCACCTTTTCTCCTTTGGCTTAAGAACCAGAACAGAAGACAAATCTCTCATTTCCTGCATTTCCATCATCTCCTTCGCCCACTGATGCATTTTTTTAATCAATTTCATCTCTTCTTCATACTTCTGTATTTTTAATTGGCGTTTCATCTCATTCTTGTGCTTCTGTATCTTTACTTGGTTTATTTTTCTTAGCATAGTACTATGTTCGGACTCCAAATTGCACTGCTTTATCTTTTCCTTATAATAGTTTTTAATATTTCTCCATTGTGCCTCCGTAGGCGCTATAGCGTCCTTCCCAGGATGAAGCATTCCTTTTTTGACATATTTTTTGATTATGTCTAGAATGAGTGCTTGGTTTGCTTGGGCTCTTCTTGGGTTTGGCTCCTCTTCCAACACCTTTGTTTTCCAATACTGCCGCAATTGATCTAACGTAATGAACTGGGACATTTTGGTATAATTTTCTTTATCTATTAATTAGTTATTACCAATTGAATGTTGTTTTTTAAAACGCCTAACCAATTATATTGATAAAGTAGGTCACTATTTAAGAAATTACTAATTATTCTCTATCTACCTGTAGATTTTTTAGGAAGACTGATCCCCCGCTGTCACTCTCTGTCCTTAGCCTGATCTCTAGAAAAAAGAAAAAATTGAACTTAGATAGTATTTGAAACCAAAATTACCCCATCAAAATACAATATTTTATTACACTTTGCTGAAGTAATTCAAATTTAAATGCATTTAAATTTAGAGTATATTTTATCAATATAAACATCAAAAAATATTAGTAAGGTTCAAATTCTTTGAACTTAGGTAATTAATTTTAATCACCTGTTTAATCAACTGTAGTCACCTACAGCTTTTGTCGAAATTTTAGAATGCGTGAGCTTCAGTCATATTTCGCTTCCCGCAGAATATTCTCAGTTGTAGCTTTAAGTTTGAGATTCTGAAAAAATAAAAGAAATTTAAACAATGTTTTAATTAGTTTTATGTTTTTTGATATTACATTAAACAAAGCAAGAACTTCTTATTACAGATTGGAATTTTTAATTTTTTACCAAAATTAACATATTAGCCCGCAAATCTAAATACTGTAAATTCAACTCATCCAAGCTGCACATATATTTGAAATCATTTTCCAAAATAGTTTTAACAATCTAATATGCATTTACTATTTTCCAAATTCATTTGTATAATTAATTAGTTAATATTTTAATCACCAATGGCACTGAACAATAACCCATATATCTTTATTAAACCACAAACAAAACCTACAACCATAACAAACATTCATACCGCACCCTAGTGTCACACACGCACACAAGCACACATACAAAAGGCCAGCTGACTTAATTTCACGAGCACCCACATACTCCGGGAGAGAGGAGAATGAAACCAAATAAATTTTTAACTCACACAAATTATCTAAAATAACGAGTAATTTATAAGCAAAATATAAGCGGTAATAATTTATTTATACTTAAAATTTTAAAAGACTAATCAATTCTAGAATTCTACTCTATATAATTTTAAAATTTGACCCAATCTAGAAACTAGATATACAAGAATAATCAATTAAATCAAATTAATTTAAATTTACAGTTCAAAACAATGTATCTTAATTAAAGAATGATTTTTTAAATTATACTTCACATGCGAGCGGAACCAATGCGCTCCCACGTGTTTTACACGAAATAATTAGCGAGACGTACTGCACGAACCAACATAACATTACTCCTACAGAAACCGAGTCTATTTAAGAAACATCACTACATCTATTACACGGAGCTGTCTGGGTTTTTACATCGGCCTTAAACGAACAAATATCTACTATGAGATTCGCTCAAGAACTATTACAACCTTAGGGAAACAGCGTAATAAAGCAGAAACACGCAGGACCACAAAGCGAAGTGAGCAGCATTTACTGGATAAAAAATATCTATTTGTTCAAGATCAAACAATCAATACTTTTAATCACGTTTTGAACTGTAAATCATATGAAAAGCCGAAATGAAAGATAATCGTGCACTACCACCATAGATATGCTGCTACATGTTTTACGATAAGCGTGGTGCAACATTTAACTCCAGTGTTTTTAACTACAAATTTTCCTGCAAAAACCTAGCCCGAACTACAGACGGACTGCATACTGTCATACATAAGGATTTTCAAATGATGTTTTGTAAATAATGACCTAATTTTTGTGAGTGTAATGTATTTATTTTATTTAAAAAATGTCACAATATCTCCAATCATTTGTCTGTCTTCTGCAGCTTTACTTTTTATAATAGCATTCATACAAGCTATTTCAGGAATTTAACTTTTAACATTCTATATACAAGGTCCAGATATACTAGTCGATTCTTTCAATCCAATCTAATATTTTCTGTAACTTATTTTCCAACACAATTATCCTCTGTAATTCCAACACAACGAAAATAGCTTGCATAAATCCTATTAGTACATCAAATGCTTATTGTAAAACTTCACATACTCGTTCAAAACGGCCACTCATTCACTCAATTTCACTCACATTAACCATTTTTAACACAATTAGAGCCATCATACAGTGCCATTAAATGATCTCAATTAAACACTTGAATTTTCCTCCACACTGAATTCATCATCCCAACTGTGCAGAGACAAAGAATTATCGGAGACTGGCAGAACTACTTCAGGAAATTTTGGAAAACGTATACACATCAGCACAGCCGTCACCAAGACAATGCATAAAATTAAGAAACCCAAAACAACAACCGTAGCAAGAGTAACTTGTAATTTAAAATTTGATAGCTCATATTCCATTTTTAAATCACGCAAAATTTTAGCCAGCTTGGATGAATTGGATGAACATAAAGCCTTTGTTATGTTAACATTTTTGGTTATTTCTTTTACTATTTCAGTTTTAAATTTTTTAATTACAGTGTCCAAATGAATTTGCTGAATTTGCTCAGCAGCTATTCCCATTGAAGATGTAACTCTTTTCACAAACGTATTAAATTTATTCGTAATGGATTGAATATCAAACAAGCTATTGTTAGTTATATTAGACTCAGATTCATATTCATTACTTATTGATCTATTAATAAGAATGCTACTTTCTCTGTCCAATGAGATATCGTTTAGCATTGTGACTAGAGCAGGCACCTTTTTCTGAGTAGTGGTCACATTTGCGTCTGTTATTATATTTTCACAAATATCATCACTACTCATCATCTCCACAATTGCATATGAAACGGTATTACATCTACATCCAAATTTAAATCTTGGTCTGTTGACCCATTTACACAACAATTTGGCTTCTACTAAATCGACATCCCATAACAGAGTATCATTCAATTTTTCACAGATTTTGGAAAATCTTCCATAACGTATAGACAAAGTAGCATTAGCAGGTGGCAGCGTTCTTTCATATACTAATTCCACCCCTTCTTTTAACTGCTCATCATCACAGGGCTTAGAAACAATTCCAATTTGCAATACTGTTCCCTTTGCAATCTTACAATGGCATACAATATCATACTCTGTTTGGGAATAATCCACACTAACTTGTTTGCTAACTTCTCCAAAGCTCAACTGAATAAAAAACAACACGCATATACTGTGATACCACATTCTTACGTCTGATCACAAAAATATATTCTACAGCCGTAAATGTTCTTGTTCAATTTGAACAGGCACAATTTTAGAGCGCTCTAGTTACACATGTAGATCTACTATTAACTCGTATAAAACGAATTAAAGATGTATTTTTTAAGGGTTTTTATACGTATTTTATTAAAAAAACTCCCGGGCCCTATTCCTTATTTCCTAATTCCAAAACTTATTTCCAAAACTTATTTCCTATTTCCAAAACTTATTTCCAAAACTTATTTCATCGCGCATTCAACAAAAGCAACAAATAACTTAAAAAACAGTGCTCACTTACGTAAACCTAAAAAATCTTTTTAACAGTTAAATTTTTTCAAAAGTCCCATATTCATTACGTCATAATAAAATTTAATCTGACCAATTTCGACAGTATTTTAGAAAAGGCATCCGTCTGTACCTGTTTGTGGCGCGCGCTTATGCCGTAGGTTTTCTGTGACTTTTGGGTGAGCAGCTCCTGTCGTTTCCTCCCAGCTGTATTGCGCTCCTATTCTGCCCGCATCCTTCCACCAAATTTGTAGGGAATTGAATTCAGGAGACTTCAGCCGGAGATCTGACACACAGGGTTTTAATTCGAAGTCAATTCAGTTGGTTTACATGGCACTGGTTACATCTGACTCACAACTTGACACAGAGAGAACCTCTTCTTATATAGGTTAAGAGAAAACAAATGTACTGAACACATGGCTTTTAGCTTAAACATCTGCTTGCCGTAAACAGTGATAAAATTAACTTCCCACAGTTTTAGCTTCCTGGGAACTCCATAAACAACATATGGAAGACAACTGGGCAGGAAAAAATGGGCAGTTTCACACACTTAGAAAGACCAGAAAAGAGACAAGGTGAAAGGTCTCTCACTTAAACAAAACAAAACACTGTTATAAAACGAAACAACTCACAGATTCCCCGATAGTTGGAACACACCCTCCGTTCCCCCTTCTTAAACAGAGGGACCACCACCCCGGTCTCCCAGTCCAGAGGTACTGTCCCCGACCGCCACGCGATGTTGCAGAGACGTGTCAGCCAAGACAGCCCTACAACATCCAGAGACCTGAGATACTCAGGGCGGATCTCATCCACCCCCGGGCCTTGCCGCCGAGGAGCTTTCCAACCACCTCAGTGACTTCAGCCAGGGTGATGAGTGAGTCCGCCTCCGAGTCCCCAGCCTCTGCTTCCTCCTCGGAAGACGTGACAGCGGGATTGAGGAGATCCTCAAAGTATTCCTTCCACCGTCCGATAACATCCCTAGTTGAGGTCAACAGCTCCCCACCCGCACTATAAACAGTGTTGGTGAAGCACTGCTTCCCCCTCCTGAGGCGCTGGACGGTTTGCCAGAATTTCTTTGAGGCCGTCCGATAGGCCTCTCCGAACTCCTCCCAAACCCAAGTTTTTGCCTCTGCGACCGCCCGGGCTGCAGCACGCTTGGCCCGCCGGTACCCGTCGGCTGCCTCAGGAGTCCCACGAGCCAATAAGGCCCGATAAGACTCCTTCTTCAGCATGACGGCATCCCTTACTTCCTGTGTCCACCACCGGGTTCGGGGATTACCGCCGCGACAGGCACCACAGACCTTACGACCACAGCTACGGGCGGCCGCATCGACAATAGAGGCCGAGAACAGAGCCCATTCGGACTCTATGTCCCCAGCCTCCCCCGGAATCCGGGAGAAGCTCTCCCGGAGGTGTGAGTTGAAGGTACCCCTGACAGAGGGATCTGCCAGACGTTCCCAACAGACCTTCACTACGCGCTTGGGCCTGCCAGGTCTTTCTGGCTTCCTCCCCCGCCAGCGGACCCAACTCACAACCAGGTGGTGATCGGTTGACAGCTCTGCCCCTCTCTTCACCCGAGTGTCCAAGACAAGCGGCCGGAGGTCAGATGACACGACAACAAAGTCGATCATCGTCCTCCGTCCTAGGGTGTCCTGGTGCCACATGCACTGGTGGACACCCTTGTGCTCGAACATGGTGTTCGTTATGGACAAACTGCGCATAGCACAGAAGTCCAATAACAGAACACCGCTTGGGTTCAGATCAGGGAGGCCGTTCCTCCCAATCACCCCTCTCCAGGTGTCACTGTCGTTGCCCACGTGGGCGTTGAAGTCCCCCAGGAGAACAACGGAGTCCCCAGGTGGTGCACTGTCCAGTACCCCTCCCAGGCACTCCAAGAAGGCCGGGTACTCTGCACTGCTGTTCGGCCCGTAGGCCGACACAACAGTGAGAGACCTGTCCCTCACCCGAAGGCGCAGGGACGCGACCCTCTCGTTCACCGGGGTGAACTCCAATACTCGGCGGCTAAGCTGTGGGGCAATGAGCAGGCCCACACCAGCCCGCCGCCGTTCCCTGCGGGCAACGCCAGAGAAATGGAGAGTCCAGCCCCCTTCAAGGAATTGGGTTCCAGAGCCCAAGCTGTGCGTGGAGGTGAGGCCGACTATATCTAGTCGATAGCGCTCAACCTCCCGCACAAGCTCAGGCTCCTTCCCCCCCAGCGAGGTGACATTCCATGTCCCCAGAGCTAGTCTTCATGTCCGGAGATCTGGTCGCCGAGGCCCCCGCTTTCGGCTGCCGCCCAGATCTCTCTGCACCGGCCCCTTATGGATCCTGGTGGTGAGTCCACGGGAAGACGGCCCCACGTCGCTCTTTCGGGCTGAGCCCGGCCGGGCCCCATGGGGAAAGGCCCGGCCACCAGGCGCTCGTTGGCGAGCTCCCACCCCAGGCCTGGCTCCAGGGTGGGGCCCCAGTGACGCCAATCCGGGTGACGTAACTGGTGTTTTTATTCCATTCTTTTGTCTGTAAATAAATTTCTCTGCTCCAAAATTTGCCCCTATAACTGCTAGCTTCGTGAGATTCATTTGACTTGAGCCGAACAACCAAGGTGGGATCACATGCCACATACGCCTGTGGACACAAATGGTATTGCAGTAACAGATCTCACAACAAACAAAAAAACAAACACAACAAACAAAAAAAAGACACTGAGGGACATTTTCATTGGCGTAGGACAGGTGTGTTCAATGCGTCGATCGCGATCGACCGGTAGCTCGGGGGCAAAGTGTCAGTCAATTGTCAGGGCTTAATGCTCAATTCCAATTTTTTTGTGAAGTCCGAATTTTTCGCATGCGCCCCGGAGGACATGACGAGGTCACACGCAGCGAGCGTGCTCAATGTTTATGGAAGTCACCGGAAGTCAAGTTGCTATAGTACTTGCTTCGCCGCTTCACTGCAGGCATGAAAATCCCTCACCTTACAGCGAAATTCGCCGATACGTTCAGGATATGTCCCTTTCTCCGGAGCTCCGGGTAAGGTCTGTGGATATACAGCGCAATACACGTGGATACGCGAACTATCGACAGCAAGGCAAACTGTTACTATGGAGCTGACCAGGTGAGTCATATTATCGTGTTATTTCTGCATCAAAGGGACAGATTAGCTGACAGCAGGGGCCCGGGACTAAACCACGATTAAACCAGGTCTAAACCGGGACTAATCCGGGACTAAACCAGGACTAAACCAGGTCTAAACCAGGTCTAAACCGGGACTAAACCAGGTCTAAACCAGGTCCAAACTGGGACTAATCCGGGACTAAACCAGGACTAAACCAGGTCTAAACCAGGACTAAACCAGGTCTAAACCAGGTCTAAACCAGGTCTGAACCAGGACTAAACCAGGGGCACACCATCAACCTCAAAAGTAGATCCCGGTCAAAAAATGTTTGAGCACCCCTGGCGTAGGATTAACATTTCTTCTTCTTCTTCTTCTAGTAAAATCAGAAAAACTGATTATTTTTTTCCAGAGCTGTAGGTATTTATTCTTTGCACTGCTCTTAGATTTTGTTTTTGTATTGTCTTTATATTGTATTTTGTACACTGTCTTTTTGCACTGCTTGGCCAGAGAGAAACGGAATTTCGATTCACTGTATGTCGAACACATATGGCAAATTGACAATAAAGTTGATGTTAAACTTTGACTTGAAAAGAGGTAGAAGCGGGAAGTCGGCTCTTTTGAACGATTCCTTAATGTGAATTGTTGAAATCTTGTTTTTTTAAAAGAATACAATCTTTTTCATTCTAGTTTGTATGTATTTTTACACTGAATAATGCTGAACCAACACAAGAATCAGCATTGAAGCAGACTCTATACCACAAGTGAGAGCTTTGTGCACAAAAACAAAAATATGGCATCATAATAAGTTATTTTTACAATTTATATAATGTTATTTTTTCATTATGAATATTGTAATCCAACATTTTATTTACATTATGCAGAATTCCAAAGGGTAAACTCACTTAATCTCTGTTGAAAACATTTTAAGCAGATCCGAGCCTTGATGAATAAATATACAAAGAACCAGACTTTTGAACGGCTCTCCAAAAGATTCAAATCTCATAAAAGAGCCGAAAGTCCCATCACAGATTTTTAAGAATGCATAGAAACTTGCAGTATCAGCAGAAACAGTGGTCAATTAACAAAATAATCATAACATCTGGAGTGATTTAATTTCTATAATAAAGTACATTTATAGTTAACTTCTCTCCACTTTATATAGGACCTGTCAAAAGGGCTGATTCTGAGCTGTTTTTGTGGGGTTTTTTTGTACTAACCGCTCCACTGGTTCTCCATCTCAACTCCATTTACGCAGAGTGCTACAGCAGACGTTTAGCATTTGAAATCAGACACAAACACACACAGGGGAGACTGCAGTGGCCTGGTCTGGGCTGTAGGTGGCGCATCGTGCTTGTTTGATTGCTAGTGCCGCAGAGGGGAAACAGTGGACTGGATAGAAAATCTAAAAATGGAAGGTCAGGCAGAAGGATAGAGTACTTTTTGAGTATGAAGAAAGTACTTTTGTAGTAACAATGATTCATGGGTGAAATGTGCTTATATTCTGTCCTGTCCTATATTACAGAAAATTGGTTTTGTCATGTTATAATGCTGTTACCTCATCAAAAATATACAGAGTTGTGATTTGTTTCATTCAAACATGTTTGAGTAATCCTTTATTATTACTCTGTCTACATCTACAAGGCTTAAAATGCTCTGTGCCACCTTGTGATGTCATAAAGCTGTAGTTTTCACATTTACAACTGCTTTTTATCTTTTGTTTAGTGGAGATTTGCAATTCCAGGGATGAAATTATCTAATTGATTCTAGTGAAGGTGAATGGTATTCAAAAATACAACCCAGAATCATGTTTTGTTTCATTCACACCTGTTCAACACACAAATCCTGCATATTTAGGCTGAATTTTTTATTATTAGGCCCGAGCACTAAAGCGTAGGGCCTATTGTTGTTCTGGTTTTTCTTCTTATTATTATTTCTTCTTATTATTATTTTCCTCCCTTTTTCAGGTTTCGGGTACTTCCCACCGACAAAAACTCACGAAATTTTGCACAAAATTCAAGAATGCCAAAAAAGGAATTTACAAATAATGTGTATTAAAAAATCTTTAAAAATGGCGCAACAGCGCCCCCTGGAAAATCAAAATACATTGTGCCTATGGCTATACCCGTGTTGCCATGGCAACAGGCTAAACATCTGTCCTCACCAATGGGACGCCCGGCAAAAGCGTTTTCACGGAAACACCGTTCAGTCTTTTAATAACTTTTAATGTCCCACTTGTCGAGATGATCCAGCACGATTCTAGTGAATCTGGGTCAAAAACCCTAGGAGGAGTTTGTTAAAATACGAAGACAGGAAAATTTGCCTTCGGCGCCGGGTCACGTGCTCGGTCCAATATGGCCGACTTCCTGTTGGTCACCTAGCAATGGTGTTTCTGTGTACCAAATTTGGTTTGGCTACAACAAAGTTTTTGCCGGGCTTGTGAGTGCAAGTGAGGGCCGATCATCGCTGCTTGCGGCTATATTTATTATTATTACTACCATATTTTCCGCACTATAAGGTGCACCTAAAAGCCTTCAATTTTCTCAAAAGCCGACGGTGCGCCTTATAATCCGATGCGCCTTATATATGGATCAATATTGGTTAATCATGGCTACAGTAGTCAGCCACTACTGTAGCTTCTATTCTATGCGCCTTATAATGCGGCCGTTTAAAATAGGCCATTCATTGAAGGTGCGCCTTATAATCCGATGCTCCTTATTGTGTGGAAAATACGGTATTATTATTATTATCCTTTATTTATTCCTGTAGGGAAATTATTTCTCTGCATTTGACCCATTCTTTAGGAGCAGTGGGTAGCACATGAAGGCGCCCGGGACCCATCTCCATGATCTTGTTGCTAGTCTTGGTCAGGACCTCAGCTGGAGGATTTTTTTTACCGATGTGTTTGGGTTGATGGGAAAACCGGAGTGCCCGGAGGAAACCCACCCAGACAAGGGAAGAACATGCAAACTCTTGATGAAACACTCGATGTCAGACAAACAGACAGACATGATGACTTGATGACTTCATGTCAAGTGTTCCACTGTGTTTTTAAACTCCACACACCTTCATTAGAATCATTTGGATGATTTCAGATCTGGAATTGCCAATCTCTACTGAAAAAAGGTAAAAGGTTGCTGCTAACTTGAAAACTACAGATTCATAACATCACAAAGGGGAAGAGCATTTTGAGCTTTGGAGATGCAGGAAGACTAATAATAAAAGATAACTCAAACTTGTGTGAATGAAACTAAACACAACTCCAGGTTTGTTTTTGATAAGGTAACAACATTATAACATGGCTTAAAGCTTGTAAGAGTCAATATTTGTGTAATACAGGACTTAATATTGCCATTACAGGTTTAATATTGCCAGTATTAAACAAAAACACACACACTGGTGATATTGTTTATAGGCATAAGGAAAATACATTAAGTACACAATGCTAAAATGGTTAAAAACTGTATCCATACTACATTAACCATAAAACCCTAGTAATAGTTGTTACTTTACTTACCCTAGTAATAGTTGACACTTTATATTTTTGGACTACTGCAGTTTGTGCTTGTACCCTATGCATTGTACTGTATACTTGAGCCTGTCAGGCCCTGTTTGTAAGACCCGGAGTGACACCAGAAATAAAAAATACATGGAAAAAACTCAGGATGGAGAAATAGAATGGTATACAGTGTACTAGTACAGAGCCAAAAATACTGTGACAGGTACAAATAAGGTTCCGCATTAACACTTTTTGTCAAATATGCCATGATGTTAACTAATGAACTTTGTGTAGACCTTCCCCTGTAGAATCCGTAATAGAAAATGTACAGTACAACACATGGATGCTGCGTGTTTGAAATGGTGAGCTGCAGGGGAACCATCTAATATTCTCTTTGAATTCAAATGTGGTAAACAAAGTAGTCTTTCCAGATTGTGCATTAATTAAAACATTGGATTATTTACTGTTTTTATTCCATAAGAAAAAATGCATTGTTTTTCTTAAAGGAACTGTACATAGCATTTTGGTTTTAAGCTTCGTGAACTTAACTTGTGTTTCCAGATATGAGGTAAACAAGTTCAAATTAAATATTGCTTTTGCTGGTAACAATTATAATGCAGAATCTTTAAAACATTAGACATGAAGTCTAATTTATTTATGTCATAATTTGGAGTGGGCGACAGTAGCTCAGTTGGTAGAGCATATGTCTCGTGATCCAGGGGTTGGCGGTTCAAATCCTGCTCTTGACGGGTTGACCGCATATGATCCCAGCTCCCACAGATGAGCGCTGCCGTTGTGTCCTTGGGCAAGACACTTAACCCCACCTCGCCCCCAGTGTCTGTGGACATTGGTACCCCCCATGGCAGAAGATACATCAAGGCCTGTTGTGACGTGAGCCGTCCTCCTGTGGACCCACCACCTGCGGAAAGATTCATGGGGGCTGGTGCATTGTGTTCTGGGCAGCAAAACACTGCTTGGACTGCTGCCCCGCGACCCAGAAAAATGGAAAAGCGGAAGAAAATGAATGAATAATTTGGAGTTTTAGTTCTCAAGATGATCAACCAATTAGAAAGCAGAACGAGCCTCCCATGAGTCTGTCATTTGAGTTTCAATTTTCAGTTTTGAATTTAAACCTAAAATGCCTCTCTGATCTGAATGGTCAGATCCCTCCCTCCCAGAACCTGCAGTCAGTCATGAATGAGTGTTAGTGCAGCCTCTGCAGCTCAGGGAGGGAATTCTGGAGATAATTTCTATTAGTGACTAACCTGGGAAATCCCAGGCTGCTTTTGTTCGTTCTCTTTGTTCGTTGTCTGAAAGACAGCCTGGCGACTAGGCTAAGCGAGCTCTCCTGATTTTGGGAGCCAATCAGAGAGTGGGGAGGGGTGGAAAGACGGTGATGTACTATGCGACAAATGGAAACTTGTAGTTTGAACTGACAACTGACATGATTGGCTATGGGCTACGTATACGCCAAATGATAGATATTCGTAACGCCCAATAAACGGCCGTTAGCAATCGTAAAGCACACCTCCACTACGAGATATTTCAAAGGTGGCTCCAGACCATATATCACTTGTGATATGGTCTGGGGTAAACCAAGCAAATTAGTGATCATAGAACTCACTGTATTACAACATTCTGCATTTAATGTATGGAGTACATAAGAAGCCCACAACAAGCGATTGTCGAAAACACGCTCATGTCGTAGAGTCGGGCAGATTATTTTAGCTCCTCATTACTTTTGGAACTGTATGAGGAATCTAAAACCACAATTACAAAGGAAATACACTTAATAACCAATAACCAATGAGAGAGACATGGCGTGGCAGAAGATCGCCGACCACTTAAATACATAAGTTAAGTTCTATAACAATGCTGAATGTTTTTTAAAAGTATGTCTTTGTCAGCGTTATCAAGATAAGTCAGTAGGGGAGAGGAATCGTTACAGTGTGTTGCATGGGAGACCCGCGTTTGATATTCAAGGAGTGCAGTTGATGTCATTACAAATTTTCATATTTGTAGAGCAGTCTTGTCAGTTGTAATTTATTTTTAATGTGTAAAAGTACTAGTGCCAACTAATATGTCAAATTGTGTTATCTTTGAGCAGGAGTGGTGTTAATAATGTGAAGGACTGCTGTGCAAGACAAAGTATACAAAAGCATTGGGTCATGGGTGTGCCTGTTATTTGCCTACATTTTGTTTTAAAAGCAAAGGCTTACCTTTAACTCTAGTGCTTGATGGAGATGTCACATAAAATTAATGTTAATGTTAGGCCTGATATAAGTTCTATGATGATATGAGTAATTGTAGGTTAAATGGCATTCATTCACATTTGTGTAATGTGTGGCAAATGTAAGCTGGTGAAAATATAACATACAGTATACTCCACTTGAGCATAAATATCGACAGAAATGAGAATCAAACTCAGAACTCCCGCATGACTTGCTGAGCACTTAACCATTTTTTCCCCCATCAATGTATGGAAATTCTCATATTTGAAGATATTATAATGACAACAATTTTTGAATTTTTTTTTTTAATTATTTGTAATTCACCAAAACTGACCAAGAATGGTAAATTATTTTTTGCTGATATTGTCACCGTTGTTTTTGGACAACACAGACAATCAGAGGGGAAGTGCCCGGAACTGTTTGTTTGACACTCTGTTTACTTCAAGTATGTATTCTTTGTAACACTGATTAAATCTATGTTAAGCCTGACATGTGTGAAGAATCCCTCAGTCGTGCAGGTAGAATCCATGGTAAAAGGAGAAATTCAATTTGTCAACTGGACAAAGTTTATTTGGTCGAAGACCTTTCGCAGCTCGTCCAAGTTACTTCGTCAGTTCTGATGAGCTGCGAAACGTCTTCAACCAAATAAACTTTGTCCAGTTGACAGATTTAATTTAAGCCTGATAGTTAACCTGCCACACCGCAGGTTAGTTCAGAAGCATAAGTTCCCCCAGCTGAGATTCATGTTACCAAGAGGAATGGAACCAAACTCTCGCTAAAACTAGCGCGGCTTATCGAAGTTAGTGAGGAATTGCGGTTAGAGGGCTTGATGAAATACCCCCCAGGTTTGTTTTTGTTAGGGAAACATCTCAAGCTGAGGTTTGCTTTCACAGTTATACCAACAACTACTAGCAAGCTAACAAAGCACATACTTCCTGGTTTGCAAACGACACAAACGCTTTATGCAGACAGCACACAGGCCTTTCACTCAACTGTTGACCCTAGTATCTTGTAAATCCATTATGTAAAATATCTTTCTTTATGTAATTGTAGCACGGAGCAGATGGGGGGAGGGGCCAGTGTTTTTAAGTCCTTCAACAGAGATCACATGACGTTTGGATAGTGAAGTCCAAGATGTCAACACGTCTCCTTAACCCATTTCCACTAACTAGGTCACACAATAGACTGCAGACCCGATGACCCCTGCATGAGTACACATTATGTCATCACCACATGTACTTTCTACTTGAAATGAAAATACTGTACTTAATAGTTTGTTTGGTCTCAGTACTATCTGTTCAAACTGTGAGAGTATGGAGCTGAAAGAAAGGGACAGGCAGGAGATAAGGGCCATGTGGTGGAGGGGATGAAAAATGATGGCTTTAAATTGTGGAAAAGTCTGTGTTCCTGTTCCTTCTCCAAACAGTTTTACAAAAATAAAATGATTGCCCTATCTAGCACTGATAAACAATAATTAACGGTTCCCACCAATAGCAACTGATCTACTAAACTTTAAATATCCCAATTTAAAAAGATTAGAATTGTTTTCAGAATTGTTGGATTAGCTTGTATGCTTGACAACAAACTGTGTATACATTCATAATTATAGTACATCAAATTAAAGTGCACTGTGTTCTGGGGAGGATCCAGTATTTGCTTGTCTTGAAGATGTTATTGCTTTACTTTGAATGTTCCACAGTATGGCATTAAAGGTCCTATATTAAAGGGATATGCCACCCCCAGGTCAAATTTGGGCATCTCCCCACAGTCCAGAGACTAAAATAAGTGGTGGAAAGCGTTTTCCTGCTCACCCAGCCATTGTCCGAGTCTGTCGCCACTGACCGCCGCGGTATCTGGTGCTCCTCCGCCTTAGACTGGAGTCTAACGTCGCCAGAGAAAGATTTCGGCCAAAAGGAATTAATTTGCCGTATCACGCACCACGTTGTGCAACAGGGGAACTCCCTTCCCGGTGCGTAACTGGGATTCCCCTGGCAGCGTGCTGCGTGATACGGCTGTATTCTACCGCACTGGAAAATAGTTCCCACCCAAAATGACCAAGGCAAGCTCTCCGTGTTGATTTGCACATTTATTTGCACTCGATATGAATGCGCACTACACACAAAGTAATTGGGAAACGCATCGAGCAAATTAATTCCTTTTGGCCGAAATCTTTCTCTGGCGACGTTAGACTCCAGTCTAAGGCGGAGGAGCACCAGATACCGCGGCGGTCAGTGGCGACAGACTCGGACAATGGCTGGGTGAGCAGGAAAACGCTTTCCACCACTTATTTTAGTCTCTGGACTGTGGGGAGATGCCCAAATTTGACCTGGGGGTGGCATATCCCTTTAAGCAAAATTGATTCTTGTGAGCTTGAAGTCATGTTATAAAGTTGGTATCTTATAAAAAAATATGTGGAGTTGTGTTTTGTTTCCTTCACACATGTTTGAATCTGTCTACATCTCCAAAGCTGAAAACGCTCTATTCCACCTTGTGATGTCATGTAGCCATAGTTAGATAGGTCATTAAGATTTACAGCTATTTTGGCCTCAACAGAACCGGATAAATACCCTCTAGAACAACCTTAAAATTGCTGCTTTTATTTTAAAATATCTATTGTAATATATATTTTATTGTTTTTGAACAAGAATAAAAAAATAACTAATAGTAACAAACAATAACAACAGAACTATATACAGACAGGGAGCAATCCTCAATTACACATACAGTATACCCCTAGTGCAATAACATAGTGCAGTTTGGCCACTTGGCTGCGATATAATTACGCCAATTTTTTTTTTTATTTCAATGAGGCTAAAACAATAGCTGCAGCTTCAAATTTGGGCTGAAATGATCAAAATGTAACCAATGACGATGTATGGTAGAGCACTTCCTGTGTTTACAATCTGAAAAAAGAACTCAGCCTAAATATGCAGGGTTTGTGTGTTAAACATGAGTGAATGAAACAAAACACAACTCCGGGTGTGTTTGTGATGAGAAAACATACAGCATAGATCAAAAGTAGTGCAATATATTGTATGAACACTCTAGAAATCATAAAATCTAGCTAAAAGAGAAAATGATGACCAGTCGATGTTAACGCAAGACTGAAAAGAAGTCCATTGTGGCCATATTGTAAGTCTATCTTCATTAACATCACATGAACCCATCTGCAGGAGAGGGTCCGATCTCACAAAGCCTATAATGAAACCCTACCTTTTACATTAGCAAGTCCCCTATAGATTTTAAATAATGTACTGGCCATTGATCAAGAATGCAAGTGGAATATGCAACAGAAATTTGATATAGAAAATGTCTATTAGGTGTTTTTTTTTTTTTAGGTTTGGAGTAATTAAAGGACTCATGTTACACTATTTTCTGATCTACAGCTCTGGAAAAAAATAAGAGACCACTGCATTTTTTTCTGAAATCAGCATCTCTACATGTATTACAGCCATTCCATTCCAGCGTCTGTTGAATTCCAACACAAACACAAAGCTGAGCTACTTCAGTTCTTGCACCAGGAGTGGAATAAAGTCACCCAAGAACAATGTG
Source organism: Paratrypauchen microcephalus (assembly GCA_036785185.1). Classification (NCBI taxonomy): domain Eukaryota; kingdom Metazoa; phylum Chordata; class Actinopteri; order Gobiiformes; family Gobiidae; genus Paratrypauchen; species Paratrypauchen microcephalus. Next base: position 1,491,529 of record JAVJIX010000130.1, read on the forward strand.
ACACATGAAAGCTGTGATTAAAAATAAGGGTTATTGCACCAAATATTGATTTCTGAACTCTTCTTAAGTGTAAACATTAGTATTATGTTGTTTTAAAATGAATTTGATCTTGTTTCTCTGTTTTGTATGAGGTCTGAAAACATGTATCTTTTATGTTATTTTGACCGTTTGTCATTTTCTGCAAATAAATCCTCTAAACCAGGGATGTCAAACATGTGGCCCGGGGGCCAGATCCAGCCCTCTAAGACCTTTAATCTGGCCCTCGGCTGGTTTTGCATTAAAATATTTTTATTATATTTTAATTTTCTATTAAAATATTGGTAATTTTCTGCGCCTCTTTTCTGCACAGTTTAGCGTAGCAGCGTCTCCAGCCCCTCTGTGCGTGGCCCCTCCCACCAGAGCAGACTTGCCTCTTTCCAAACGCTCTTAAAGGCAGTGATGGGAATAACGGCGTTAAAATAAATGCCGTTACTAACAGCGTTACTTTTTTCAGTAACGGGTAATCTAACGCGTTACTTTATCTATCATTATAACGCCGTTACCAGCACCAACACGTCGTTACCGCGCGTTACTGAACCTGCTCATTTTGAAACTGGCATCATGCGTGACTCGCATAGGCACAGGGGGATTTTTTTCTCCCTTTGGTAAGGGCGGGATAAGTAATGATGATTGGCTAAAGCAGAGTAAGGTTTCATGTTGAGCCAACCAGAGACACCCAGTGGGCGGTGGGCGGGGTCTACACACAATCCCAGCACACAGTAGTAGCGCACACACACAATACACACAGATGGCGAGTCTCGAGTCGAAGACAGAAATATAGGCAGTATTTTAACTTCGTCGAGGTAAAAGGTAAAAACCTACATGTTACGTGCACATTGTGTCAAAGACCAAAGACTTTGACCACGTCCAATATAAGCAACTCGAATTTAATGAAGCATCTCTTGACGGCGCACGCTTCTGTTAAACTAGTGGCCACCAGCAGGCCCCATGATGATAATCGCATGCTAGGTGCCGTTAACAATGAAGGCCACAGTGATGGAGCCACGCCATCCAAACCGCAAAAGCTGTATAATGCACTGTCAAAAAATCCAAATTATTTGACATTTTTTAACTAAAAAAAAAAGTAACACATTAGTTACTTTCCTAGGTAACTAGTTACTTTTATAGTGTAGTAACTCAGTTACTTTTTTGGGTTAGTAACTAGTAACTGTAACTAATTACTTTTTCAAAGTAACGTGCCCAACACTGCTTAAAGGACCATCGTTTTGACTGTTGACCGTGACACCCTCATCAGCAAAATGTCAAAAATGAGAAAAGTGGACACCGATTGCAGGATTTTCCCCCAAAAATTGACTAATTCCTATTTGTTCATGCAGGTGAATGGGAAACCTGTGTGCTTGTGTTGAAATTGCATTTTTCTTAAAGTTTCAGGTTGTTCATAATATTTTGTAAAAGAAAGCAGTAAAATAAAAAAGTCTTCTGTAATAGATTTGCATTTCCCTGCACAAATATTTGGACTTATTGCTATTTTTTTAGGTACATATGCCATGAGTTATCTGATCCGGCCCCTTTGGGATCAAATAGGTTGGATATGGCCCCCGGACCAAAATGAGTTTGACACCCTGGAATTTGGGGGAAATGTTGTCAGTAGTTTATAGACTCAAACAAAAATGTTCCTTTTGCCCAAACACATACCTATAAGTAGTGAAATCAGAAAAACGGATCATTTTGCAGTGGTAAATTCCAGACTAAAGGTAAAAGGTAAAAGGAGCTGTTAACATGAAAACTACCACTACATGACATCACAAGGTAAAACGGAGCATTTTGAGCTTTGAAGACATAGACAGACTAATAATAAAGGATTACTCAAACATGTGTGAATGAAACAAAATACAAGTCCAGGTATGTTATTGATGTGGTAACAACATTCTAACATGTCTAAAAGCTCATAAGAGTCCATATAGGACTTTTAATCTATAGAAAATGAAAAATACAATCGTACATATCTTTTAGTAAATAACATAACAAAAATGGTAGAGGAACAGCTGTGGAATAGTCAGGCGGCAGCAGAAGTACAGAACGGTTCCCAGGGGACAAAACAAAAATGTTCTCTTCAGATCGCTCTACTGTATTTTCTGTGTCACTAAACCATTTGTATGCATAGCTGACATCTTCATATTAGAGACGACTTCACGCTGTTAAGGGCCCTATATTGTGTTAAATTGTTGTTTTGAATTGTGAAACCAAGGGAAACTAAAACAACACACGCTCTCTCCGCAAAGCTTTTTAAATCATCCAAAATGCTTGGTGCAGAATACAGAATTTGTAGACTTATTTCTGTTAAATGCATAGACTGTAAAATAAGGGTGGACTTAGGGAGTGTGACATCATCCAAAGCGTTCAGTTGCAACCAGGCCTGGACTGGTAATTGGGCATACCGGGCATTTTCCCGGTGGGCCGACAGTCCTAGGGGCTGATGCCCTTCTTTTTTCTTTTTTTTTTTTTACTTAGAGACCGGTCCACAATTTAGGACTAAACCAGGACTAAATCATGTTTGAACCAGGACTAATCAGGTCTAAATCAGGACTAAAACAGGCCTGAACCAGGACTAAACCAGGACTAAATCAGGATTGAACCAGGACTAATCAAGTCTAAATCAGGACTAAAACAGGTCTGAACCAGGACTAAACCAGGACTAAATCAGGATTGAACCAGGACTAATCAGGTCTAAATCAGGACTAAAACAGGTCTGAACCAGGACTAAACCAGGACTAAATCAGGATTGAACCAGGACTAATCAAGTCTAAATCAGGACTAAAACAGGTCTGAACCAGGACTAAACCAGGACTAAATCAGGATTGAACCAGGACTAAAACAGGTCTGAACCAGGACTAAACCAGGACTAAATCAGGACTGAACTAGGACTAAACCAGGACTAAATCAGGTCTGAACCAGGACTGAACTAGGACTAAACCAGGACTAATCAGGTCTAAATCAGGACTAAACCAGGACTAATTATGAGGGGCCGGTCTAAGCCAAAAATGCCAGGGCCATTTTTTTGTCCCAGTCCAGACCTGGTTGCAACCAAATAAAGCTCCCCGAGGCTAGCAGTTATAGCGGCTCATCTGCAACCAGTGTCAATGTTTGGAAATCCAAGTGCGAAACCAAAGAGCCAATGAGGAGTGAGGTAGCTGAAGTGAAGCGAAAATAGTCACGGGGTTTGTCTGTTATTAATGTTCATATCTTAATTTAGGGTCTAAGTAGTGAAATGAAAAGCCCAGGATCATGTAGAGCGGGTTAATATGAATATTTTAAGACCAAAATGACGAGTCTGACAGCAGCAGTTACAGAGAGAGCAGAACCACTTTACTTTGTTTATTTTCAGTAGATGAATATTGAAAAAATAAATTATAATGATTACTATTGCATCTATCTTAACATATATTTCATTATGGGTGTTATAAGGGCTGAAAAATTGCTTGAAAAACATTCATTCTTACTGTGAGTTCTATCGCTTCTCCACAGATCTGACCTGTAACTTGGCCTGGTGGCATTCAAGACAAATCAATAACATCTCCATGGAGAAAAGCTGCTGGTTTGCCATCCACCAGAGAAGTTGCACAGTGTTCCTTTAATCTCAAATAAAATGTGATTGATTTTCCCCTAATGTCTAATATGAATTTATAAAGGGTAAAATGCTTCATATTTCCTGTTTCAAGACTCCATTATTATGTTATTATGTATCTTGAAATAATAAAAGATTTAAAAAAAGAGACTCCACTCTGTCCCAATTTTGAGAAATTTTGATGTTAAATTTGCTACAAAAACTAGCACAAATTCAAAAGCAGAAAAACTGTAAAATGTTTGCTTGCCTAACTCTGAAACAAAAACCTGAAGCTTTCACAATTTCTTATATAATTAAATGTGAATAAAAGATCTCTCCAAATGTGGAATGTTCAGCAGTTACCACGGTGACACAATGCACATATTAGCAAAGTTTTAAGATAGTCTGAAAACTACAAAATGGATTTAAACTAGTGCTGTCAGGTGATTAAAAATATAATCTAATTAATTACAGGATTTGTAATGAATTAATCTAATTAATCACATTTTAGTTTAACGAGAGAGAGAGAGAGAACCCAAAATTCTGCAAGCGTGGTTTGTTGGTTTGTTGAAGTGCGCTCATGCTCGCTCTATCACCGGTAACAGTGGAACTTGTCCGGACGTGTTTATCGTTCAAATGATCCGTCAGGCTGGAGCAGCTTCGGTGATCAGAAAATTAGTTTTTACAAAAGCTACAAATCACTACGTTCTTCTTGATTGTCCCGTCTTCGTTCTTTTTATAAATAAACTTGCCGTTCAAAGGCCCTCGCAGCGATTCGCTCGCCTCGCCCCCTGAGTCGAGTCCATGTCTGTTTCCTCCAGGCTTTATTTGTTTGATTAGCGATGCAGGTGGAAGTGACGCGCCACTGCCAAGTCGCCTACAGGTCCTTCAATGGGCCAAATTTAAAATGCGCGCACATTGAATTGCCACTCATAATTAATTGCTTTAATTTGTATAACATGTTAATTTGCAGGGTAATTAATTCATCTAATTAATGCGTTAAACTGACAGCCCTAATTTAAACACATTTTTAGAAGTCTATGATCAATACAACAATCCATGGTCGTGTTTAGTTGTTTGATTTTTAATAAAAAGGTGAGAGTGACTGTTTTGTAACTTGTTTAACAGCAGAAATGAGCTCACCTTTTGTAGTTCCAGTTCTTTATAGTCAGATAGTGTGAAAAAAAAAAAACCACTCAGACAGAGCAGAGCCTACAGTTAGCATCACACCCCCAGGGAATATTGATGACTTCAGCTGCAAAGTGTCAAAAGGGTTGAATAAAGCCTAGTCGTAAGTGTTCAAAAGCCAGAATATGCCTTAGTTCTTATGTTCCCTTTAACAAATAGAATGGCCCTAACATCGTGCCCTGGGGGATCCCTATCAGCTCACACTGTTCATTCCTACTGCAGCATCAAAGTGACCGTCCTTGACCACCACACTCTTTGACTCTGTAGCAGCTCTATCATATTCCCATCACACATTTTCTGTCACCCTTTTGAGCACGGGTCCCTTGGGTGCCCCAGGTGTTGGCTGAAGCATCTTTGTCCCTCTGAGCCTCCATAGCGACCCCGGTGTGTTGTGGTCAGAGAAACAAGGTGAGCTGATCTGATGGGTGCTGACGGGAGCAGTGCTGACGCTGTGTATTCACCTTTCTATTTCAGACCCGGTCCTGTTTGTCTAACTCCTGATGCAACAACCGCTCACTCACAACAAACACGGCCGACTTAAGGGCATGACTCTGCAAACAGGAACAGGACAAGGTTATGTTAGTAGCCAAAATTGAGCTGTTACTGCAAAATAAAGCTGTGGTCCAAGAAATTACTAGTAAAACAAGTCTTTGGGGAAACTACGACAGCGGTGGGTAGAGTAGACAAAAAATGTTCTCAACAAAAAGTTACATTACATCAAAATAACATTACTCAGGTATGAACTTGTAGTCAGAGAAATTACTGAAATATTTGGGGAAACTACTATTCAGATAAGATAATGTCTGTACTATATATACATCTCTGGAAAAAATAAGAGACCACTGCAAAATGATCAGTTTTTCTGATTTTACTACTTATAGGTATGTGTTTTGGCAAAAAGGAACATTTTTGTTTGAGTCTATAAACTACTGACAACATTTCCCCCAAATTCCAAATAAAAATAACAAATGGTCAAAATAACAAAAAAGATACATGTTTTCAGACCTCAAACAATGTAAAGAAACAACATCAAATTCATTTTAAAACAACATAATACTAATGTTTACACTTAAGAAGAGTTCAGAAATCAATATTTGGTGCAATAACCCTTATTTTTAATCACAGCTTTCGTGTGTCTTGGCATGTTCTCCACAAGTCTTTCACATTGTTCTTGGGTGACTTTATTCCACTCCTGGTGCAAGAACTGAAGTAGCTCAGCTTTTTGTTTGTGTTGGAATTCAACAGACGCTGGAATGGAATGGCTGTAATACATGTAGAAATGCTGATTTGATTTATTTTTTTCCAGAGCATATACATACTGCACAATACATTAACAGAATTTGGATAAACCACAAACACGTTCTTAGTGTGTGCACATACTTAAAAATCATGCATGTTAATACTAGCTATGCCAAATGATGTGTGTACGAACTAGTGTGAGGTGCAGGTAAGAGCTGAAATCCCTTATTCCTTCTTTCAGCTTGAAAATAGCAAAAATCTGGTTATTTAGCTATAAATTAAGTTTGATTTTAAAGGTCCTATTATGCAGGGTTTGAGTCGTGCTAGAATATTGTTATCTAGTCAAAAACATACTTTTTTGTTTCATCATACGTGTTTGAGTAAAAAATTTGTCTATCTACAACTCAACAGCTCAAAATGCTCTGTTCCACCTTGTGATGTCATGAAGTGGTAGCTTTGAAGAACAGAGTGTTTTCCAACCCTAAATATGCAGGGTTTGTGTGTTAAACATGAGTGAATGAAACAAAACAATGTAGGTTTGACTTGCTTTAATGATCAAGTTAAGTAAATACTTTTAATGGGGAAATAATATTAGATAATTATAAGAAACATGTCATGATTTATGTATTTATTTAATTAATTATCAGAAATTATGCGCAACAATGATTCTCATGCAATCTTTTTTTTTTTTTTTTGGCTTAGGATGAGCTTGCTCTCTCATCCAAATAGATGGAAATGGCTTTGTACTTTTACAATTCTTTTTATCCTTTTTATCCTCCATCATCACCTCTCTCTCCCTCCCTCCTTCCCTGCCTCTCTCTAAATCCCTTCCTCACTTTCACTCTGTTCTTCTGTCCCTCTCCCTCCTTCTCTCCCTCCTTCTCTCCCTCCTGAGTGCAGATGACATGATTTCACGCTCAGTTGTTGGATGATTCTCTCATAATTACCGCAGTAACAAGTGATGGCTAACAGATTCCTCCTCTGACTCTGCTGCTCACACTCACTCACCCCTTTCATGGCTGAGCTCAAAGTTAATGCGCACTTGTAAACTTGGATTTATTGTTCCCCACTTTGAGAAAATGGAGAAAAGCTTACACTACAAATTTTGAGGGCGAATACCTAAAACAAGGCACGAGAAGTCAGGGAAGCCAAGTGCTGTAGTGGTTCTTAACTCATTCACTGCCGGCCTGTTTTCAGAATGTCAACCCCAGACTGCCAGAACTTTTAGACCATTTTCACTGATTTTCCAAGACTCACAGAATACTGAGTTCTTTGACTATATAGGCATGGCACACATCAAAATAAAGTGTTGACTCTCTTCTTTCACCAAGAAAAAAAAATATGTTTCTAACCTTTTCGGTTCTCAAGTAATTGATAGTAGAACATAGGGAAGTTTCAGCAAAAACACAGTTTTCTGACCAAAATTGGAGAAAACGATTGTTTTGTACAAAGAAGGATTTCGAGCAGATCGGTGATTTTGACGTCAATATTTATTGATTTAGTGACACCTCAAACATCTAAAATAACAGAGAAAGAGATATTTGATGACAAAGTACATTTTTTATTTACTAATATAAGAATATAAGGCTCTGTGAATCCTTCAACTCAATAGTGGCAAGAGATGTTTACAGGATATAATAATATCTTTTCATATAAAATAGAACTTTGTCACTTCACAACAAAATTGAGGCTCAGAGTACACACACATATACACACACACACACACGCACCTACATACACACACACACACACATATACGTACATGTACATACACACAAGCCCATGCATAAACCTTTACACACACACAGCTACACACGCACATACACACACGCGCAAGCACGCGCGCGTACACACGCACTCAAGCACACACACATATAAACTTAATTCTTCTCATCTCGTGCCTCTTTGGAGAGCAGAATCCAAGTCAGTAAACTTCTTTGGTGCTGTCGTAGTTCTGATCAGTCCCTGCTCCGCGCAGCGCGATCAGGACACGCCCCCTGCCTCAGCCAGAGCAGATCTCTGCCCCGACATCGCTGCGTGTCTCTGTGATCCTCTGATCCGGGATCTTGGGTCCCAAAAGTGATCAAACCGCTCCGTAGGCGCTGATCAACAGTTATCTGCTTTTCCGGGTTCACTCGCCTCACCATCTTACTCCACTCGCCTCCACTCGCACTCCACAGTACACATACACTACACTCTACTAATGATACAAGATCGCCACCTACAGGTTGGGAAGTGTGAATTACACCTTCAAAGCTGCTCCAGGTCGTATCCTAGCAACCCCCGCTGAAAAACGTCCTTGACGAGTTTCGTCACGGCACTCAACGTTCGGATTCAACATGACGAGAAAACTCGTCACCGGCAGTCAATGAGTTAAAGGGCCCATATTACACTCTTTTCTGATGTTATAGTGTTGGTTCCTCATCAAAAACATGGGCGGAGTTATGTTCCACCTTGTGATGTCATATGGTAATACAGGAAGTACTCCACTGTGATTACAGACAATGCTGTAATTTAAAAATTTCGCTTTAACATAGATCATCTCTGCTCATTCTGTCACAGCGTTGAAGAAACAATCACCCATGTGTTTTGGGATTGCTCATACGCTCAAATCTTTTGGAATGACACATTTCTCTTTGTGAAAAGAAAGCTTGATACAAACCTACAATGTAAAAATTAATGTAAAACATGTACTTTTTGGTATTTTTGAAAAAGGTATTCCTGCAAAAAAAAAACAAAAAAAAAACAACATATACATATAAACTCAAAAATATAAACGCAACACTTTTGTTTTTGCTCCCATTTTTCATGAGATGGACTTAAAGATCTAAAATTCATTCCAGATACACAATATTACCATTTCTCTCAAACATTGTTCACAAATCTGTCTAAATGTGTGATAGTGAGCACTTCTGCTTTGCTGAGATAATCCATCCCACCTCACAGGTGTGCCACATCAAGATGCTGATCTGACATCATGATTAGTGCACAGGTGTGCCTTATACTGCCCACAATAAAAGGCCACCCTGAAATGTGCATTTTTTTATTTTATTTTTTTTTTTTTGCTTTATTGGGGGTCTGGGGACTCAGAACCAGTCAGTATCTGGTGTGACCACCATTTGCCTCATGCAGTGCAACACATCTTCTTCGCATAGAGTTTATCAGATTGTCAATTGTGGCCTGTGGAATGTTGGTCCACTCCTCTTCAATGGCTGTGCGAAGTTGCTGGATATTAGTGGGAGCTGGTACACCCTGTCGTATACGCCGGTCAAGCACATCCCAAACATGCTCAATGGGTGACATGTCCGGTGAGTATGCTGGCCATGCAAGAACTGGGACATTTTCAGCTTCCAAGAATTGTGTACAGATCCTTGCAACATGGGGCCGTGCATCTTTAAGTATTTTCACAACACATTTCTAAAGGTCACCATGGAAATCCTGTACAGCTCCATGTCCACAGCACTCCCACTGTCTCTCTTGCTCTGCTTGTTGTCATTCTCTTGTCCCATTGGCCCGTCCATTAGGCAGGGGGTCACTTTTCCAGCTGGTTACCCCGGGACGTGAGCCCATCAGGTCGGTGACGTACACGCCGCCCTCCCCTGCTCGCTGGGGGTGCGCAGGTGCTGTTGTCACTCCCAATCACGTCTCGCGGTGATGGAGGGACACACAGAGACGTCATGTTACGATGAGCTATGTAGAGCTGGGTATTCTGACTCATCTGCAGTTTTCAATGTCAGATACTGTGTGATGTACAGCTAAGGACTTGTGCTGGAGAATAGCCAAAGAGATCAGTCACCTTAAAGCAGGCTGGAATGGGAGATGTGGCTGTCAATATGTGCCAATGGACACTCCAACTATGAATCACCTGTAGGAAAGGTGGGTGAAGTGTCTTGCCCAAGGACAAACAGCCATATGAACTGATTGGAGCTGGACTTTTTTTTTTTAAATAAATAGCTGCTTTTATAATATTTTATAATATAACTACTGTGATAAAGTAAATCTTATCCAGAGTATATTAAGTGTAAATCACAGAGTTGTTGTAATACATCAGATTTGATTTGATATAATTTACAGTTATATGTAGAAACAAATGACAAAAGTTTTATGTTATAATATTAAATGATTTGAGGGTGATTCTCCAGCTACAATCAAATTTGGTCATGATTTTTTTGAAAATCCAACACATATTTTTAGAAATATTTTGATTTGTTCTACTTCAACACAATGTTAGAAACGTTAACTGATAGTGGTTGTAATGAAATTACATAAATATTAAATAAATAAGAATAAAGGAAGGGAGACCAGCAGTGGGTGAACGATCTGAATTCACACTTCTTGAGGTTTGATCGATCACCCACCCCTCCCCCTGCACCACTGCATGGGCTCACCTTGTCCCCTGCACAGTGGCCCAGTCTGTCACCTCTTCACACCTCTGCCTCAGCCCCTCCAGCCCCTGAATCCACATCAAGTACTCAGCCAGACCCCCAGCACATGCCTTCGCTCTTCGCTGGGTGTTCATCTGAACAATAAACTGGACTGGACTCATAACACAGATGCACTGTACAGGAAGGGCCAGAGTCGGCTCTATCTCCTGAGGAGACTGCGGTCCTTTGGAGTGAGAGGGCCACTCCTGAGGACCTTCTATCACTCTGTGGTGGCATCAGCCATCCTGTACGGTGTGGTCTGCTGGAGCAGCAGCATCACAGAGAGGGAGAAGAAGAAACTGGACAAGGTCATCAGGAAGTCCAGCTCAGTCCTGGGCAACTTATTGGGGGGGCCTGAACAGGGTAGGGGAGCTCACATTAACGTTCAAAAACCTCAGAAAGTGAAAATTTCATGCCATGGGACCTTTAAAATGTATGGAGTTTAAAAACACAGTGGAGCACTTCCTGTATTACCACATAGAAGAAGAAGGTGGAGAATTATAAAACTAAAAGCCTAAATATGCAGGCTTTGTGGGTTAAACTTGTGTGAATGAAACAAAACGCAACTCCAGGTATGTTTTTGAGGAGGAAACAATATTAGAACATGCATTTGTAATTGAGCACATTATTAGTCATTCAACCGTACTTTTTCCAGCACTCTTTCCACCACTGCTTCGTACACACACGATCCAAGTGAAAGAGTCTGAAAGTGCATAGTTTTGCGTGTCCTGCATGCGTTTCTGTTTTGCAACAAAGGGCTAACAAAACATTCAATAATTAATCAACCAATAAATAGTGCATAGAGCTGTGCAGCAGTATACAGCGCTCCATGTAGTCACAATATGCTCGAGCTCAAGCTGAAAAACAAGATATGGAAAACACAGAAACTTCAGAATTCACTTTGAAAGAGGTTTCTCATTTAGGTATTAACCTAACCTAAATCTATTACATTTGGTTCTCATTTAGGTATAAACCAGTGGTGGAACATTAAGTAAAAGGAGTAAAGCTACTTAAATTTTAGGTATCTGTACTTTACTTGAGTACTTTTTTAAGTGGATACTTTTTACTTTTACTTGAGAGCAGGTATCTGTACTTCTGCATTTTCGAACAGGAGTGAAAATTAAAAGTATTTCTTATTATAGTTTGAGACCTGCGGAAAGTAAACAAAAATGCACAAATAAAAACAGCCAGAAAAAATATCGATTCAGTTGTTTTTGTTGAACAAAAATCAGCATAAATCCTTTGTTAGATCTTAAATATGTTGGAAAATACTTTTAAAATACATTTTTAAATGGGTACTTTAACACTTTTACCTTTACTTGCGTATTCTTTTGCTTCGGTATGTTCAGTTTTGCTTAACACAATTTTGTACTTCTGCCACCGCTGGTACTGATCAAACACTGAATAGGTAGTGCTGTGTTAAAAGGTAACAGACTTTGAGAATTATCACCAACAGTCATTATAGAGAGCCATCCAACCTATTATTTGTTAAACTTAAAGGTCCCATGGCATGAAATTTTCACTTTCTGAGGTTTTTGAACGTTAATTTGAGCTCCCCTACCCTGTTTAGGGCCCCCCCCATGGTTAAAAGTTGTGAAATGTCTAAACTGAGCATTTGCGATCCTTTTCTGCGTTACAAAAAATCGGAGCTCAAACCGGCGAGTTTGAACAAGGCACCTTATTGACGTCAGATCGAAAAAAGAAATGCAAATGCAGTTCCACCCCCGTCTGTCTGAACTCGTCTCTGTAAATCACGCCCAGAGAGTTTGGACTGTGAATGCGCTACAATGCGAAATGCGTTTTTTTATTTGCCTGGAGGCACATCCGAGTGTTTCTAGGCTCGGAAGTCCTTTATCTGAGCCTCTGGACCTTTGAAGAGCAGTGGTTTAATTTTATTTTATGTGGAAATGTGTTTATTTTTCAATGGAACGCTTCAAATCTCTCCCCCGTGCAAAAACAAGGAAATGGATCAGCTGTGGGCTGACAGCGGAGACCAGAGCGTTTGGCCACGCCCCCACCCTCTACTATTGGCCAGCTTTTTTCTCCTCATTTGCATTCAAGCAACAACGCCCAGAATAAAGAGTTTGAGAGAGATATTTATGACTCTTTCTCATCTTATCTCTGTTTCTCATGCACTGAGTGTTGATTTTGAAGAAGGATTCATTTACAGTATTAGGGAACCATTAAGGAGCCATATAAAAGCATCAAGAAGTACCATGTCATGGGATCTTTAATGTGTTGAAAATGTGTGATATTGTTGAATTAAGTCTCCTCAAAGTCATGTATAAAGCAAAGTGCAGAGTGTTTCCTGTAAATATTCAAAGACTGAGATGAGAACAAGCCACTACAATTTAAAAGGAACCTACATGTTTAAAAAACCCAGATTCAGAACCAAGATTATGGAGCGAAGCATCCCTGTGAAAGGAGTTCATTTATGGAATAATCTTGACAAAGAAATCAAAGAATCAAGTACAATAATGGCATTAAAAAAATACATTAAATCCAGTGTAATGTGTAGGTATGAAAAAGTTGTTGTGCATAAAAATGAAGCTTTCTGTTTACAATGGATTAATAATTGTAATTGAAATGGAATGTATTGATGAAATGTTTTATAGTCACTATCAGTGGTAATGTCTGGAAAAGGGAAGGGGGGCAGATAACATAAGATTACTCTTCTTTCTGCTTCCTTTCATTCATTTATTTGTATTTTTATCACACGGTTGATGTCTTTTTATACTTAATGAATGAAATAAACAAACAAAATAAAATAAATATGTTAAGCTGCATAATTGTTTAACATATTACATTATACTGAAGGCAAAGCTACAGCTCTGGAAAAAAATAAGAGACCACTGCAAAATTAATCAGTTTTTCTGATTTTACTACTTATAGGTATGTGTTTGGGCAAAAGGAACATTTTTGTTTGAGTCTATAAACTACTGACATTTCCCCCAAATTCCAAATAAAAATATTATCGTTTAGAGCATTTATTTGCAGACAATGACAAATGGTGAAAATAAAAATAAAAATAAAATAAAATGTAAAAAAAAGTTTTCAGACCTCAAACAATGCAAAGAAACAAGATCAAATTCATTTTAAAACAACATAATACTAATGTTTACACTTAAGAAGAGTTCAGAAATCAATATTTGGAGCAATAACCCTTATTTTTAATAACAGATTTCATGCGTCTTGGCATGCTCTCCACAAGTCTTTCACATTGTTCTTGGGTGACTTTATTCCACTCCTGATGCAAGAACTGAAGTAGCTCAGCTTTGTGTTTGTGTTGGAATTCAACAGACGCTGGAATGGAATGGCTGTAATACATGTAGAGATGCTGATTTCAGAAAAAAATGCAGTGGTCTCTTATTTTTTTCCCGAGCTGTATAAGGGTCAGAGTTGAACACCTGCATTCTGGTGTCCCATGGGTGCAGGCATTACACAAGCACCGGGGTGTCTGCCAACTAACTGTGAGTGAGTAGATCAGTTAGGAGGCGGGCCACTGAGAGTTTCCATGACAACTGGCCCAGGTCACTTTGGGCATTACACAGCTTTATAAGACACACCCCCGTGGCGTGACGTAGGCCTGCGCCACGAGCCGCCGGACACCTGTCAAAAGACCAGTGCTAAACTGAAGGAGCATCAACGTTGACTTTTAGGCTACGTTCGGACTGCAGGGTTTAATGCTCAATTTGGATTTTTTTTTGTGTGGAATCCAAATTTTTTTTTGCGAGCAGATCCAGAAACTACCCGACATCAGTGAGGTCAAAATCGATCAAAACCCAGTCTGTCCAGCTCATTCTAACTGAATTATCAAAGCTTACTGCTACTTTTTCATTGCTACATTTTCCCATTTAAATAGCTTCATTTGCTCGCCAAAACACAGACTTTAAGCATCATATTCTAGCTCCACTTGACTCATCTCACCCCTACTCTTTAACATGGAAATCAGTTGACTCTCAGGCAAAACCTCCGGGATTATGATGATGCATGAGAGAGAGTGTTTGCAAATGTGTTTAGTAAGAGGGAACCGACCAGCAAATCAAAGTAGAGTAGAAATTAAAGGTAATTTCTGAACACAAGTATTACAAATAAGGTGTGCATAATGCGTGTTGAGGGGAATAGCATTAAAAGGGCCTATATTCCTTTATTTTCTGATCCATAATGGTGTTTTCTCATCAAGAAGAAGAAAATGAAGTGAATTTATTGATCTCACACAGGAGAAATTCTTCTCTGCATTTAACCCATCCTGTTATTAGGAGCAGTGGGCTGCACATTACTGCGCCCGGGGACCATCTCCATGATCTTCTTGCTTTGGCTTGGTCAGGACCTCAGCTGGAGGATTTTACCTATGGAGCATGTTTTGGGTTGATGGGGGAACCAGAGTGCCAGACAACCAGAGAAACCAGTGTTTCTCTTTAACTGAAATCACTCTGTGCTGTCTTGTGGATAATTTCAGCTCTAGAATTGCCCATCTCTACTGAACTACAGGTAAAATGTAGCTGTTAACGTGAAAACTACTACTTCATGACATCACCAAGTTGGAACAGAGCATTTTGAGCTCTGAGCATGCAAACAAATAATGCAAATAAGCCAGGGTTATTCAAACATGCATGAACGAAGTAAAAAACAACTCCAGGTATGCTTTTGATCAGGTAACAACATTATAGCATGACTAAGGGCCTGTTTACAGGAGAACACGGGTAAAAACGACATTTTTTTTTTTATCAGAAGTGCCTTTCGTTTAGACGGTGACGGCGTTTTGGGGGCTTAAAGGGATATTCCAGGATTTTTGACATGGGGGCTCATTTCCGAGTTAGCCAGAGTGTTGCAGAGATGTGGAGACACTTTTTAGCGAATTTCATGCAGTCCTTCCAGCTGCAGAGTTTTCAGTTGCTAGGCTAGCGCAAGTCAATGGTAAATGGTAGCCTGATTTTAATCACTTACCCACTCCATAGTGCACCCAAGACAAGTCAATTATAACGGCAGACTGTCGATGTAAATATATGTTGATTGAGTAATTTTTGAAATAAAACTGACTGCGAATAGCATGAATCATTCCATATCTGAGGGACTAGCTTTGCAGCAGCAGCGGAATTTTACTTTACTCTAGTTGGTTGTGAAGTGACCAATCACGTAAACAGAGAAGCGAGAAAAGTCGTAGTAGAGAAGACCACAGAGTGAAGAGGTGAATTTTCATTTCAAAATTGTACAAATAAAGCCCGCAGGTGGGAACCACAAAGTTTTCACAGCTTTCCAGTGCACGATCGAGAAAGGACGCGACTGTGGCTTGTAGCTGCTGGCTTAGACATCAACACACTGGTGGAGACGCTACATAAACAGAAGATTTGCAGTGATCATTTCGGACCAGACTACTACACCAAATCCCTTGGAAAGCCTAGTCTGACAATCACTGCAGTACCATCTGTCTTTCCAAGCACATGATCCCGTGTCTGGGTGGGTTTCCTCCGGGCACTCCGGTTTTCCCCCAAAACATGCTCCAGGTAAAATCCTCCAGCTGAGGTCCTGACCAAGCCGAAGCAAGAAGATCATGGAGATGGTCCCCGGGCGCCCACTGTGTGCTGCCCACTGCTCCTAATAACAGGATGGGTTAAATGCAGAGAAGAATTTCTCCTGTGTGAGATCAATAAAGTCGCTTTCTTCTAAGCCAAGACTAAACCAGGTCTAAACCAGGACTAAACCAGGTCTAAACCAAAACTAAACCAGGTCTAAACCAAGACTAAGCCAGGACTAAAACAGGTCTAAACCATGACTAAACCAGGTCTAAACCAGGACTAAATCATGACTAAACCAGGACTAAGCCAAGACTAAACCAGATCTAAACCGGGTCTAAACCAGCACTAAACCAGGTCTAAACCAGGACTAAACCAGGACTAACCCGGCACTAAACCAGGACTGAACCAGGTCTAAACCAGGACTAAACCAGGTCTAAACCAGATCTAAACCGGGTATAAACCAGGACTAAACTGGGACTAAACCAGGACTAAACCAGGACTAAACCAGGACTAAACCAAAACTAAACCAGGTCTAAACCAAAACTAAGCCAGGACTAAACCAGGTCTAAACCAGGACTAAACCGGGACTAAACCAGGACTAAACCTGGTCTAAACCAGGACTAAACCAGAACTAAACCAGGACTAAACCAGGTCTAAACCAGGTCTAAACCAGGACTAAGCCAAGATTAAACCAGGACTAAACCAGGACTAAACCAGGTCTAAACCAGGATTAAACTGGGACTAAACCAGTACTAAACCAAGACTAAACCAGGTCTAAACCAAGACTAAGCCAAGACTAAACCAGGTCTAAAACAGGACTAAACCAGGTCTAAAACAGGACTAAACCGGGTCTAACCCAGCACTAAACCAGGACAAAACCAGGTCTAAACCAGGACTAAACCAAGTCTAAACCAGGACTAAGCCAAGACTAAACCAGATCTAAACCGGATCTAAACCAGCACTAAACGAGGACTAAACCAGGTCTAAACTAGGACTAAACTAGGTCTAATCCAGGACTAAGCCAAGACTAAACCAGATCTAAACCGGGTCTAAACCAGGACTAAACCAGGACTAAACCAAAACTAAACCAGGTCTAAACCAAAACTAAGCCAGGACTAAAACAGGTCTAAACCAGGACTAAATCATGACTAAACCAGGACTAAGCCAAGATTAAACCAGATCTAAACCGGGTCTAAACCAGCACTAAACCAGGACTAAACCAGGTCTAAACTAGGACTAAACCAGGTCTAAACCAGGACTAAACCAAGACTAAACCGGATCTAAACCGGGTCTAAACTAGGACTAAACCGGGACTAAACCAGGACTAAACCAAAACTAAACCAGGTCTAAGCCAAGACTAAGCCAGGACTAAAACAGGTCTAAACCAGGTCTAAACCAGGACTAAACCAGGACTAAAGCCAACCAAGCCAAAACCAAGACTGTGTAGGACATATTATCCTGTGGATTATTGAATTATTGAATGATAATATGGACTTTTTGTTATAAAAGCATTTCCATTTTAACAAAGTACTAGGGGTGGGCGATATAGCCTAAAATTTATATCACGGTATAATTTGAACCATAGACGGTAGACGATATATATCACGGTATACTTTGGTATGTAACAGTATTAACTGTTAACAGTATTAACAGCTTCTTAATGGTCACCAGAGCACATGGAAAAAGCATTCAAGCAGGAAGCTGTTTTTTAAACTATTAAATAACATAAAAGTCAAGAATATTACTACAAGAAAATGTATTGTGCAAAACTGTAATTGTAAAAAACAAAGTAACTTCACTTTCAAGGAGTATAAAATTAAAACAAGGCAATCGAAATCGAAAATGAAATGGTCGAGCAAAGCACTGCTTTCCCTTCCAAGTTTCTTAAATAACACAGAATATAAGCATGCATGATATTTAAATAATAAAAAAAATAGTACAACAAGGTAAAACGGGTAACTTTTACCCAATCATACAAACACAAAATTGAAAATGACTTAAAAGTGCAAAGCAACAATCAACTTTAGAGGTAAACTCAAGCCTGTAAACAAACATACTCAAACATATAGACACAAAATTATCAAAATGGAGTGCAAAATCAATAAACTTCAGAAACTTCAGAGGTAGTTATGCTACAGTACTTCAACTCAAATCACTTCCTTTGGTTTCTTTTCTGTAAACAAAATTGTGTGCTTGCTTGTGTGTGTGTGAGAGAAGCACAAACATTGAACATGAACAATTTTTACACGTTTACGGCAGATTTTTAGCCAAGAACACAAGACTGTCCACATTCTCTGGCTTTAGTGCAGCTCGGTGGCACGTAACAATATTGCCACCTGTACTAAATGCCCTTTCTGATGGTGCACTGGTCGCCGGAATACACAAGTACTTCCGGGCCAGGCTTGCCACTCTAGGAAAATTTGCCTGGTGCAGCTTCCACCACTCTAATGGGTCGGCCTCTCCATCCACATCCAGTGCCTGCAGGTAGCTTTGTAGCTCTATGTCAATGGCGTGTCTGTCAGCGAGGGCAGCTGGGCCAGGATTGGATGCCTTTTTGAAAAAGCTGCCCAGGCTGCGCTTAACCTTCTTGGTCTCTCTAACTTCAGCAGCTGCTGTACTGGTATGTGGTGGTGAATGTGTGGATGATGCAGCTTGCATGTGCTTTTCAAACAGGGCCTGAATTTCTGCCACTGCTTTTGTCTTGATGTAATCTTTTCGGTTGTCTGCTATGTATGACATTTTGAACCGTGGATCAACAAAGGAGGCCATATCCAGCAGGTCATCAGTGGCAGGATCGGCATACTTTTCATTTAAGTACCGGAGAATGGTGCTCTTCATATGCTTTGTTAGTTCTGTGTCATCCTCACCTGAAGCCAGAACCTTGTTGTTAAGGACATGGAGCACAGGTTTAAGATAGGACACACTAACATAGTCTTCCCCAGAGAGTGCATCTGTGAACTCCATCAATGGACTGAGGGCCTTGTTCACTGACTCCAAGACATCAATGTCCTGCCAAGTAGGTACCAGGTGCCTGTTTTTTTTCTCCTCTTTCAGGACCTGTGTGATCGCTTTCTCCTGCTCTAGCACCCTCTCAATCATTTGTTGCCGTGACCCCCATCTTGTTGGAGTCTCTGTGATGAGGCGGTGATGAGGCAGGTGTAGCTCAGCCTGGGCTTTGGCCAATGCTTTTCTCCTCTTATTTGTGTAAGAAAATGCACTCACAATTTTCTTACACACTCCAACTGCACGGTCAATCCGGGGCTCCTTCACACTCGCTTCTGTTGACAAAATTGTGAGATATTATTGGTCCAGCTCCAGTGACAAAACACATAATACTAGAGTACATCAAGATATGGGCCTAAATACAAGCACAATCTAATACCAGATTACAATACAAAACAATACAAAATCTGTTCAATTCCATGATGAAGACTTTTTTGACACATCTGTATTTCCAGAAAAATAGGTAGGCTATCTGTACAATATTAAGGACATGACAGTTGATACTCATGTTGTGTCAAATCTACAGGACAGAATTTCTCAAATGGGTTTTTAATGACAGTTAAACTTTACCAGTGTCCATTTGTGCCCTACAAAGCCAAAATCCAACAACTACATATTTTGTCAAATTGAGTTTAGAAATTAATTTATTATTAATTAACTATTTGACCCAATAATTATACCCAATACCCAATTAGTTAACCCATTACCAATATTATACCTATGTAACAGGAATGGTTCCACATGCCAGTGTATTTACTGTAGGTGTGTAGGGAAATTGTCTTCTGGCCCTTTAAGACGAATAAACTTTCGTACGTTAGGATCATGCCCTTGCCTGTATGAATGTATCACGCTGTTCAATATATTAAGATTCTGGTTGTTTTATTTACAGTTTTAGTTGGATTCAATGTATATGTACATTAACAGATATTGCATATTTTCAATAGTCTACTTGCCCTGTTAATAGTGGCATACAAACGTTGTTTAATGTGTTTGAGAGGCGAATAGTTGCTAATGCGATAATTCTTGTATTGTAATTCTTGCTAACACGGGTGTCCTAGCTTCACAATGACGATTGTATCGTCATTGTGAAGCTAGGACACCCGTGTTAGCACTATTTTCATCATTTCTTGTCATCAGAATAACTTTGAAGGTCTTTTTCTTAGTTCTAGCTTTTGCTTAGCTACTGTACTTTGGCTTTGTAGGGCAGCATTATATCAAGCAAAGAACTGGTTATGCTTGCCATTATTCAACAAAAAATATAAACTTACCGATGGCCAGGTGAAGCCTGTGGCCGAAGCACTGGAGTCGTGTCCAATCATTCAATCCCACTGCTTTAACAACATTGGCGCCGTTGTCAGTGGTGATGCATACCTGCAACTTTTCGTCCAGTTCCCATGACTCGAGCGCTTCTCTGAGTCCCTGGGCAATCATCTCCCCTGTATGGTCGTCAGGGAAATATGACGTTTGCAGGCATTTGCCGCACAGCTTCCAGTCTTGGTCAATAAAGTGGATCGTCAGGCTGATGTAGGGGTCCATAGTGCGACTCGACCACAAGTCCGTGGTGGTTGCATAATGTTTTATGTCATGCAGCTCTTTTCGCACTTGAGTGCGGACCTCATCGTGCAGCCTGGGCACTTCCACCTGGCTAAAATAATTGCGGCTTGGCACCACGTACCGTTGATCAAGCGTCTTCACCATGCTTAAAAAGCCGCTTCTCTCTACGGTTTGAAAAGGAATCATGTCTTTGCACAAAAATATTGCGATGGATTTCGTTATGTCAGTCCATCGCTGGCTTTTTTTATCATAAGCTGTGCCTTTTGAAAATGCCTGGGCGATAGACTGCTGGTGGTGTGTAGTGCCGACGTTTTTCCTCCCACTTGAAGACTGGCTTGCGCTTGGCTTTTGAGTGTCACCGCGCATTCGTTGGCTTTCTTCATATTCGATAACGTGTTTGGTTTTTAGGTGATAAAACAAATTACTTGTGTTGCCATGTTTTGCAATCACTGTCGCCCGGCATATTCTGCAGATTATGTTTTCCTGTTGGGTATCCGATACCTTGTACCCAAACCAGGACCAGATTACAGAAGTTGATCCGGTCTTTTTCACGAGCTCCTCCTCCATGTGCTCACTGCTTGCAGCCATTTTTCCTCCTTCCTTGTTGTGGTGACGCAATGAACTATCGCGATAGGACGGTATAACCCAAATCTCTACCGTTGGCCAAATTTATAACGCATACCGTTTATACCGCCCACCCCTACAAAGTACCTTTTAATTCTGAAATGTAACAGTTTAATTTACTGTAAGTTAGTATTTGTTTTAGCTGTTATTGTTACTTTGTAAAAGGATAGCTACTTGTGGATATTCTGTGTGTGTGTGTGTGTGTGTGTGTGTGTGTGTGTGTGTGTGTGTGTGTGTGTTAGAAAGTGTGTGGGGGACAGAGTGAGTTAGGGAGTGTAACAAAGTTTAATACAAGTTTGTTTTAGCTGTTACTGGTTTCAACTCAATGCTGAAACAATGTTGAAAACATGTGAAACAGTTTGGTTTTCGATGTACAGATAACTTTTGCCAATAAATAACCAATAATTACATTATCACTGTTTTGTTTGAGTCTATGTATTTTACTGAACATGAGTATTTACAATACAAATATTTTATAACAGGTTGGGCACATTAGCCAGTGATGATTACTTACACTTTCTTATATATTGCCTTTCACTTTATTAAAGGTCCCATGACATGGTACTTCTTGATGCTTTTATATGGCTCCTTAATGGTTCCCTAATACTGTAAATGAATCCTTCTTCAAAATCAACACTCAGTGCATGAGAAACAGAGATAAGATGAGAAAGAGTAATTTTTCTCCCTCAGAACAGGTCATAATGGGAGTTGTTGCTTGAATGCAAATGAGGAGAAAAAAGCTGGCCAATAATAGAGGGTGGGGGCGTGGCCAAAGTCTCCGCTCTCGGCTCTAGCTCTCAGCTGATCCATTTCCTTGTTTTTGCACGGGGGGAGATTTCAAGCGTTCCATTGAAAAATAAACACATTTCCACATAAAATAAAATTAAACCACTGCTGTTCAAAGGTCCAGAGGCTCAGATAAAGGACTTCCGAGCCTAGAAACACTCGGACGTGCCTCCAGGCAAATAAAAAAACGTATTTCGCATTGCGTAGCGCATTCACAGTCCAAACTCTATGGGCGGGATATACAGGGACGCTGAGCAGAGACAGAGGGAGGGGCTGGAGCTGCATTTGCCGATCTGACGTCAATAAGGTGCCTTGTCCGAACTCGCCCGTTTGAACATTGGTTTTGTGTAACGCAGAAAAGGACCGCAAATGCTCAGTTTAGACATTTCGCAACTTTTAGCCATGGCCTAAACAGGGTAGGGGAGCTCACATTAACGTTCAAAAACCTCAGAAAGTGAAAATTTCATGCCATGGGACCTTTAAGATCAGATTCTGCAGCTAAAATTACAACAATACGCCAAAGGTGACTTGACTTGGACTTGACTTGACCTATTACAGGACTTTACTTGACTTGACTTGACATAGCCTCGACTTGCCCAAGAAAAAAATACTTGGGACTTACTTGTGACTTGAAGGTGAAGACTTGAGACTTACTTGAGACTTGCACATGTGTGACTTGGTCCCATGTTTGCCTCCAAACGTGGCCATGTCTGGATTGTAGAACAGGGCAGGCTACTGTACTCTACGGCTAAGGATGACAGCTGAAGGTAAACAAAAAACAGCTGGAAACCTAGCTGCAAGGTGATATTACTCCGCCCATGCCTATCTTGATCAGGAAAAAAAACGCGCTGTTGCATAAGGACATAAATCCTTTAAAGTACAAGGTTGATTATATTTCTAAAATTGTTCCATCAACACAGACATTTACATCGACAGTCTGGCGTTATAGTTGACTGGCCTCGAGTGTCCTTTGGTGTGGGTAAGCCTGATTAAAATCAGGCT
This sequence comes from Paratrypauchen microcephalus, assembly GCA_036785185.1. Classification (NCBI taxonomy): domain Eukaryota; kingdom Metazoa; phylum Chordata; class Actinopteri; order Gobiiformes; family Gobiidae; genus Paratrypauchen; species Paratrypauchen microcephalus. Next base: position 1,514,469 of record JAVJIX010000130.1, read on the forward strand.
ACCATTTACCTTGACTTTGCAGATGGAAGGACTGCATGAAATTCGCTAAAAAGTGTCTCCACATCTCTGCAACACTCTGGCTAACTCGGAAATGAGCCCCCATGTAAAAAAAAATCCTGGAATATCCCTTTAAAAACGCAAAAAACGCCCTCCAAAGTTGAAAACTTGAATACGCTCCGCCGTAGCATTTTCGTCTACACTGCGCAAGACGCAAAACTCTGGTCAAATCTGCTGATGTCGTGTACATGTTTACGTCACATCGGTCCATATATCAGTGTACTTTGTTTGGCAGGACTCCCAGTCCACAACTTGTTGTGCCTTCGTTGCTTTGAAGTCTAATGTGGTCTGACCACATTAATTTTTTTTTGCTACCGGTAGCCATGTTTTGTTTTGCTTTTCATGGGGCAGATGAGAAGAAGGAAGATTCTACACATGCACGTGGACATAGTGATAATGTATCACAGCACCTAGCCGCCTGGCATGCATACCCAATCCAATTCCACACACGTTTGCGTCACCGTATGCACGCAGATTTCCTCCCGAAAACGCTTGTCTAAATGCAGAATAAAAAGTGAAGACGCGACACCACTTTTGTGTCTTCTGTTCAGACCATCGTCATATAAACACAGCCTAAAAGCTCACAAGAGTTATTTTTGCGTAATATTGGACCTTTAAACTCTTGTCTCTCGACCAATCACCTTCAAGATATGTATGTGTGGCTCTTCAATTGTAGTTTTTTTAATCTCCACCGCAGCAGTAGTATTGTCAGCCTCTCATCTCCCTTTCGCTACTACCATGTCTAGGTCCTGGGGGTAAAATCTGTCATACACATTATGTTAGCGAGGATGTACAGTATAGGTCTGCTGCAAACGCTCTGTGTTTAATTGGAGCTGTGTGTGGTGGACTTATCTCCTCACAACAGGATCATGATTTAGACCCTCAGGGATTGAACACAAATGGTTGAATTATACAGACAAATTATTGCCTGAGATCCAGAACACACACTTCTCCAATACTTTACGAAGATGTGAGTCTGGTCAACAAAGAACCTCTCCGAAACTCAACGGAAAAAGGAAAGAAGAAAGGAAAAAACAGGAGAGTATTGAGTGTCTGACACCTTCAAAGAGGCCATCAAAATCCACAAACGAGGTCCAGGGAGCATAAATTGTGACGAGGGAGCATACACTCTATCACAAACATGGGATGCAGTCCTGGAGAAAATATCAGACAGTAGGGGGCATAAGTTTCCCCAATTTTTTAACAAAACCAAGTAAAGCAGAGAACAAAACACGTCACTACACCGTCACGTGACGCTTCTAAGGAAGATACAAGAAAGAAGCAGGTAAACAAACGCACCTGTCTGGCAAAAGAAACACTAATTCCAAGTAAAGGTTTGAAAGTGTGCTACCTGGCAACCTATGACGACAAGACCTATAATTTTTTATGTTTCTGTAACTGTTCTTTTTGGACTTGTTATGGATATTAGTTTCCATGTAGCTGGTTAACCTCTGAGATGTCTTTGGCCTCTTAATATTTGAAAACAACAGCTGTATCTCAGTAAGACTCACATGCATTATTACGATCCGACTGAATGACTGCGTATGAACCACGTACTTCCTGTAAATTCTAATACCTCTCTGTGCTGTACGTGCTAATATAATACTGGATTCAAAAGCTATTTCAGCTGCACCTAATCACAACCAAAACCCAGAGAAAAGAGCGTTCAATCCATTTTAGTGCCGGAGTGAAGTCATCTGACATTTAAGAAGCGTATGGCGAGGAGACGGCGGCGTTTGCTTTCACGGGGTGCAGACAGGAGCACCCGAGGGCACCCAGCTCAGACACTCTTATTATTTAGTGACACAGACGCCGCCTTGGCCTTATCGACGTGTGGAGCCCTATAGCCATACACACATACATGGAGCAAACATCACATCTGTAAGGCCCGGAGTGAGAAGGCTTTAATGAGAACTGGACGTACCATTTGCCTTGAAGATCCTTTTTTTCCCCCTCTGCTACAAAGAGGGGCTGTTAGTTTCTTTTTTTCTTTTCTTTATTTATTTCATTTGTTAAGATCAAACAAAAAAATAACAGATGCAACATACTTGCATCTATACAATTATAACTTAAATATGAATGAAAGGGCACAGAAAGAAGCATAATCTTATAACATTCGCCCCTTATCAACTCAAAATTATATTACAGCACAACAAAATATTTGGATGTGAATGTAGATTTTCAGATGGGTGAGTACTGAAAACGTGGGGGGATTTTTAATATTGATCATTTGCGGTTGATGTCATTGACATTTCTTGGGAGTGTGATAATAACTGTAGGCTCTGCTCTGTCTGGGGGTTTGTTAGACTTTAATCTGTGCTTTATTTTAACACAATAAAGAACTGACTTAAACAACTCCCCTTCAAATAACATTACAGTCACAAACTAGCATCAGTTTTTGGCTCCTGAAAATGTACTGTTTAAATTAGGGCTGTCAGTTTAATGCGTTAATTAGATTGATTAATTAATTACACTGCAAATTAACACGTTATAAAAATTAACACAATTAATTATAAGTGGCAATTCAATGCACGCGCATTTTAAATTTGGTGTGCGGCGAGCAAATCGCTGCCAGGGCCTTTGAACGGCAAGTTTATTTATAAAAAGAACGAAGACGGGACGATCAACAAGAACGCGTGATTTGGAGCTTTTGTCAAAAAGAATTTTCCGATCACCGAAGCTGCTCCAGCCTGAAGGATCATTTGAACAATAAACACGTCCGGACAAGTTCCATTGTTACCGGTGATAGAGCGAGCGTGAGTGCACTTCAACAAACCAACAAACCAACAAACCAACAAACCACGCTCGCAGAATTTGGGAAACGAATGAGCAAAGCGACCACAAAAAAACTGCAAACTCAATCGCAAAGTGGGTCGCCTCTCTCCCTCTCTCTCTCACGAGATTAAAATGTGATTAATTAGATTAATTAATTACAAACCCTGTAATTAATTAGATTTTCTTTTTTTTAAATTGCCTGACAGCACTCGTTTAAATACATTGAGTTGAGATTTGGCTGTGTTTGCTATGTGCATTATGTCTCCATAGTAACTGGTGAACATTTCTTCAGTACACACAGATGTAGAACACACCCAGCATGATGTCACTGCAAAGTATCAATAATAATAACTGTATAATTTTCCTTCATCACAAATGTTTTTTTTTTTTAAATGTGCATGATTGTCCTTTACAAACATGAATGTTTAGACAGACTTCAGTCTACTCAAAGTGCTAAGTTTTGTGCACAGTCCTGTTTTTCCCACTGGAGGTGATACTTCCTGGGTCCTGGTGCTGAGTCAGTCATCTGTTTGTCTAAAGGAGGAGCAGCTCTGGGTGCAGTCCACCACAGGCTTTTGTTTCACTTTTCCTTTAATACTTAGGTCATAGTAAGTTATGGCCACGTGTCAAAAACATCAGTGCATATGTTACATGAACAAAGAGGTGTTAGGATAGATTGTATACATAAATGGACATAAGTAACCCGCTAGCGACCTCATTCCAAACAGGAAATGAGTTCGCAAATTCACTTTCTATTCAATAAACATCACCCCTCTCACTGTAAATGCTAACCTGGGAAATCCCAGGCTGCTTTCGTTCGTTGCGATCTGAAAGACAGCCTGGAAACTATGGCAAGCGAGCTCTCCCGATTCTGGGAGCCAATCAGAGAGCGGGGAGGGGTGGCAAGACGGTGACGTGTACTACGTGACAAATGGAAGCTTGTAGTTTGAACTGACAACCGACATGATTGGCTATGGCAGGGGTCGGCAACCCGCGGCTCCGGAGCCGCATGCGGCTCATTGATCCCTCTGATGCGGCTCAGTACAGTGGTCCCTCGTTTATCATGGGGGTTACGTTGTAGAAATAACCCACGTTAGGCAAAATCCGTGAAGTAGTCAGCTTTATATTGAGTGTATAAATATGTGTGTATTTCACAGCTCCTCTGACCGAGGCGCCTGGCGCCGCTGCGCAATTGTGGGTTTTGTTGGGGAGAAAACTTGTAAACATACAGCACTTCAGTGACGGACTGGGATCATCGGCCCTGGCATTTACACCTACAAGCGGCCCCGTAGTCTGTGGAACGGGAGGGGGGGGGGGTTCTACAGCTCTGCACCAAACACAGAACTATAGTGAGAACGCATCCGTGCGCTCACAGGACTGGTTCAGCCACCTGGACTCCAGGTTCCACCAGTTCGTTATGCGGAAACACTGCCGTGCGCATTGACCACCCGGAGAAGTGTGCGGACACGTGGTCAAATCCGTAATTGAGCACGGCCTCGGCCCTTCTGGCATGTGCTCAAATGCCAGACCGCTCAGTCTTCAGAGTCACACTGCTCGTGATCGAACATTTAAATAAATTTGGCAAACTGAACGCATTCTGTACAGGAGACACGGAGGAGAATGACTGACAAATAATAATAATAATACATTTTATTTAAAAGCGCCTTTCAAGACACCCAAGGACACTGTACAAAACAAAGTTAAAACATAAAAATACTTAAAATACAAAGATAATAAAATACAAATACAAAAACTGGAAGATGGTGAAAGTGACTGTTATGTGGTGTAGGATTGTCTGAACAGGTGTGTTTTGAGTCTGGATTTGAAAATGGGAAGAGAGTCAATATTGCGGCGGTCAGGAGGGAGAGAGTTCCAGAGCAGGGGAGCAGAGCAGCTGAAGGCTCTGCCCCCCATGGTGACGAGACGAGCAGAGGGGGCAGAGAGCTGGAGAGAGGAGGAGGAGCGGAGGGAGCGAGAAGGAATGGAGATGTGGAGGAGGTCAGTGATGTAAGGTGGGGCCAGGTTATGGATTGCTTTGAATGTGGTTAGGAGAATTTTAAAGTGAATTCTTTGTTTTATGGGAAGCCAGTGTAGTTGTTGGAGGATGGGGGTGATGTGGTTGGAGGAGGGGGTCCTGGTGATGATGCGGGCAGCGGAATTTTGGAGAAGCTGCAGTTTCTGGAGGGATTTATTGGGGAGACCAAAGAGGAGGGAGTTGCAATAGTCAATCCGGGAAGTAACAAGGCTGTGAACGAGTATGGCAGTGGTGTGAGGAGTGAGAGAGGGGCGGAGACGAGAGATATTGCGGAGGTGAAAGTATGCGGAGCGGGTGATGTTATTAATGTGGGATTGAAAAGAAAGTGTGCTGTCAAGGATGACACCCAGACTCTTGATCTGAGGGGAAGGAAGGACAGTGGAATCATGGATAGATATAGAGAAACTGCTGGATTTGGAGATAGTGGAGGGGGTGCCTACTAGGAGGACTTCAGTTTTAGAGCTGTTAAGTTTGAGAAAGTTGGAGGAGAACCAGGAATGGATTTCTTGTAGACAGAGGGTAAGAGAGGTTGGAGGGAGAGATGAGGAAGGTTTGGTAGAAATGTAGAGCTGGGTGTCATCCGCGTAACAGTGAAAAAGAATGTTGTGTTTACGGAACAGAAAGCCAAGTGGAAGGATGTAAATGATAAAAAGAAGGGGACCTAAGACAGAGCCTTGGGGAACACCAGCAGTGACAGGGAAAGTGTTGGATTTGCAAGATTTGAATTGGATGAATTGACTGCGATCAGAGAGATATGAAATCAACCAGGAGAGAGGAATGTGGGAAATACCAATGGACTGAAGTCTGTGAATGAGGATGTTGTGGGAGATTGTGTCAAAAGCTGCTGTCAGATCGAGGAGGATGAGGATAGAAAGTAAACCGGAATCAGAAGCTAACAGGAGGTCGTTGGTGATTTTGAGAAGTGCAGTTTCTGTGCTATGTAGTGGGCGGAAACCGGATTGAAATTGTTAGACAAAGGTCTACAGTCCTTTAGCCAATCAGAATGTAGAACACAATACGCGTTGATACACTATAAAAAATCAGCGAAACAGCGAGGGACCACTGTATTTAATTAAACTGTATTTTATTTTAGTTCGTTCATATTCAAAATGTCATTCTATGTCACAAAGGTAGAAAAGCCATTATATGCAGTGTTATTTCATTTTAAATTTCAAAAGGGTTTTGCGGCTCCCAGTGTTTTCTTTACTGTGTGAAACGGGTCCAAATGGCTCTTTGAGTGGTAAAGGTTGCCGACCCCTGGGCTATGGGCTACGTATACGCCAAATGATAGACATTCGTAACGCCCAATAAACGGCCATTGGCGATCGTAAACCACACCTCCGGTACGAGATATTTCGAAGGTGGCTTCCAGACCATATCTCACTTGTGATATGGTCTGGTGTAAACCAGGCAATGTAAATGCTGCTGTGAGTCTTGTCATGTTGGTCTTACAATGTTCATATTAACCCGCTCTACACGATCCTGGTATTTCGCTATTTTTTGTCTATAAATCAAGATTAATAGTAGGCCAAACTGGTGCTTAGTTTCCCTGAGGTCGCTCTGGCTAGCATTAGCAAATGGTTTGATTATATAGAATAGAATAGAATAAACTTTATTGTCATTAGGTCAGGTAAAAACATCAACGAAATTGGGAAAGGCTCTCACAGATTAAAAAAAAGTAAAATACGTATGTTTGACCGGCAAACAACGGTCTGTATATGTGACGTTTTAGTCATGGTGTTTGTCTTGTTTATCAGATGTTTTATATTCACTGTGGGCCTAGGGAGCGCTGCAATTTCAAATCCTGTGTGTTCAATCTATCTCCTAGCGTTACCTGTGAACGTTACCTTCAACACCTTCACTCCTGATTGGCTCTTTGGTTGCTATGATACACACGCTTAGATTTCCACATATAAATTATGGCTCCAAATTTGCCCCTATAACTGCTAGCCTCGATGAACTTCATTTGATTTGGGCTGAACGCTGTGGGTGACATCACTTTCCTTTATTCCACTCCCCCATGATGCATGTACCAGCTCTTCTTGTGCACAAATGCAAAATCTACAAGAGCAGGAGAAGAGCTGATAGTGATTTTCATATCAACTGCATAATAATACTCCAAAATGCACGAGAGCTTGTAGAATTCTCCATCTCGATATAATCATTAATCCTCATTAGCCGTATCAATTAGCCAAAATGAATTGTAATTACTGTAAGTACACTGCAAATGCAAAGTACCCGCAAATGAATCCCACGAGTTTTAAAGAATAATCTGAGATTCCTCATCTTTGACCACTCTATTAATCAAAACGCAAACAGATTTACTGTCAATACCCTTCCCCTTCTTTATGAGCTAATACCGAACGCTTTTCAGTACAGGATTCTACTACTACTAATAAACTAACTACATAATCAATTTTTATGGTACTGTGTAATTCCTGGACCAGTGACATTGTTTCAAGCAAACTAATATTTATTTCTGCAGTAAAATATCACTTTTGGTCATAAATTTTAACATAATTTGTCCTCCCCCAGTGCAGATATATTGTATAATCAGCTCTTGTCTGCATCTAACTATAAAGTGTTTTATTGTCTGTTAATCAGGAAGTGCACATTAGCATAATAGTTGTTGTTAGCTTTAGTGTTGCAGTGAGCCTGAGTGTTGGAAAGGTGCTTATGAACTCATCACGGTGAATAATTACTGTAGGATGCTCAGAATGCATAAGGTAAATGAGGAATAACTAACCACTGTAAACCATTTTTAATAAATTACTTCTGTTTTTTTATTAAGGGTTGCACTAATACCAACAATAGTATTGAATATCGGTCCACAAAAAACTTGCTGGATTGGGTATCGGTTCCAAGACATCGTTTCAGTAATATCCTGGTTGGACTGATGTAGGTCCAGGATGTCTCATGATGTTTAAAAGGCCCATATTACACTATTTTCTGATCTATGTTATAATGTTGTTTCCTCATCAAAAACATTCCTGGAGTTGTGTTTTGTCTCATTCCCCCATGTTTAACACACAAATCCTACATACAGCTCTGGAAAAAAATAAGAGACCACTGCAAAATTATCAGTTTTTCTGATTTTACTACTTAGAGGTATGTGTTTGGGCAAAAGGAATATTTTAGTTTGAGTCTAAAAACTACTGACAACATTTCCCCCTAATTCCAAATAAAAATATTATCGTTTAGAGCATTTATTTGCAGAAAATGACAAATGGTCAAAATAACAAAAAAGATACATGTTTTCAGACCTCAAACAATGCAAAAAAAACAAGATCAAATTCATTTTAAAACAACATAATACTAATGTTTACACTTAAGAAGAGTTCAGAAATCAATATTTGGTGCAATAAGCCTTATTTTTAATCACAGCTTTCATGTGTCTTGGCATGCTCTCCACAAGTCTTTCACATTGTTTTTGGGTGACTTTATTCCACTCCTGGTGCAAGAACTGAAGTAGCTCAGCTTTGTGTTTGTGTTGGAATTCAACAGACGCTGGAATGGAATGGCTGTAATACATGTAGAGATGCTGATTTCTGAAAAAAAATGCAGTGGTCTCTTGTGAGAAGAATCCCTCAGTCGTCCAGGTAGAATCCATGGTAACAGGAGAAATTCAATTTGTCAACCAGAACTGACGAAGCAGCTTGGATGAGCTGCAAAATGTTTTCAACCAAACTGGACTTTGTCCAGTTGACAAATTGGATTTCTCCTTTTACCAGTGGTCTCTTATTTTTTTCCAGAGCTGTATTTAGGCTGAGATCTTCTCTCAAAGAGAAAACAGTCTGTTCCACCTTGTAATGTCATGTGGTAATACAGGAAGGGTTTTGTAACACTAGAATCATTTGGATGATTTCAGCCCTGGAACTTAAGGTAAAAGGTAGTTGTTAACTTAAACTACTGCTATGATCAGATACATTTTGTAACCTATAAAAAACATGCCTACAGTGGTATCGGTTAATATCGGCAGATACTTAAATCCATAGTATCGCTAACAGAACTGATAAAGCTGTATCGGTACATCCCTATTTTTCATGTTTTTAAGATGGTAAAAATCAGCGACAGCACATTTAAACTCTTTATTAAACTTTATTAAAGGAGCGTGACTCTGCGACCTAATCCGGCACACACACACACACACACACACACACACGCACACACACACACACACACAGAGCTGGGGGCATGGTGGCTGTAGAGCTGTGATGATGCTGTGGAGGGAGAAATTCAGCTAAAATTACAGTCCTGTCACTGTAGATCATTGAAGACAAGCATAAATATGTTTGTGTGTGTGTGTGTGTGTGTGTGTGTGTGTGTGTGTGTGTGTGTGTGTGTGTGTGTGTGTGTGTGTGTGTGTGTGTCTGTGTGTCTGTGCGTGTGCAAGTGCGAAGCAAAGAAACATGGCGAGTTGTGCCTGCAAGACAAGACACTGGGACAAAGTAAACTCTATACGACTTAAAGTTCGTATATTATACAAAATTCTCTTGTGAGCTTTAAACCATGTCAGAGTTTTGTTACCTCAGCCAAAAATAACTGGAGTTGTGTTTTGTTTCGTTCACACCTTTGAGTAACCCCTTGTTATTCATCTGTCGACATCTCCAAAGATCAAAATGCTCCGTTCCACCTTGTGATGTCATGAAGCCAAAGTTTCCATGTTAACAGCTACTTTTTACTTTCTAGACATTGGCAATTCCAGATCTGAAATGATCCAAATTATTCTAGTGAATGTGTATGGAGTGTAAATAGCCTATTTTTTATTCCAGCACCTTATTTTATGCATGGCCCTTATATTACCGTGAAGCGAATACTGACAGTCTGTTTCCATATTTGTTGTCTAGTTTAGCTTTCTACACCTGTAAACAATGTGAAGTGATGGGCTGCAGTACAACCGTATGCCAGAACAGGTGGCTCTGCTCAGCCTCTGCACGAGTTAACTCTAAAAAATGAGTTTGCTCTTGTTTTTCAAAGTCAAAGAAAATAAAAATCATCCATCCTCTCTATCAGTATTGGAGTAGTGCACTGCAGGAAAAAGCTTTGTTACATAACCTACTCTTTGTTTAATGAAGTCATTTTGGGCTTTTGTCTGCTAAATATACTCAACAAAAATATAAACGCAACACTTTTGTTTTTGCTCCCATTTTTCCTGAGATGGACCCAAAGATCCAAAATTCACTCCAGATACACAACACTACCATTTCTCTCAAACATTGTTCACAAATCTGTCCAAATGTGTGACAGCGAGCACCTCTGCCCCACAGAGACAATCCACCCCACCTCACAGGTGCGCCACATCAAGATGCCGATCCGACATCATGACCAGTGCACAGGTGCGCCCCAGACTGCCCACAATAAAAGGCCACCCCGAAATGTGCTTTTTTTTTTGCTTTATTGGGGGTCTGGGGACTCAGAACCAGTCAGTATCTGGTGTGACCACCATTTGCCTCATGCAGTGCAACACATCTTCTTCGCATAGAGTTTATCAGATTGTCAATTGTGGCCTATGGAATGTTGGTCCACTCCTCTTCAATGGCTGTGCGAAGTTGCTGGATATTAGTGGGAGCTGGTACACGCTGTCGTATACGCCGGTCAAGCACATCCCAAACATGCTCAATGGGTGACATGTCCGGTGAGTATGCTGGCCATGCAAGAACTGGGACATTTTCAGCTTCCAAGAATTGTGTACAGATCCTTGCAACATGGGGCCGTGCATTATCTTGCTGAAACATGAGGTGATGTTCATGGATGTATGGCACAACAATGGGCCTCAGGATCTCATCACGGTATCTCTGTGCATTCAAAATGCCATCAATAAAATGCACCTGTGTTCTTCGTCCATAACAGCCTTTGAAGAGGAGTGGACCAACATTCCACAGGCCACAATTGACAATCTGATAAACTCTATGTGAAGAAGATGTGTTGAACTGCATGAGGCAAATGGTGGTTCTAAAATAAATAAATAAATAAAAAATCTAGTTGGATAAAATTGCCAAAAAAGGATCATGTACAGAAGATAATGCTATTAAAACACAGTTCAGTTTAGTAGTTTAGTGTTTAGTTCCACTAACTGGATACAGTGCAAAGGCGGAAGTAGCAGTAGTAGTTGTAGTAGCAGCAGCAGCAGATAATGTCATATTCAAAGTGCTAGAGTCTGGTCTAGTATTCAAAGGCGTGTGGTGTACTTCGTACCACTGACAGTGCAGATCCTGGGCTGCTGGAGCTCATTTTTTCTCTGCTCAATCAGTTTAACTGTCAGCTGTGAAGTCTGCTGCTGGTGTGTTCACAAGGGAACACTGTGACAACTGTTACGCCTAGTTAGTAGTAGCAAAATATTTTGAAGACATAATACTTTTGTTTGAAGAGAAAAATATAGCAGAGGTGTAAATATGGCAACCGCTAAAGCGTTATTTAAAGTTAAAACATTACTAATTTGATTTTATTTATTTATTTTATATTATATTTATATTTATTTATTATTTTATTTAATAGGGACAATGCATATTAATGATCATCTACAGCATTGCAGTGTAAATAGGTGCAGGTGACACCACAGCAAAAACAACAAAAACAGTGACAATAAAAAGTGACAATAACAGCAGTTAAACATTAAAAGTGTCCACAAGTCTGGTTTTCCTTTAGCCTCTGTTTCAAATATGATTTGAAAGTGGCCAGTGTTGGAGTTTCTCTTATCAATAATGGGAGAATGTTCCAGAACTTCGTGCCTCTGACTGAAAGACACTTTGTCCGAATGCAGTGCGTCTGTGCGGGACCTTACAGTTCCCCCGGGGTCTGGACCTCACAGTTCCCCCGGGGTCTGTGCGGAACCTCACAGTTCCCTCGGGCCGTGGGGGAAAGAGAAAACAGAAGCTGAGAAATCTATACTTGTCTCAATCTACTTGTTACTTATGCCTCAAAACCGCAGTACCCAGTAGGGGGAGCGATTCCATTGACGTCTATGGTAAAATGTTCAGTTTATCTTAACACACACACACACACATTCCTCTTGAATATTATTTGCCACTGGAGGCAGCATACACTTGGGTTTGGACTGACAAATCTACAAATGTACCTAGTTTGCACTAAAATAAAACACAATGTTGATTTAGTTTTTAGATCCAACTATCTTACGGTTCACAATAGTATATATTTTCAAATAAATATTGGAAAATGTATTTAGATTTTGCAAAATAACATGGCACGTTCAAACAAAATATGACCCTCCTACATCACAGAATCCTACAGCGTCCATGTCTCCTTCCTGTGTTGTCTATTTCTTTATTTATTTCCCCTTGGTTTCAGTTTGTGTGGCTTCATGCGTTTGACATTGATGAATGAGATCCACATGAGAGCAGTCTGCTACACAGCTCTGTACAACAACAAGCTCCCATCACTTTGTGAAGAGGGCCCCTAGTGTCACAGAGGGGCCCCTGGGTCACGTGTGTCTGTGTGAAGGCCGCTGCCGTTTAATGAGTGTGGACATGTTGTTTATTTGGGTAATTCCATGTTTGTATTCAGTATGTCCAAAAGGTTTCACAGATGATTTCAGTTTTGTTTTTACCGAAAGCCAAATGAATTGCGACGCGCCCTCTACCTGTTTTGTACCACTTGTGTACGTAGATTTCATGGTTGGCAATTCTGCAATATGTTTATGTATTATGTATTACAAGTTGTTTTTGTACTTCAAGAAATATCCACCCAAAAACACCAAAAAGACAATGGCGGTTGTGAAGAAGAGGAAATGGAGAGGCTGAGGGGTTAGATGGGTCTGCTCCTCTTATGAAAATGAATTGAAGAAGATTTACAAGAGAAGAAGGGATGGAAGAGAGAGTGAATTTGAATTTGAAAAAAGGGCTTGAGTGGTGTTTGGCAACAAAGTAATTTCTATTTAGGTGTTATAAAAGAGGCTAATCTGCATAGTAATGACATTTTGTTGGTTCTCCAACATGATAAAGACATTAAAACATGGTTAAATACATAACATATTATGTTTTTTTGTCTTTAAGTTATACAGCTCTGGAAAAAAATAAGAGACCATTGCGTTTTTTTCTGAAATCAGCATCTCTACATGTATTACAGCCATTCCATTCCAGCGTCTGTTGAATTCCAACACAAACACAAAGCTGAGCTACTTCAGTTCTTGCACCAGGAGTGGAATAAAGTCACCCAAGAACAATATGAAAGACTTGTGTAGAGCATGCCAAGACGGATGAACGCTGTGATTAAAAATAAGAGTTATTGCACCAAATATTGATTTCTGAACTCTTCTTAAGTGTAAACATTAGTATTATGTTGTTTTAAAATGAATTTGATCTTGTTTCTTTGCATTGTTTGAGCTCTGAAAACATGTATCATTTTTGTTATTTTGATCATTCGTCATTTTCTCCAAATAAATGCTCTAAATGATAATTTTTTTATTTGGAATTTGGGGGAAATGTTGTCAGTAGTTTAAAGACTCAAACAAAAATGTTCCTTTTGCCCAAACATACCTATAAATAGTAAAATCGAAAAAACTGATAATTTTGCAGTGGTCTCTTATTTTTTCAGAGCTGCAGTATGACACATATAGATTATTATTTAGATTATTATTTTACATGTAGCTCGTAAAAACAATAGTAGAAACTAGAGTCCATTGACTTTGTGAGTGCTGTGTCACTCTAAACCAGGGGTCACCAACCTTTTCAAAGCCGAGGGCTACCATAAGGTCATCAAATAATACGAGGGCTACCAGCTCAATTAAGATAATTCAAAAGTCTAAATAATCCACTTTTACGCTGTATTATTATTTATTTGATCACAATGTATGCATACATGCATTAGTTATGTGTAAATGACCACATTTGTGTTTCATTGTCAAAGTGACATTTATTTTGTGCAAATGAACATGTCACAATTAGATTACTCAGTAGCAAAAATATACTAGTAATGTGGTAATGTAGTTATAAATTTAACATTATTTCAACTCCCTTTTTTGTTTTAAATAAATAAAACTCTTATCATTTCAACATTGAAGCAGGCTGAATGATTTCAAATAATAATAATAAACACCATTAGCTGAGCCGTACTGCTGTTGTCCACGGACTCGTCGCTCTGGATCCTGAACCACCTGTATTCACGTCCTTGTCCAGCTGCTCATTCAAGTTTTCGGAAATAGCAGACACCCGTCTTGTCACTGTACTCACACCAAGTTGTACATCAGCCAGAGTTGAGATGACATCTGATCCATTTTTCCTCGTCTTTAAATTTGTCTCAGCAATCATCATCATCGCTCCTTTTACAGTTTCTCCATCTGAAAACGTCTTTTTGTTTTTTATCAAATAATTTGTTTCCCTGAAAGAAGCCTCGGGTTGCCTTTTTAGCCTTTTTCAGTGGTCTAGTGAAGAAAAACTGCTGCTTGGCTAAAGCAGCCTTTAACTCTCGTGCTTTCTCAGTTGGAAGTGCACTCTTAAGGGGAAAGTTTGTGTTGAAGCTGCCGTGATTCGTAGCGACTTTCCACATTGTGCCGTTTCGAAATCGCCACTGTAGCTCCACAAATGAGACATACACACTTCTCTCTTTTCCATGTAACAAAGAACTCTTCGTCCCAGTCGGTGTTAAAAACATACGATTTCTTTCTCTTCTCCGCCATGCTGTCTCGTCTTTTTTTCTTTTTTTTTGATGAGCCCAGCTGCATCAAACAGGTCATGCGCAGATAAGTGAACTCGAACAATATATTTTAAAATTTAAAATCTGTAAGTGTTTTTTATTATTAGCCTACTTTAAAATATGTGCATATAAAGGCGCAGCATTTTTGTAAAACATTATTATTTATATAAGTACGAGGGCGACCTGTTCTATTTTTAGAACCTGCTCTGCGGGCGACTGAAATGGGGCTCACGGGCGACCGGGTGCCCGCGGGCATAGGGTTGGTGACCCCTGCTCTAAACAAAAAGACATGCAATGCAGTATGTGTTACTATGCAACACTACAAGTATCACAGTAAAAATATCAATGAACTAATTAAGTATAATGTAATGGAGATCAACTGATTTTTTTTTTTCATGATGCCAATATATATTTTTTTTATCTAATATGTTGGGACAAAGTGTATGATTTTATTTTATTATTATTATTTTTAAAAATTATTATCCTTTATTTATCCCCGTAGGGAAATTATTTCTCTGCATTTGACCCATCCTTCAGGAGCAGTGGGCAGCTCATCTCTCAGGCGCCCGGGGACCCATCTCCATGATCTTATTGCTCAGTTTGGTCAGGATTTAGCTGGAGGAATTTACCTGTGGAGTATGGAGCATGTTTTTGGGTTGATGGGGGAAACTGGAGTGCCCAGAGGAAACCCACCCAGACACGGGAACTGTATCCAAGAGCTGTGTAGTCACATTTTGTACAGTGTCCTCTTCGTAGTAAAATAAATAAATGCTTCTTTAGGCAACTGGTGTGTCAAAGGAGATTTAAGGCAGGCAGTCGATACTCTAAAAAGGGCCCGATATATTGGTCTATCCAGTAGTCGAGTTGTAAAATGAAACCAGGGGGGATGGTGAAATTTTTTACCCAAATTTTTTTTTTTAACAAAAAGTCCATATAATCATTCAATAATTCAATAATACACAGGATATATGTTATCACACACGTACACACACACACACACACACACACCTTAGTCCTGGTTTAGTCTTGGTTTAGTCCTGGTTTAGTCCTGGTTTAGTCCTGGCTTAGTCCTGGTTTAGTCCTGGCTTAGTCCTGGTTTAAACCTGTTTTAGTCCTGGCTTAGTCTTGGTTTGGACCTGGTTTAGTTTTGGTTTAGTCCCGGTTTAGTCCTGGTTTAGACCCGGTTTAGATCTGGTTTAGTCTTGGCTTAGTCCTGGTTTGGACCTGGTTTAGTCCTGGTTTAGACCTGGTTTAGTCTTGGTTTAGTCCTGGTTTAAACCTGGTTTAGTCTTGGTTTAGTCCTGGTTTAGACCTGGTTTAGTCTTGGTTTAGTCCTGGTTTAGTGCCGAAATAGATGCAGAAATAATCTGATAATATGACTCACCCATAAGAATGCGGTCAGATCCATTCTAACAGTTTGCCGTGTTGTCTTTAATAATGCGGAGCTCCGGAGAAAAGGACATAATCCCGAACGTATCCCGTGTCCCGAGGCAAGAGTTCCTTCTTACGTAGCATTAACGTAGCAAGTTAAGGATTCTTCTTCTCTTAGAAATGCCGCGTAAATATCAGGCTCACAGCTGATCGGCGAACAGGCGCAAACACAACAGCGGCAATCGTCATGATTGGCGGGAGCGCGTATCGGTGCATAATTATGCTGCAACATGATTGGAAGCTGGAGCGCACTGGCCATTTTGATTTAAAAACGGCGAAATTCGCCAAAAGTTTAGGGATTTTCATGCCTGATTGATAAAATGCCATAAGGGATGGAAGAAGGGATGCCCGTTTTAGAAGAGGGATGATTTTGACTATTTTTTTCCACAGGGGGGATGCCACCAACAGCACCAACGATGTAGGTTAAACATTCTGATCACACAAGCCTCAAATGCAGGAGGTTATTGTACAGGACAGTACAGGATTAGTCAAACATGCATGAATCACTCAAAATGTAACTCAAGAGTAAGCAAATGATGTGGGAAAACCATCAACATAAGCTATTAAAAGCTAACAATATGAGTTTAGCGTAACATCTTCTGATATCATAGCTTGTGAGCAGCCTGCACAGAAACATCCACCATCTTCTCTCTTCATCCACAGTTTTCCAGCCTCCTCTCCCATTATCAACAGTTCTTTCTCAGTGTTGCTAATTGCGCGTCACCCCAGCCAACCCTGCACATTAAGAATTGCATTAAAATAATTGAGTCGTGCGGAGCGTGAAGCACAATAGTTAGATTATCCCAGCGGTGAAGACGCGCAGCCGTCACTGATCTCCGCTAATATTTCCTTTGACAGCGGGGAAATGGCTCTGTAAATGTGTTTGTGAATACATGTGTGGATTAGAACAGCGGTAAGAACGAGAAAACATGCAGAGAACTGGGGCCTTTGCAGCCCATCGGCACAAATAAGAAAATGCGATGGAATTTATACTCATATTCTTGTTCTAATCACTGTGCTACATGAATCTAAATAAGGAATTAAACGTGGATACTTATTGTAGAAGGATTGTTAACATAAAGTACAACAAACAAGCAGATATTGTGTTACTTCTTGGACATAATGGCTGTTAGAACCATTATTAAACAAAATTAAAGTGCAAATAATGTTTGTGATGAAGCAAATTTAGACCCAGTTCGATATGAGGAATAGGAATTGATTTAAAAGGGCGAAATAAAAACACCAGGATGTAGAGCGGCTTAAGATCAAAATGACGAGACTCACTGCAGCAGTTACAGAGAGGGGTGACAATTTTTCAATGTAGTCAAGTCATTTGGAGTCATTTGGAGCTAGTCGATGAAATGGAAAGCGTTGCCGTGATCACTTCCCAAACTAAACTAAGCTGTGACACACATACGAGCGATGTTTCCACTGAAAAATTCCTTCTTGATTGAATTCTGGAGCTTGTCTAGTCAACCAGGTCAGAACCTCCCTCTTCGCTTCAAGTATGGACTGAAATCTCGTTCCTTTTAAATGTTCCTTCAACTTTGGAAATAGGAAAAAAACCAAAACATCCATAAACATGTTTGCTCGAACTTCAGATTGGTCAAAAAAGTGAGTTGTGCAATATGTAACGTAACTCTTTGAATAACAAAGCTAGAATGCCGAAACTTGTCAAATGTGTTTATAAGTCATCAGTGGTACGATTCAAGGTCATTTTGTTGAACTAGTTCGACTCATTTTGAATTTATGGCATTTGTCTTAGAACTTTTTAAATGCCCCTCGTAGTACCATTTTCTAACAAAACTTAGGCTGCGTCCCATTTCTCTGTCTTACCCCTTCCCCTTGGTTTTGCGCATTCATGTGAGAGCAAGGGGTGTCCCAATTCTAATTTTTGGCCACGATCGAGGGCTACATACCCCTTGAAATGAAGTAAGCTCTCGACCAGA
This sequence comes from Paratrypauchen microcephalus, assembly GCA_036785185.1. Classification (NCBI taxonomy): domain Eukaryota; kingdom Metazoa; phylum Chordata; class Actinopteri; order Gobiiformes; family Gobiidae; genus Paratrypauchen; species Paratrypauchen microcephalus. The sequence continues at coordinate 1,532,364 of JAVJIX010000130.1, forward strand.
CTTGGAACGAAGGGATACGCCTACAACTCAGGCAGGTTTTGGGATCAGGATGGCAGCGTCACATCGACCAGCCAAGGAGTCTCATAAATGTATTTTCAGCAGTTGTAATTATCGATTAACAGTTTAGCAGGTTTACAATTATGACGCTTATGTTCTACGTTACTTTTAGTGAACTGTTGTTACGGTTTTAATTATAGCGATGTCTGTATAGTATAAACAAGCTAGTTTTTTTGTCGAGCTGAGGTACAGTGGTCCCTCGTTTATTGCGGGGGTTAGGTTCCAGAAATAATCCGTAATGAGTGAAATCCGCAAAGTAGGACAACTTTATATTTTACAATTATTATATATGTTTTAAGGCTGTAAACGCCTTAAAACACTGGAATTAACGTTTTCTCACATTTCTCTCTCGTTTAAACACTCAAACTTTTGTAGATTTTCAACAAAATGTATTAATAGTGAAGCGTGGGGGCTCCACCGGAAGCCCCGCCAGATGCGCGAGGGGAGCGGAGACATGAGTCACTGGATCCGCAGGAAGTACCAATGGCACTGCCACGTCCCGGGACGCGACCCGCACCAACCCCTTGGAGAAGTGCGCGACACGTGCACCCGCTCACCGTGGTCAAATCCGTGACAGAGCAGCACGACCGGCGCAAGGCCGGGGCTGCAAGCACGAGATCGAACCGCAGCGCCCAGACCATGCCCCACCCTCGCAGCCCGAGCCACAAACCGAACACGCACAAACGAACGCAAGAGCTGCACGAAACCAGCAAAGAGCCGCACGGCGTGATTTAATCCTGGTTTAGACCTGGTCTAGTCCCGGTTTAGTCCAGGTCTAGACCTGGTCCAGTCCTGGTTTAGTCCAGGACCAGTCCAGGTTTAGACCTGGTTTAGACCATCTAATTCTCTACAAATGGTGGCCACACAAAACATTTCATCATTATTAACCATTATTGCTTTCGGACAGTAGAAGTCAGTCAAGCACTTTTTCTGCTTCCTAAAAAATAGGTTTGTGTACGATAATAACAGGAGAAGTTCAATTTGTCAACTGGACAAAGTTTGTTTGGTTGAAAACGTTTCGCCGCTCATCCGAGAGGCTTCGTCAGCTCTAATAAGAATACTGGTAAGACACTTGCTTATATCTTGCTGTAGGGAGGAGCTACCTAGCTAACTACTTTCCGGAACTATCTCATTGGTTTCCGTCTTTTGTTTCTCTGGCGTCTAGTTGACGATCTCTATTCATCCCTACACGCCTGTTTTTCACACCTCTGGCCCTGTCCTGGCTAACCCTATTGTTTCCCTGTTTGTTTGATCTAGGCTTAATAATGGAATTGTAGATGGGATGCAAATTATGTCTTACTCCACCATTTCTGTTCAGAGAAGGATTCTCTGAACAGAAATGGTGGAGTAAGACATAATTTGCATCCCATCTACAATGTCTTACTCCACCATTTCTGTTCAGAGAAGGATTCTCTGAACAGAAATGGTGGAGTAAGACATAATTTGCATCCCATCTACAATTCCATTATTAAGCCTAGATCAAACAAACAGGGAAACAATAGGGTTAGCCAGGACAGGGCCAGAGGTGTGAAAAACAGGTGTGTAGGGATGAATAGAGATCGTCAACTAGATGCCAGAGAAACAAAAGACGGAAACCAATGAGATAGTTCCGGAAAGTAGTTAGCTAGGTAGCTCCTCCCTACAGCAAGATATAAGCAAGTGTCTTACCAGTATTCTTATTAGAGCTGACGAAGCCTCTCGGATGAGCGGCAAAACGTTTTCAACCAAACAAACTTTGTCCAGTTGACAAATTGAACTTCTCCTGTTATCATGGATTCTACCTGGACGACTGAGGGACTTTTCACGCATTTGTGTACGATAATATTTCCATACATCTGTGGATATACACTCAACAAAAATATAAACGCAACACTTTTGTTTTTGCTCCCATTTTTCCTGAGATGGACCCAAAGATCCAAAATTCACTCCAGATACACAACACTACCATTTCTCTCAAACATTGTTCACAAATCTGTCCAAATGTGTGATAGCGAGCACCTCTGCCCCGCCGAGGCAATCCACCCCACCTCACAGGTGCGCCACATCAAGATGCCGATCTGACATGACCAGTGCACAGGTGCGCCCCAGACTGCCCACAATAAAAGGCCACCCCGAAATGTGCATTTTTTTTGCTTTATTGGGGGTCTGGAGACTCAGAACCAGTCAGTATCTGGTGTGACCACCATTTGCCTCATGCAGTGCAACACATCTTCTTCGCATAGAGTTTAGAATTGTGGCCTGTGGAATGTTGGTCCACTCCTCTTCAAAGGCTGTTATGGATGAAGAACACAGGTGCATTTTATTGATGGCATTTTGAATGCACAGAGATACCGTGATGAGATCCTGATGCCCATTGTTGTGCCATACATCCATGAACATCACCTCATGTTTCAGCAAGATAATGCACGGCCCCATGTTGCAAGGATCTGTACACAATTCTTGGAAGCTGAGAATGTCCCAGTTCTTGCATGGCCAGCATACTCACTGGACATGTCACCCATTGAGCATGTTTGGGATGTGCTTGACCGGCGTATACGACAGCGTGTACCAGCTCCCACTAATATCCAGCAACTTGGCACAGCCAGTGAAGAGGAGTGGACCAACATTCCACAGGCCACAAATGACAATCTGATAAACTCTATGCGAAGAAGATGTGTTGCACTGCATGAGGCAAATGGTGGTCACACCAGATACTGACTGGTTCTGAGTCCCCAGACCCCCAATAAAGCAAAAAAAATGCACATTTCGGCGTGGCCTTTTATTGTGAGCAGTCTGGGGTGCACCTGTGCACTGGTCATGATGTCGGATCGGCATCTTGATGTGGCGCACCTGTGAGGTGGGGTGGATTGCCTCGGTGGGGCAGAGGTGCTCGCTGTCAAACATTTGGACAGATTTGTGAACAATGTTTGAGAGAAATGGTAGTGTTGTGTATCTGGAGTGAATTTTGGATCTTTGGGTCCATCTCAGGAAAAATGGGAGCAAAAACAAAAGTGTTGCATTTATATTTTTGTTGAGTATATATGTCTTAATCATTTACCAAATTAACTACACAGGTGACATGCTATTAATACCCACCAATGACATAAAAATCTGTTGACAAAATTGTCTGTTTGAGAACACATACGCACCCCGTGGTTAAATTGTCATGTTTTCATTCCCTCATCAGTACAATTCTGCCCCTTCACCACACGCTGTAATCTCGTCTGAACCATGTCACTATGTCACTTCACTCTGGAACAAATCACACCTCCACATGACTGAGCCCCTCGAAAACACAGCAGACTGCACTAATCATTGGTGAAAGGTCAAAGTTGAAGGTTGGCGTATGCGCAGCGTTTTAAACCATAAATCACCAAATGGCAAAAGGATAAAAGGTCAGTTCTGCTGTTATGAACATCAAAAGGAGTTCCAGAAGGGGGCGACGGAAGCAGGGGACGTATAAAATGTCATGGAAATGGTGTCAGCTTGTAGTATGTGATGTTTAGACGAGATGTTCTGTATTAGGTCAAGTTAAAGATGTATTTGAAATCATGGTACATACAGCTCTGGAAAAAAATAAGAGACCACTGCATTTTTTTTCTGAAATCAGCATCTCTGCATGTATTACAGCCACTCCATTTGTGAGATTTGATTCTCTTTATTAAAGGGTATTCGCTGTACCTGGTAATATTCTCTGAATTCAAGTACTGGAAGCACTGGGGAGTACTGGGAGCTGTGTCCATATGTTAAAATAGGTTTTAGCTGGTTGGGTGTAATTGTATCTACCTGTTTTTCTCCTTCTATTTCAAGCTGTGTTTGTGTAACTCAAAGACCCTCCCAATGAAGCGAACTATAGGGTGGTAAACAACCTAAGAATCAGCATACGTTTTCCATAGGTTGGGGGTGTAATGCGATATCCACCTGTTCCTAATCCATCAACTATTGGTATACTCCCCTCCTGTTATTGGCTAACATTTGGGAGCTTATGTCATTGCATAGCACAGATCTGTATTTAAGACAGCAGTGTTGTGAGACCAGTGTGTGGGCGAGAGATGCTCTTGTGATGGGGACACAATGACAAGAAAGATGAGAAGCTGTCCTGACGCCATTTATGTTTGTATCTTCTGCCTAATTCAGTGCTTCTCAATTATTTTCTATGACGCCCCCCCTAGGAAGAAGAAAAAATTTCACGCCCCCCCCCCTGCGCACGACTATTAATAGTATTATTTGTCTAGAAAATTATTAGTACACCTCTGCATAACAATGTATCTTTTTATTAACATTAAAAACAAAAAAAGAAAGAAACTTCCAACAAACACTGCACTCTTTTTTTGCACTGAGGACTCAAATATTAATGTGCTTTTGATGCAGCTTTGTGCACATTTGTTTACGTTTTACAGAAACTAAACTTAAAAACCACATGGTCCATTTGCATAAACTCAAAGCTCAGTGGAATATAACGTGTTTTTTCTGTGACAGAGGATGTTCTGCTGATGGCAAGTCTGTTCTGTGCGTATATCGCGTATTTAAGGTCGCCGAACCCTGCCCCAGAGCGACAACGAGAGCGCTACTGCCAACTACTGTTGTTGATGTGCAATTACACTTTCGTTCTAGTACAGTATGGCAAAAAAGCATGTTTCCCAGGGTCACACGCGCCCCCCCCTGGCATCACACCGCGCCCCCCCAGGGGGGCCCGCCCCACTATTTGAGAAGCACTGGCCTAATTCAACATTAAATGCTAATAATCTCAATCTTGAGTCTATGCCCTTCTTCCAATCCCTTTTTTGAAAGCTCACACATTCCAGCGTCTGTTGAATTCCAACACAAACACAAAGCTGAGCTACTTCAGTTCTTGCACCAGGAGTGGAATAAAGTCACCCAAGAACAATGTGAAAGACTTGTGGAGAGCATGCCAAGACGCATGAAAGCTGTGATTAAAAATAAGGGTTATTGCACCAAATATTGATTTCTGAACTCTTCTTAAGTGTAAACATTAGTATGATGTTGTTTTAAAATGAATTTGATCTTGTTTCTTTGCATTGTTTGTGGTCTGAAAACATGTATCTTTTTAAAAAATTTTGACCATTTGTCATGTTCTGCAAATACCGTATTGGCCCGAATATAAGACGATGTTTTTTGCATTGAAAGAACACTGAAAAAGCGGGGGTCGTCTTAGATTCGAGGTCTAGACATTCCAACGCTAGATGGCGACAGATATCTTTAAAGCAAATGCTGCTACTAGCGGTAAGAAAGAAAAGAGAAGAAAATAAGAGAAGAGATAACAGAAAATGGAGAAACGTAGCGACAATCTGGAGAAAAGTGGGTCGAAGATCGGCCAGGTTAACCAGCAGCTGACTTCACTTCGACTTCACTTTGATGGTTAATGCAGTTATTGCAATTTTGTTGTTTTATTACAGTAGATTGGTTTATTTACATTTCAAAAACCAGAAGCTATTCATTTACAAATGTGATTGCACTTTAGTTTACATATTTAAATGTTCAGATATTAAGATGTGATAGACAGTTTTTGCATGATTTGAATGAGGCAAAATAACATGCTTTTTCTCTCGAATATATTGTTATAATCATTTGTTTCAGATGTACTGTAATTATTTTCTGTATAAAAATAAAATTTGGTGTTCAAAAAGTCTTTTTTCAAACTTGAGTCTTGAAAAAGAGGGGGTCGTCTTATAATCAGGGTCGTCTTATATTCGGGCCAATACGGTAAATGCTCTAAATTTTTATTTGGAATTTGGGGGAAATGTTGTTAGTAGTTTATAGACTCAAACAAAAATGTTCCTTTTGCCCAAACACATACCTAAAAGTAGTAAAATCTTGAAAAACTGATCATTTTGCAGTGGTCTCTTATTTTTTTTCCAGAGCTGTAAATTGATTCAACTTTATAATAGATGAGTATGAAAAACGTCTTTTGCAGAACACTTTTACTTTGCTTTTGAACACTCGGATCCGTTCACCCACTGATCCGAAGGTTGGCGGTTCGAATCTCACTCTCGACATCAACATAATTTTTGGAGAGGTCAGACCCACTGACCTACAGGTTGGCGATGCAATTTCAGCTCCCACAGATGAATGCCGTGGTTGTGTCCTTGGGCAAAAGACTTACCTCACCTCACCCTCAGTGTCTGGTGTGAGTGGGTTATCGAATGGGTGAGTGGTTCTTTGATGTTCTTTGACTGCCTTGAAGGTGGAAAAAGCATGATATACAGCTCTGGAAAAAATAAATAAATAAGAGACCACTGCAAAATGATCAGTTTTTCTGATTTTACTGCTTTTAGGTATGTGTTTGTTGCCTGGAAGAATCCATGACTCATCGCTGTACCAGCGAGTGAGTCTGGTAACGCTTGATCCACAGAATGCGCTGCGGTTGCGCGTAGACAGACAGCTAAGTGAACCAATCAGAGATTGCGCCATCTTGATTCAAAACTGAGGCGGAACTTCCGCTGCCTAAGAGTGACTTTGCGGGCAAAGGCGGGTGCACTGACGTCACCATCTTTGAACGAATCAGAATCGCGGAGTCCGTTTGTAACCGGAGGAGCGAGAGTGGATGGAGGGTGTCCAAATGGTATCGCGCTGTATAGGAAATACAGAGAGATATCATTTGGCTGGCCAGGTAAATGTGTTTGGCTAAAAGGAACATTTTTGTTTGAGTCTATAAACTACTGACAACATTTCCCTCAAATTCCAAATAAAAATATTATCGTTTAGAGCATTTATTTGCAGAAAATGACAAATGGTCAAAAATAACAAAAAAGATACAGTACATGTTTTCAGACCACAAACAATGGAAAGAAACAAGATCAAATTCATTTTAAAACAACATAATACTAATGTTTACACTTAAGAAGAGTTCAGAAATCAATATTTGGTGCAGTAACCCTTATTTTTAATCACAGCTTTCATGCGTCTTGGCATGCTCTCCACAAGTCTTTCACATTGTTCTTGGGTGACTTTATTCCACTCCTGGTACAAGAACTGAAGTAGATCAGCTTTGTGATTGTGTTGGAATTCAACAGACGCTGGAATGGAATGGCTGTAATACATGTAGAGATGCTGATTTCAGTGGTCTCTTATTTTTTTTCTGAGGTGTAAAACTGTGGCTATTTACTGTTTGGATAATGTGTCTGCTGCCCTCTGCTGGCAACACTGGAGATTGAAGCATTTTTAAAAGACACTTTAGCAGCATGTTGTCAATAATATAATAATAATAATAATAATAATACATTTTATTTATAAAGCGCTTTTCAGACACTCAAAGACGCTGTACAAGAGGTAAAATCAGTAATAAAACAAGTAACAAAACAATAAACAATCAGAAAAACATTAAACATTAAGAAACATTAAAAGCAGTTTTAAAAAGGTGAGTCTTGAGCAATGCCAACAGATAGATGATAGATGCTGTGACACATGCTCTGGATATGTGTTTGAAAATAATACCATGGTTAAAGGAAACTTATGTTAGATTTTGAATTGTATAAACTTATTTTAAAGGTTCACTATGTAACTTTTCTGGTGGAGGGCTTGGCAAAATTTGCTCTCATCATTTTGATGATACTGGCTTGAAAACTAGTTTTATACTACTACTAGAAAAGTCCTGCCCCAAAAGAAAACGTTTTAAAGTGAAACTCTCCTCTTTAAAGGTTGTTAAGCCCCTATTGTATTTTGACTGACAAAAAGAAAAGGTGCACTTCTGTCAGAGGGTCCATCAAATGCTTTTCTCCATGGAGATGTTATTACTTTGTCTGGAATGTTTCACAGTTTGGCAGGAAATCATTCTACCTTCAAGGAGACCAAACTAGACCAAGTTACAGCTCAGATCTGTGGAGTGACAACGCTGCTCACAGTCACAATGCCTGTTTCTTGAGATATTTATGAGCTATAAAACCACCTGTAATTGAATAAATGTAAGGCAGAGCTGTTTAATGTTATACTGTGGAACAGTTTTTTGCAATTTTTCTTTTGATTTGATACCAAGTAATACAATGGAAAGTAATGGAATATTGAATCAATAACAGTGTGATTTGTATTAAAGATCCCATGACATGGTACTTCTTGATGCTTTTATATGGCTCCTTAATGGTTCCCTAATACTGTAAATGAATCCTTCTTCAAAATCAACACTCAGTGCATGAGAAACAGAGATAAGATGAGAAAGAGTAATTTTTCTCCCTCAGAACAGGTCATAATGGGCGTTGTTGCTTGAATGCAAATGAGGAGAAAAGAGCTGGCCAATAGTAGAGGGTGGGGGCGTGGCCAAACTCTCAGCTCAGAGCTGTCAGCTGTGCCCTCTGATCCATTTCCTTGTTTTTGCACGGGGGAGAGATTTGAAGCGTTCCATTGAAAAATAAACACATTTCCACATAAAATAAAATTAAACCACTGCTGTTCAAAGGTCCAGAGGCTCAGATAAAGGACTTCCGAGCCTAGAAACACTCGGACGTGCCTCCAGGCAAATTAAAAAAACGCATTTCGCATTGCCTAGCGCATTCGCAGTCCAAACTCTCTGGGCGTGATTTACAGAGACGCTGAGTACAGACAGACGGGGGTGGAACTGCATTTGCATTTCTATTTTCGATCTGACGTCAATAAGGTGCCTTGTTCAAACTCGCCCGTTTGAGCTCCGAATTTTTGTAACGCAGAAAAGGACCGCAAATGCTCAGTTTAGACATTTTGCAACTTTTAGCCATGGGGGGGGGGGGGGGGGTAAACAGGGTAGGGGAGCTCACATTAACGTTCAAAAACCTCAGAAAGTGAAAATTTCATGCCATGGGACCTTTAAAATACATCTTATAAAAGAATACTAGCAAGGCATAGAGACTAGCTTTGCTTTTGCTACAGTGGTCTAAGAATTATCCTACAAGTTTGTACAGATAAAGTCAAATATAAACCCTGTACTAATACCTAAACCAATACCTTGCAAAAATATACATATATACATTTTTAAATAAAATTTTAAAGGTGCATTGTGTAACTCTTCTGGTGGAGGGCCCATCAAATGCTTGTCAACATGGTGATGTTATTGCATTGTCTGGAATGTTCCACAGTATGATATTAAACCTTGGAGACCAAACCAGATCAAGTTACAGGTCAGATCTGTGGAGAGGCGCCCCCACTCAGTCAGAATGCCTGTTTTTCTAAGCATCCTTGAGCTATAAAACCACCTGTAAATGAATAAATGTAAGGCCGAGCTGTTTAATGTTATACTGTGGAACATTCCAGGCAGAGCAATTACATATCCATAGAAACAAGCAGGTGACGGACCCCTAACCAAAAAGTTACACAGTGCACTTTTAATATTTATGCCTGTGAATTAATACTTCTATACAATATTTTAGTATTGATCCACCCTTTCTGGAATACTGATATACTCTCCAGTTTTATTTTCTTTCTTATTAGCTGCTTTTACTTTCCTCTGCACAGTGACAAGGACATTTACATGAACTACAGTACAGAACATTTAAATAATATAAAAATATGAATAATGACAGTATTGTGTGTATGAAGTATCTGAATAACCTTGATGACACGTGTTCACGTTAAACTGAAGCCACACTGACACAGACCTCTACTGCCCCGCTCAAGGACAACAGACCCTCACCGCTCGGCCTCATGGGAAATATTCCTGTTCTGAACCTGGTGTATATATAGTGCAAATAGGTCCTCCTCTGCTCATCTCTGTCTCTTCTCTTCAGCGGTCTTCTCTGAGCTTAAATTCCTGCTTTAATCAGATCGTACGAAGAGAAAGCCTGCAGAAGTCAGCAGTCTTTAATTAATGCGCTCCCCCCTCCTGCTTCTCTTGATCTCTCATGTAAAAATGTTATAATTACCCCAGTGCACGCAGAGTTTACAGGCACAGTCCGAGCTCCATGCCTCACAGTTTTAATAAAGTTACGAAATACAAGTGGATTTATTACTTTTTTATTGTATTATTATTATTAGGGGGTGTGATTCAATAAGTTTTCTTCTTCCCACTCCTTTTCGAGCAAAAAAAAGTGAATGTATTTGACTGTATTTTGGTTACATGTACAGTGGTACCTCACCTTACGAAATTAATTTGTTCCAGAAGTGGTTTCGTAACGTGAATTTTTCGTAAGTTGAGTAGCTATTTCAATGGAAAAGGCCTGATTCGTTCCGAGGCTCCGTTCTTTCCGTTCCAAGTTTTTTTTTTTCATTTTTTATAATGTAACATTTTTTTTATAGTGTAACATTGTGTTCTGCATCTGGCTAAGAGAGTAGACCAGGACTAAAAGTGGAATAAACCAGGTCTAGACCAGAACTAAACCAGGTCTAGACCTGGACTGGACCTGGACTAAACCAGGACCGGACCAGGTCCAGACCCAGACCAAACCGGGACCAGACCAGGATTAAATCACCCCGTGCGGCTTTCCGCTGGCCTTGCGCGGCTCCTGCACTCACCCGCGCGTGCTCGGCCCCAAGGGGGAGGCACGGCTCCATCCCTAATACTGTAAATAAATCCTGCTCCAAAATCAAGACTCAATGCATGAGAAAGACACATGTACACAGTCAGAGTCAGAAAATCTCTCTCTGAACAACTCATTCTGGGCCTTGTTGCTTGAATGCAAATGAGAAGGACAGAGATAGGTTAGAGGAGCGGGTGGGGGGAGGGCCAAATGCACCGCTGGTTCCTGGATTAGCGCTGCGCTGTGCGCTGTCTCCCACTTCCGCGTTTTAAGTGGGGAGGAAGAAAGGAGGGGCGTTTCAATGAAAAAAACACATTTTCACAGAAAATAAAATGAAACCACTGCTGTTTCAGAGGTCCAGAGGCTCAGATAAAGGACTTCCGAGCCTAGAAACACTCGCATGCACCTCCAGGCAAATTTTAAAAATGCATTTCGCATTGCGTAGCTCATTCGTGGTCCAAACTCTCTGGGCGTGATTTACAGAGACGGTGGGTAGACATCCAGACGGGGGGTGGAGCTGCATTTTTCGATGTGACGTCAGAAAGTTTCCTTGTTCAGAATCGCCCGTTTGAGCTGTTTTTTTCAAACGCAGAAAAGGATGCTCAGTTTAGACATTTTGCAACTTTTAGCCATGGGGGGGGGGGCTAAACAGGGTAGGGGAGCTCACATTAACGTTCAAAAACCTCAGAAAGTGAAAGTTTCATGCCATGGGACCTTTAAGCCATGTTAGAAAGTTGTTACCTGCTCAAATACATAGTTGTGTTTTGTTTCATTCACACATGTTTGAGTAATCCTTTATTTTTAGTCTGTCTAAATCCACCTTGTGATGTTACAAGTTTTCAAGTTAGCAGCTACTTTTTAGCTTTTGTCCAGTAGATTTCAGCCCTGGAATTGCCAGTGATTCTAGTGAAGGTGTATGGAGTTTAAAAACACAATGGAGATCTTCTTGTGATACGATATGACATCACAAGGTGGAACAGAGTGGTTTCCGTTTGAAAAAAAAAACTCAGCCCTTATGCAGGGTTTGTGTGTTAAACATGTGTGAATGAAACAAAAGGGTGTTTGTGATCGGGGAAACAACATCAGAAAATAGTGAAATATAGGCCCTTTAATGCGTTGCCAGATAATTTAGCCAAAATTATGTCCAGTGTGTCCATCATGGACACTCCTGCTCACCCACTGCACCAGACCATAGACCAGGCATGTCCAAATTATGGCCCGTGGGCCAAATGTGGCCCTCAAACACATTTTTCTTGGCCCTCAGGCTTCCAGGTGAATTGGCCCAAATTACCTTGAGCAGAACTTTTGACTGCAAGTTTTTTGAAAATCTACCTTGATAAGACAATATTTAGTATTTATTGTGTCATTTTGAGGATCTTAGCATGAATAAAGGACTGATATCTCATTCTAACATGTTAAACATGCATATATTTCAATTATTCATTGTACTGAGCACCAGTCTATGGCCCTCGATCGGCCCTCTGCTTCGTCTGTGTTTACATATGTGGCCCTTGATGAAAAAGGTTTGGACACCCCTGCCGTAGACGGACAGAGGAGCTCATTCTCCAACAGGCTCCTACAGCTCCACTCAAACAGCGAGAGATACAGGACTACATTCATACCATACTCCATACAACTGTACAACAACTCACCCTTATGTAACAGATAATACTCCCTACAACTGTATACAGCTGGGATTGTACATCTTATTTGATATTGTATTTTATACTTTATTACTACTTTTCTATTTAATTTTGATTTGCACATATACATTTATCATTTTTTTTATTTTTAGAATTATGTCTCATCTGACACTGGTCTATTGCTCTTTTTTTGCTATTCCATCTATTTTTTTTACCCTCTATTATATATGATTTTTTTTTTGTTATAGTGTAACATTTTTTTTATAGTGTAACATTGTATACTGCGTCCTGATTGGCTAAGAGACTGTAGACTTTTGCCGATTGATAGATGGGGGACGCGGGTGGGGGGACCGGGACTAGACCAGGACTAAACGTGGACTGGACCAGGTCTGGATCTGGACTAAACCAGGACTGGACCAGGTCTAAACCTGGATTAAATCACCCCGTGCGGCTCTTTGCTGGTTTCGTGCGGCTCTTGCATTCGTTTGTGCGTGTTCGGTTTGTGGCTCGGGCTGCGAGGACGCGGTCCTGAGGGGGAGGCATGGTCCGGGCGCCGCGGTTCGATCTCGTGCTTGCAGCCCCAGCCTTGCATCGGTCGTGCTGCTCTGTCACGGATTTGACCACGCGCACTTCTCCAAGGGGTTGGTGCGCGTCACGTCCGGATCCAGTGACTCATGTCTCCGCTCCCCTCGCGCGTCCGGTGGGGCTCCCGGCGGAGCCCCCACGCTTCACTATTAATACATTTTGTTGAAAATCTATGAAGCTTTGAGTGTTTAAACGAGAGAGAAATGTGAAAAATGTTAATTCCAGTGTTTTAAGGTGTTTACAGCCTTAAAACATGTATAATAATTGTAAAATATAAAGTTGTCCTTCTTTGCAGATTTCACTCACTTCAACCTAACCCCCGCGATAAACGAGGGATTACTGTATATTACATTTGATGAGTGAGCTACTGTACCCAAAACAATTTCCCTTGTGGCTCAATAAAGTTTGTCTAAGTTTAAGTCTAAAAATTAGGATAAACTGATTCAAATTCTGACCCTGAGAGCGAGCAGACGTCTCTCTTTTTCCTCTCTTATCTATTGCTCCTGCTGTCTGCGTGCCTCTCTTGTTTTTGTCATTTTCTCGCTTTTTGGAGCAGATTTTCCAAATTCCAAAAAGATGGATGTGATCAGCTGGACCCTCAGCGCTATTGATACTCTTTTTTCACGGAGGAGTGCCGCTCCGGGAGAAGCGGCGTGTCCGGATGGTACTTTTGCTGCTGGATATGCGAGGGACTCGTATCGTGCGTGGCAAGTCGTATGTTTGGCACCAATGTACCTGGAGGATGTGGAGGATATTTACGTATTTGGATTTCTGATAGCTGGACATCTGTTAATTGGCCTGGGATTGTCCATGATCTATCGCATAGTTTGTAAACTGGCAGCTTGTAAAGAGTCCCCTAAGCTGTCTGCCGAAATTTCGAGCCATTGTGAAGGGGTTGGAGATCTTGTGAAAGGATTACATCAGAAAGTGGGACAGGTTGAGGTCCTTTTGGAAGGATTTCAACCGAAGGAAACATCTCGACGTTTGGATATCATCACGGGCATGGTGACAGAACTGTGTAAAGCCAACGCAGCGCAGTCTGTGCGCCAAGAGGAACTAATGAGATCTCTCATGAATCTTCATGGCGATATGAAGATGGGGGTCTGGCACCCGAGCTCAGTCTAAATTATTTACCTGGGTCTCTAAAAATGTATTTTCATCAATGCTTAATCAACCCCCCTGGATTATTCTCTCCTGTGAAAATCGGTCCCAAACAGTTATCTGTGTTTTGACTTAGCCTCCCTGCATAAACAAGGCCAAGGCCACAGAATGTGGTTTGTTATCTGGACTCTACATAAACATAGCACACACTCTTACACTGTCACTGAAAACAGAAACAATAGTAGAAATTCCTGTCTTTAGAAAGGTCTGATCTCTGCTCTCGGTTCAATCAACTTCATTGATTTCCAATCTGACCCCTTCCTTATGTAACCAACAAAAAAGATCACCTTATGTTACATCTCCAATTGTTTTTCTGTCATTACATGTTGTTAAATTGTCACTGAGTGTATTGCATCTTTTCTGTTCTGCATCTCCCAGTCGGCGGCGCGCACAAGTGCAGCGGCCCCTCCCCTAGCCCACTCTATCACTGTCCTGCCTGGTTAGTGGGGAAACGAAATTTCGAATTCATTCTATGTACATGTACATGATTGTTTTTTGACAATAAAGCAAACTATGACTATGACTATGACTATGAAATTGATCACAAAAATCATGTCAAGTAATTTAAAATTAACAGAACTTTTAATCTCTTCTGGGCACTCAGAGCACTGCGTCACAGAATCATTCACTTACACACACAAATATAAGTGTATGCACACAAAAAGGGCAAGGTGGGTTATGTGTGATGCCCAAATACAACAGCCTCATCTAAATACATGCACTCGTCAGTTAAAATGACTCAAAACTTTGGTGTGATTATTATATTATTTCATTTCTTTTTGGATTACAGATTTGAGAGAGTGAGTGAACTCATCTTGGCTAAGGGGGTGACTGACTGAGACACTAAAGAAGCAGCCAAGTGATCCATGTCGGAGAATATGAAACGGCATCGAAGGTAGAATTTAGTCACATCTGAGCGGTGTTACTTACTAAGCGTCTTCTTCGTCTCTAGTCAGATGTTTTTGCTTTGCCTGAAATGTTTCTATTACATATCTATCTCACTTTTTTTTCAAATACAGATTTTGTTACTGCTAAAATACTTTGCAGACTGACATTTGTCTTTTAGAGAAACAGAAAAGCTTAATCCCATACAGTGGAACATTCAGGCAAAGCAATAACATGGAGACAAGTTATATAAATACATTTAATCAATCATTTTTTACATTAAAGGCACTGTATTTGATTTTTAGCGTCTTAAAAATGTGAATAACAGAACTAGTTTATTTAAAATGCTTTGCAGAGGTCTAGTTATTCCTCATGCATTCCAAGCGTGAGTTGAGTTTATAAGCGCTTTTCACAATTCTCAGCAACCAGAGTGGAGTTTTGCTGTCACGGTAAAGCTAACAGCAACTAGCATGCTAACAGCATACTTCCCAGTTCACTGACAGAAAAAACACTTTATAATTAGATGCAGAAAGGATGCAGCGACTTCAGTTCTACCCTAAGAGCTGTTTATACAACACTGTACTGGGGCAAGACAAATTTAGCTTAAATATATTGAAAGAGTCAAGTACAGGAGCTTTAATGTCATAATGTGGAACATTGCAGGCAAAGCAGTAACATGGAGGTATGAAAGTGGACCATTCTCTACCAGAAAAGTTACATATTGCACTTTTAAAAGGCCAATATTACTTTATCTGCAATTCGACATGTTCACACGGTCACACGCCACACGTGGCATTTCTCACGCTGATTTTTTTTTTTTTTTTTTTTTTTTTGTTTGTGCCCAGAAAATCGGTCTGTGTGGCTCAGTTTATGCAGGCACCGCGCGTTTTCAGCGGAAAAAAAACTCCCCCCTCCTCCCCGCCCCGCTCCCCGGAAAAAAATCTCAGTTTCAGTCAATCAGAAAATAGATTTTTCTGTTGTTGGGCAGACTAGTTTCAGCTAGTGCTAAGCGCACACAGCGACTGACGGTGATGATAAAACAAACTGAGAACCATCAGGTAATAACTTCAAATGTTGTTTTCTCATCAAAAACATACCAGGAGTTTTGATTTGTCCACTCATGTTTAACTCACAAATGCTACATATTTAAGCTAAGTACTTTTCTGAAAGTTCAAAGTCAGCTTTATTGTCAAAAACCATATGTACAGGTTGCACACACTTTATTAATGACTGTGTATGTTTATTGGGATGTATAGAGTACTTGATAACTGATGTAATGTCTGTGAGTATGTGAAGATTGAGGAAATTGTATGAATAATGTTACATGGGTTGCAAGTTTGTTTGTTTTTTTTATTTATATTTTATTGTTTTTTCAAAATAGAAAGAAAAAAAGGTAAAAAATAATAATAATAATAATAAAATTAAAAAAATAAAATAAATAATATCAACAAAAACTATATACAATGCTGACAGGGGAGTAATTTTCAGATACACATATATTATACATTTAGTACAAATACATAGAACAATTTGGCCATTTGGCTGTGATATAACTGCGCCATTTTGTCCACTGGTTAGTGAAGATCTCCATTTTGTGGTTGATATGGGCTGTAAGTTGTTCCATCTTATAAATATCAAACACTATATCTCTCCACGTATTAATTGTTGGGCACTCTGGTTGTATCCATTTCTTTGTAATAGTCTTTTTGCTGGCCACCAACAGAACATTCATGAGATATTTGTCCATTTTCAGCCAGTCTTGAGGGGCATATCCCAGGTACAGGGTCTTAAAGTCCAATGGTAAGTCCTCTTGAAAAATGTCCTTTAAGGCATTGTGAATTTCCGACCAAAAATCTTTAATATTGGGGCAGTCCCAAAAAACGTGGTAATGGTTTGCGCGTTGATGACCACATTGTCTCCAACAGACAGGGGTAGAGTCACTGGATTTAGATTGTTGTACTGGTGTGATAAAATATCTAATGGAGTTTTTCCAATTAAATTCACGCCAGTTCATTGAACTGGTGCATTTCCATTGATATCGCCATAATTTTGTCCATTCTTCATTAGATATTTTAATCTCTGATTCCTTTTCCCATTTTGCTTTAATATATATTGTGGAGTGGGTACTGAATTCTAGTAAGCAGTTATATATAGCTGATATAGTACCTTTATTGAATTCCGAGTTATATGCTCTTCTAAACAGTTCTAAGAGATTGTGGTTAGATTCTGTTACATTTTCAATCTTTGTATTAACATAATGCCGCAGTTGTAAATATCTGAAAAAGTCTTGTTTATGCAATAGGTATTTTTTCTGAAGCAGCTCAAAACTAAACAGTGTATTTCCCTTCATAATATTACATAGAGCTGTTATTCCATTAACTCTCCACATTTTAAATCTGGTGTCCGTTGTGTTTGGTGTGAAATCAGAATCATACGAGCACCATTTGAGGGGAAGAAGATCTCCTTCCAGTTTATATTTTTAAAGAGTATTTTTCCACACTTTCAAGGTAAATTTAACCCATGGATTATCTGTATTGTTTGTATATTGTTGCAATTTTGAGTCCGCTATAACTGCTTGTACAGGAATGGGAAACAATCTTTCTTCAATGTCTTTCCATTGTGCCTGGTATGATGGATTGCACCAACATAGTATAGTTCTCATCTGGGCAGCAAGATAATATTCTTTGAGGGAAGGTAGACCCCAACCTCCCTTTTCTTTCGTTAATTGTAGTGTTTTGAGACGTACCCTTGGTTTCTTCCCTTGCCATAAATACCTGGACAGCATTTTATCCCTTTCATTAAACTGGCTTTGGGGTATTTCTACAGGTAGAGTCTGGAATAGGTATAGCAACCTTGGTAATATGTTGAGTTAAGACTAAGTAGAGGAATGAGATTCCACCTTACGATATCTTCTTTAATCTTTTTATCTAAAGGTAGGTAATTGTGTTCTGAGAGTTTTGAAAGATCCTTTGGGATAGTGATGCCCAGGTATTTAAAAGATTTTGTTTGCCATGACCATGAGTAGTTTATCTTTATTTCGTTTGGTGGGTCGTAATAATATGTTAATACTTGGGTTTTACTTACATTAACCTTATATCCTGACAGTTCCCCATATTTCTCAAGTGCCAGCATTAGCTGGGGCAGAGAGTGTGTTGGGTTACTGAGGAATGTTATCACGTCGTCAGCATAGCAGGCTAGTTTATGTTCTCTTTCTTTGAGATGTATTCCCTTTATTTCTGTATTTTGTCTGATATATTGGGCAAGTGGTTCTAGAAAAAGTGCAAACAATAGTGGTGACCATGCACATCCCTGTCTTGTTCCACGTTCCAATATAAAACTATTTGATAACTGACCATTAACCTTGACCCTTGCTGTGGAGTTATAATATAAAGTTTGTATAGTTTTAATAATTTTGTCGTGGAAACCAAATTTATGTAAGACTCTGTAAAGAAAAACCCATGTGACAGAGTCAAATGCTTTCTCCGCGTCAATACTCACTACTATTGCTTCTATTTTGGTTTTCATTATGTGGTTAATAATATGTAGTGTCCGTCTTGTGTTATCCTGTGTTTGCCGCTGATGTATGAAACCTGTCTGGTCATTATGGATCAAGTTAATCATGAGTTCCTCACAACGTTTGGCCATTATGGAGGTAAACATCTTATAATCTATGTTTAAGACTGATATTGGTCTAAATGATGCGCATTCTGTTTTATCCTTGCCTTCTTTTGGAATGGCTGTTATAATTGCTTCCTTCCAGCTAGGAGGTATTTGTGCTTTTTCCAGGGTCCAATTTAGTGTGGGAAGTAGAATAGGAACCAATTCGTTTTTAAACTCTTTGTACCATTCTGCTGTGTAGCCATCAGAACCTGGAGATTTGCCCACCTTCAGTTTATGTGTCAGTTGCAAGTTTTAGGCTACGTTTATACAGCGATGATCAAAACAGAAGACGCAAAAGTGGCATCCCGTCTTCAATTTTTTTATCTGCGTTTATACGAAGACGCAAAAGTGGACGCAAAAGCCAGCGAAGGGAGGCGCTGGACTGAAAAAAAACCCCAAAAAAACCCCATCACAACAGTGTCAAGTTACATTTCTAACCACGACTGTACCGGAAAAGAGAAGGGTAAAACTTCAAAATAAAATGTTCTAGTTGCGTTTTAAAGTTGTTGTTAAAGTTAAGTTCCGCTCCAAACATTTCAGTGACTTGTACTATTGTTTACATGTTTTTGAATATTGTACTGAAAATAGTTACATTACAGGAGGATTACAGTGAATTAGAAAATATAAAATCACATCGGGTTTTACATTTGAAGTGCCTCATGCGGAAGTCGCTTGTCTTGGCGTCTGTGTGGCTGTGAGAGTGTGAGAAAGACTTGTACGCCGTAGACGTGTGTGGGTGCGATTTATACAATTGTTGAAATGACTCTTGTATGTTGACTAGAGCTGCTAGTGCAGCTTGAACATCCGTGGTATCAAGGTATGCCGCATCTATGTGACGTAAACGTGTACCGACGTGAGCAGATCTGACCAGTTTTGCGTCTTGGGCAGTTTACACGGAAACGCTACAGCGAAGCGTATTTAACTTTTCCACTCTGGAGGGTGGTTTCAGATTTTTGCGTTTTTAGGCACTTCCGATAAAATATTTTGTTGTTTTTACCCGTAAGCGTTCTCGTGTAAACGGGCCCTTAATGCAGTGTAAATATGGCACTCTGACCCCTCCCCCAGAGGACTACAAATAGAAATTAACTGTAAAGCTAGAAGCTGGTACAAGCATCTCTGCCTTTGTGCTTAATGTAACTGTGCATTGTCCTTATAAATAAAAATGAAATGAAATGAAAATTTGAAATTGCAGCACTCCCTAGGCCCGCAGTGAACATAAAACATCTGATAAACAAGACAATAAACACCATGACTAAAACATAGCATATACTCATAGCAAAAGTACAGTAAACTTGTATATAATACAAATAGGTAAAACACAATGTGTGGCATAATAAAGCTCAAATTGTGTCATTTAAGCAGCAGTGTCAGTGTAATTTAAACGTAATTTGAGTGGCTTTTAGAAATGCAAATGTGTGAACACTAAAACTTTTATTGTATTTCGGTAATGTTATTGTACATTTGTGTAATTTTTAATGTGTAACTTTTTAAGTGTAATTTTTAATGTGTAACTTTTTAAGTGTATTTTCTTTTAGGATGCCTTTTTGACATCTGCCAAAGGGACTACCGATGCAAATTAGCTCTTATCAGCTAACCCGGGCACATTTACATTGTTTTGATGTTGATTAATGTGCATTACCCTTTTTAGATAAATAAATAAATAAATTTAAGAAGCAGTGTCAGTGTCATTTAAGTGTCATTTAAGCAGCAGTGTAATTGTGGGAGGGAGGGCAGGGCAGGGAGAGAGTTCAGGTGGATGAAGCTGTCTTTGGTCATCTGCTGGTCTTTGCCCTGAGGCTCCTCAGTCTCCTTCCTGATGGCAGCAGACTGAAGAGGCAGTTGGATGGGTGGGTGGGATCACCCGCAGTGCAGAGGGTCTTACGGGTGAGGTGGGTGCTGCAGATGTCCTGCAGGGAGGGGAGAGAGACACCCACGATTCTCTCAGCTGCTCTCTCTACTCAGTGTAGCTTTTTCCGGCAGGACACAGTGCAGGTGCCATACCACACAGTGATGCAGCTGGTGAGGATGCTCTCTGTGTTGCCTCTGTAGAAGTTCTGTTCCATCTTGTGATGTCATTTCGTAATGCAGGAAGTGCTCCACTAAGTTTGTACACTCCATATACCTTCTCAAGAATTTTTTGTTTGATTTCACCCATGGGATTTGCCAATCTCTACTTAATAGTAAAAGGTAACCACTTCATGACATCACAAGATAAACAGAGCATTTTGATCTTTGCGTGAAAAGTCCCTCAGTCGTCCAGGTAGAATCCATGATAAAAGGAGCCTCTCGGATGAGCGGCGAAACGTTTTCAACCAAACAAACTTTGTCCAGTTGACAAATTGAACTTCTCCTTTTATCATTTTGATGTAGACAGAGTAATAATCCAGCATTACTCAAACACCTGTGAATGAAACAAAACAAACAAAAATAGGACTTTTAATAAAACAAACTTGCACTTTTCAATTTAAAAACACACACTTTACTTTTTAAACCCGAGTTCATCTCCTTGATTTGCTTTAGGTCACACTTGCGGGCACGTTTGGGCTGTCTCCTCTCCAATCATATAGAGTATAAAATGTTAATGAGCCTATGTGGTATTATTCTCCATGACCCTTTCACTGTACGCCTTTATAATTGCCCATAGTCTTGCCTTCTCCGTTCTATACACTCCCTATATACTAAATGTGCTCATGATACACACAGCATTACCCCCGTCCATACAAGACCACCATGCCCTGCTTTTAAATAAAACATATAGACGCTATCTCTGCTCGGCTTATGTAACTTGGCTAAACGCTTTATCAAGCTAGTTTCTCTCAGGGTTTTTAACAAACTCATTACTTGTATTATTTATGTTAGAATTCCCACAGCTGGCGGTGTTTGGTTACATGTATTTGATTTCATTTGGCGTTTTTAAGTCAGAGCAAACACCAGGGGCAATAAAAGTTTGAAGGCTTTACTGCAACGTATTTAAACGGGATTTTATATTTATGTAATACTAAATATGAATGGAATATAGGAATTTGTGTGTAACTTGGTTCTTCGTACAGTAATTTATTATTTTACAGTATTTTCTGATCTATGTTATAATGTTTCCTCATCACAAACGTACCTAGAGTTGTGTTCTGTTTTATTCACACATGGTTAATACACTTCTTTTCTCAAACAGAAAACACTCTGTTTCACTTTGTGATGTCATGTGGTAAAACAGGAAGTTCTCCACTGTGCTTTTGAACTTCATACACCTTCACTAAAATCATGGTCTTGGAATTGCCCGTCACTACTGACCTAATGGTAAAAGGCGGCTGTTAACTTGAAAATAATCACTACATGACATCACAAGGTGGAACAGAGCATTCTGAGCTTTGGAGATAATAAATGGTTACTCAAACATGTGTGAATGAAATAAAACACAACTCCAGATATGTTTTTGAGGAAGTGACAACATTATAATATGTCTTAAAGGTCCCATGGCATGAAATTTTCACTTTCTGAGGTTTTTGAACGTTAATGTGAGCTCCCCTACCCTGTTTAGCCCCCCCCCCCCAATGGCTAAAAGTTGCGAAATGTCTAAAATGAGCATTTGCGATCCTTTTCTGCGTTTGAAAAAAACACAGCTCAAATGGGCGATTCTGGACAAGGCACCTTATTGACGTCAGATCGAAAAAAGAAATGCAAATTCAGTTCCACCACCGTCTGGATCTCCACCTCCTGTCTCTGGAAATCACGCCCAGAGAGTTTGGACTGCAGAGGAGCTACGCAATGCGAAATGCGTTTTTTTATTTGCCTGGAGGCACATGCGAGTGTTTCTAGACTCGGAAGTCCTTTACCCAACCCTCTGGACCTCTGAAACAGCAGTGGTTTAATTTTATTTTCTGTGAAAATGTGTTTTTTTTTTTCATTGAAAAGGCTCTCGTTTCCTCCTTCGCGCTTACACACGCGGAAGTGGGGCCAGGCACAGCGCACCGCTAAAACAAGGAACCAGCGGCGCATTTGCCCCCCCCGCTCCTCTAACCAATCTGTGTCCTTCTCATTTGCATTCAAGCAACAAGGCCCATAATGAGGTGTTCAGAGAGTTATTTTTTGACTCTGACTCTGTACATGTGTCTTTCTCATGCACTAAGTGTTGATTTTGAAGAAGGATTCATTTACAGTATTAGGGAACCATTAAGGCACCATATAAAAGCATCAAGAAGTACCATGTCATGGGATCTTTAAAGCTCACAAGACTCAATTTTGTGTCATTTTCACTATGTCCATTTATATATACAGAGTAAGTTTATCACCCAACAAAATGCCTTTTAAAATACATAGGGTACCGCACCTTTGGCTATCCTAATAATAAATCCATCACAATTAAAAGACATTTAAAGACCTGATATTCCTCTGAAGAAAAGACAAAATCTGTTGGGTGAAACATCTAAAACTTATACTTAGGCTGCATTCCATTACTCTGTCTTAACCCTTCCCCTACCCCTTTATCTATGTCTTTGTCTTGCCCCTCGATAGCTAAGAAATGGGACACCACTCGATTACCGTTTGCGTCATCATCCCTTGCCTCTACCTGGCTGCTACGTCTACAGAGGCGATAACAAAACAAATGTAAACGTAAACGTAATGTCAAGGATTATCGCGTACCTCAGCTCGACAAAAAAACTAGCTTGTTTATACATGAAAGTACGATGAAAACGATAACGTCGTCTAAACAGACATCACTACAATTAAAACCGCAACAACAGTTCACTAAAAGTAACGTAGAACATAAGAGTCATAATTGTAAACCATGCTAAATTGTTAATCGATAATTACAACTGCTGAAAATACATTTATGAGACTCCTTGGCTGGTCGATGTGACGCTGCCATCCTGATCCCAAAACCTGCCTGAGTTGTAGGCGTATCCCTTCGTTCCAAGTCTGGTTGAGAACTTACTTCGTTTCAAGGGGTATGTAGCCCTCGGTCGTGGCTCTAGCTCTTGATCAAAATTAGAATCGGGACACCCCTTGCCCTCACATGAACGCGCAAAACCAAGGGGTAGGGGTAAGACGAAGGGATAAAACAGAAAAATGGGACACACCCGTAGTCTTGCATTTGGAACCCACTTGGATGAAGTCCACATTGATTTGTCCACTTGGATTCAGTGTATGTCGCCCTCTACTGGTAACAATAGGGAATGGCGTATTACAAAAGAACAAATTAGCAGCACGGCTATTGACAACACGGTGCTAATACAAAGATGCATAGACCTAAATATACACTCAACAAAAATATAAACGCAACACTTTTGTTTTTGCTCCCATTTTTCCTGAGATGGACCCAAAGATCCAAAATTCACTCCAGATACACAACACTACCATTTCTCTCAAACATTGTTCACAAATCTGTCCAAATGTGTGACAGCGAGCACCTCTGCCCCGCCGAGACAATCCACCCCACCTCACAGGTGCGCCACATCAAGATGCCGATCCGACATCATGACCAGTGCACAGGTGCGCCCCAGACTGCCCACAATAAAAGGCCACTCTGAAATGTGCTTTTTTTTGCTTTATTGGGGGTCTGGGGACTCAGAACCAGTCAGTATCTGGTGTGACCACCATTTGCCTCATGCAGTGCAACACATCTTCTTCGCATAGAGTTTATCAGATTGTCAGTTGTGGCCTGTGGAATGTTGGTCCACTCCTCTTCAAAGGCTGTTATGGACGAAGAACACAGGTGCATTTTATTGATGGCATTTTGAATGCACAGAGATACCGTGATGAGATCCTGAGGCCCATTGTTGTGCCATACATCCATGAACATCACCTCATGTTTCAGCAAGATAATGCACGGCCCCATGTTGCAAGGATCTGTACACAATTCTTGGAAGCTGAAAATGTCCCAGTTCTTGCATGGCCAGCATACTCACCGGACATGTCACCCATTGAGCATGTTTGGGATGTGCTTGACCGGCGTATACGACAGCGTGTACCAGCTCCCACTAATATCCAGCAACTTCGCACAGCCATTAAAGAGGAGTGGACCAACATTCCACAGGCCACAATTGACAATCTGATAAACTCTATGCGAAGAAGATGTGTTGAACTGCATGAGGCAAATGGTGGTCACACCAGATACTGACTGGTTCTGAGTCCCCAGACCCCCAATAAAGCAAAAAAAAAAAATGCACATTTCAGGGTGGCCTTTTATTGTGGGCAGTCTGGGGCGCACCTGTGCACTGGTCATGATGTCGGATCGGCATCTTGATGTGGCGCACCTGTGAGGTGGGGTGGATTGTCTCGGCGGGGCAGAGGTGCTCGCTGTCACACATTTGGACAGATTTGTGAACAATGTTTGAGAGAAATGGTAGTGTTGTGTATCTGGAGTGAATTTTGGATCTTTGGGTCCATCTCAGGAAAAATGGGAGCAAAAACAAAAGTGTTGCGTTTATATTTTTGTTGAGTATAATTTCGGATTTGAAATGAACAAATCAAGTGAAGGGGTACAGACTTTAGAAAACAATGTGAAAAAATAAATAACAAGTAAATAAAAATTGATTATATTGCAAAATTATGCAAAATAAATCAAGCAGCCTCCTGCGTAATTAGAGTTAAAATGGTGCAGTGGAAAAATAAATGTGGGTTTGGTAATACTAAATACACCACACCAGGCTTTATTCCACTTAATCGTCTCATTGTCAGTATCACACGGCACTGTTTTCTAATGGATGTCTGACATGCATTTCCAAAAATCGTTTTATTTTAATGGGGTAATTTGATTTAAATGATTGTTTAATTGATGTAATTGCTTGAAAACATTCAGAAGCCATTTTCAGAAGCCAGCATTTCAATGTTTTGTTTTTTATTTGTGCCATCCGTCCTGTTGACTGTCACGTATACACACACAACACATTTTCCTCAGCGAGTTTTGGAAATATGACAGATCCATTCTGTGGAGCAGCTCAACATCTAGACTAGGGAAGATGAACGGTACCTCGCTGTAGGATGAAACTATTGATATTTTGAAGCAGATGTCAACGTTCCCTGGGGGTGCAAAGCTAACTAAAAGCACTGCTCTGTTAGAACCCCTCTTAGTCAACTGAGACTTAACCTGACCTTTATTTCAACACAATCTGAACAGAAAACTTTGGCCGTTTTTGAACGTGATCTCACTGCAAAGTATCAATTGTGAATGTCTGACTGTTAATGTATGCAAAAAATAAAAACAAAAGGCCAGGAGAGGTCTAGTTTTTTGGTGTGGAAACATTAATCACAGTTATTCCTCTCTTACCTTATGCATTCTGAGCATTCTAATTATTCAACACAAGTTTATAAGCTCTTTTCACAACGTTCAGAGACCAGAGCAGAGTTTATCCATCATGATAATGCTGACAACAATTGGCATGCTAATGTGCTTTTCTTGATTACAAAATGTACACTTAATTTGACTTCAAGAGCTGCTTATACAACAAAGAAATTTTGCTCTAATTTATTAAATTGGGTACAGGGCCTTTAATATTTGCATATGCTCAGTCGTCAGTTTTCTTATAGCTTCATTTACCTCGGAAAAATGCAACCAAAACAATACTGAAAAGAACCAAGATATATGGTTCTTTTTTATCTATAATCTTGCAACCAATTAGATATTAGCATGATAATGTTGCATCAAATATAGCGCTTTTCCGGAGACTAAAATTAGCTTTATACTTTTGTGCATTATTCATTCCATACTTGTTGTTGTTGTTCCATAAATGTTGTGAAGCCGCAGCCGCCCTGGGGTAGACTGACGCTAACAAGACTGCCAGTCTGCGACATAGCAGACTCCAACCACCACCAATCACTTATACACCCCGTTCATACACATCCACACTGTATATACATATACAGCTCTGGGAAAAAATAATAAACCACTGCATTTTTTTCTGAAATCAGCAACTCTACATGTATTACAGCCATTCCATTCCAGCGTCTGTTGAATTCCAACACAAACACAAAGCTGAGCTACTTCAGTTCTTGCACCAGGAGTGGAATAAAGTCACCCAAGAACAATGTGAAAGACTTGTGGAGAGCATGCCAAGACGCATGAAAGCTGTGATTAAAATTAACTGTAATTATTGCACCAAATATTGATTTCTGAACTCTTCTTAAGTGTAAACATTAGTATTATGTTGTTTTAAAATTAATGTCTAACTAATGTTAATTTGATCTTGTTTCTTTGCATTGTTTGAGGTCTGAAAACATGTATCTTTTTTGTTATTTTGACCATTTGTCATTTTCTGCAAATAAATGCTCTAAACGATGATATTTTTATTTGGAATTTGGGGGAAATGTTGTCAGTAGTTTATAGACCTTTTGCCCAAACACATACCTATAAGTAGTAAAATCAGAAAAACTGATTTTGCAATTTTGCAGTGGTCTTTTATTTTTTTCCAGAGCTGTAAATAGGATGTGAGCATGGGAGCTCTTCCGGCTCCATCTAATCTGGTTTGAGTTGACTTTACATTGAATTTGCGGCACGGTAGCTGAGTGGTTAGCGCTCTTGCTTCACAGCAAGAAGGTTCTGGGTTCGATCCCCGGGTCGCCCGAGCCTTTCTGTGTGGAGTTTGCATGTTCTCCCCGTGTCTGGGTGGGTTTCCTCCAGGCACTCCGGTTTCCCCCACCAACCCAAAACATGCACCATAGGTAAAGTCCTCCAGCTTAGGTCCTGACCAAGCCAAAGCAAGAAGATCATGGAGATGGTCCCCGGGCGCCCTAATGTGTGCTGCCCACTGCTCCTAATATATGTATATATATATATAGGATGGGTTAAAATGCAGAGAAGAATTTCTCCAGTGTGAGATCAATAAAGTCACTTCTTCTTAAAACTGTCACCCCTCTCTCTGTAACTGCAGCAGTGAGCCTCATCATTTTGGTCTTAAAATGTTATTATGTATTAACCTACTACATGATTCTGGTGTTTTTATTCCACTCTTTCATCTGTAAATAAATTCCTCTGCACCAAATTTGCCCCTATATCTACTAGCCTCGTGAGTTTTATTTAACTTGAGCTGACAGACCAAGATGCGATCACATGCCACATACGCCAGTGGTCACAAATGGTATTGCAGTAACAGATCTCATAAAAACAAATGACACCGAGGGATGTTTTAATTGGCGCAGAATTGACATTTCTTCCCATCGCTTCACACATCACCACCTGTGTTCGAGCCGCTCACTACACATTAAAGTAGTCCCGTTCAGTGTGTAATCTGCGTCCATGGGAAATTACCCGCAATTCATCATCTCAGGAAGACACCACACATGCACTCAGCAGCTATGAGGAGCGGGGATGACCAGACCCTCTCCGTCTTGTGCGACTCAAATTGGTTTCAGATCATTCTTTAACTGGATCAGCCCTTCCCTCATGACGGGTTCTGTAATTAGAAAGACGAGATGAATGGACCTCTGTTTGAACCACTGGGCTTAAAACAAAATGGGCCATGCTTTAAAAGTGCATTATGTAACTTTTTGTTGTCTTCATGGAAATGTTCTTGTTTTCTCTGGAAGGATCCACTGTATGGCATTTAACTCGCCGCATCTATTCATTATATGTTTCTGTTGCTTAAAGATACGTCGAAAACACACTGTGAGGAAGGGAGGGATAAATAAGCCATACATTCCAGACAAAGCTCTAACATTATCACCTTAAAGTCTTGTTCCAGGCAGATTCATTTTAACACATGCACTCATTTTTTATGTTTCTTCATCACAACATCCCAGAGTTTGTTTTTATTCATATGAGTTTGAGTACAGTAGTGTACTGTTATTTCAAAAATAATTATTACCCATGTCAAAATTCAAAGTATTACTCAAGTCGTAAAATGGCCAGACCAGCTTGTCAAAGCCTGATCTTGTCAGACGTCAGAACCTCAGCAGTACTTGGATCCTGGATGGAAGTCCACTAGGAACACCAGGTGCCACTCGTATGAAAGTGGTGTGAATGTGAGTGTTGGTGGTGGTCGGAAGGGCCGATTGCACAGATTGTTAGCCTTGCTTCCATCAGTCTGCCCCAGGGCAGCTATGGCTACAGTAGTAGCTTACCACCACCAGGTGTGGAGTGAATGAATAATGCACTGTTCAAAAAGGCACTATAGAAATATGTATTATTATGATTAAGATAAGATAAGACTTTATCGATCTTACACAGGAGAAATTTACTTGCCACAGTAGCTCCAGGCAGGGACAGTTTGAACAAGAACGAAAAAGTGCATGCAGGCAAGAATGGGATAAAATAAGTAATAATAAAATAAGTAATAAAAATAATGATAAGAACAGTAACTAGGAGAGTATGGAGAAAAAATATATTGCACATTTGGACTATATAGTGGAGTTAGTCTGATGAAATAAGTAATAATCATAAAAACAGTAACTAGGAGAGTATGGAAAAATGATATTGCACGTCTGTACCGTGGAGTTGTACAGTCTGATGGCGGTGGGGATGAAGGATCTGCGGTAGCGCTCCTTCTTGCATTGGGGGTGCCTCAGTCGGCTGCTGAAGGAGCTGCTCAGCTCCTCTACAGTCCGGTGCAGAGGGTGAGAGGTGTCGTCCAGGACTCTACAGGGTCCAGAGGACAGCCCAGGACAGAGCTGGCCCTCCTGACCAGCTTATTAAGTCTCTTCCTGTCCCGCTGTGTGCTGCTCGGGGCCCAGCAGACGACAGCAGAGAGCAGAGGCCACCACAGAGTCATAAAAAGTCTTGAGCAGAGGCCTGCACACTCCAAAGGACCTCAGTCTCCTCAGGAGGTGGAGGCGACTTTGGCCCTTCTTGTACAGGGCGTCGGTGTTGTGGGACCGGTCCAGTTTATTGTTGAGGTGAACACCCAGGTACTTAAAAGGTATTTTTGAAACTACAAGAAGCTAGAAAGAGTAATTGTAACTTTCTGGACATAATTATAATGGGAGGTGCATAATTAATAATAAAGTATCAAATTTTTCTTTCCTATTTTCCTTCCTGTTGTTTTTTGTCCCTGGAATATGACAATGCAAAGCAGGGGATCCTCTCCACATCTTGGTCAAGACAGGATAAACGATGTGTGCATATTTGACTGATGATGGATGGGGATAACACACAAAATCCAATCAAAACAAAAGGACAAACAAGGTGCCGAACTTTGCCTACAAGAAGAATGTGTAAAAATGACTCATATCAGTAGAGATTGTTTAATCACTTTACATTGTCGACATCTAGCCTCTGTCACGTGGGCCTATAAACTGACTTACTAACAATGGTAAAAGGAACCACAACCTTTCCTCCAGGACTGTTACACTACAATAAACTGTATATATCAAGTTTTTTTTATTTTTATTTATTTTTTTATTTAACCTTTATTTATCCAGGTAAACCAATTGAGAACCAGTTCTCATTTACAATGGCGACCTGGCCAAGAGGCAGCACAATTAAAAGATACATTCATAAAAACATACAGTGCAACATGAACAATAAAGACAATAATAAAAGACAACAACTAAAAACAGGTACAATGATCTTAAAACAGTAATAAAAGATTACAACTAAAAACATGTGCAATAATCATGGACAGTAGCATATAGAAAGTTCTTAAAGAGTTCTTAAAGTTCTAAAAGTGCTAGTAAAAGTACGGCTTCTGATCAAAAAGTACCCACACTACAGCCTCTGGAGCTCCTCCCCGTGCATGCGTGAATGATGGCAACAACTTTATTCCTTTACTGTTATTGTGTAATCTTTTGTAGCTGCATAATGGCCAATCAAGTCCAATAGGATGCTAATGCTCACCCGGGTGCGCTTTCGCCGGCGTGTGTGGGTGCAGTTTGATAAGACGTTAAATGAGAAGCACTGTAAATTGCTTTAGCGTTTAGCCTGCTTATGATTATTGCATTGTCTGGATCTCTCATAAAAGGATCGCTATCAGAAAACACGGAGAATGTCTCGCGTTTTTCCCTGGCTAACAGATAAATGCGCTTGGTTAATTACTCGCACATGTTTGGGTATTTATTACAAGTGAAGTGCTCGAGCAGAGGTAGCGCTTTAGCCGTGTCTCTGCGGGTGGCGGTGAGTGCGATTGAAATGTTCATACGAGATTACACTGACGCGCGACTATGAAATGAGTCATTGTTAATGGGATAATTAGCACGTAGCTTCACATTTTTTTACGTGTCTGCCAGGGTTCTTTTTTTAAATATATATTATTCATTTGCAAACAAATACAAATTGAAAAGCCATGCAGAAGAAATGTTAATATGAGTATTTTAATTATAAAGATGATTTTGTAGTTTATTTGTTCAACATTTAGAAAATAATTTGTATATTTGATCAGCCACGCAAAGTAGCATGTAATAAACGACGGTAGTTCAGTTGTGTTTGTCAGAGTGTTTTTCCACTGATCTGAAGGTTACTGGTTTAAATCCTGCTCTCGACATAAACATCATTGGTTGAGTGGGTTGAGTGTTTGCGTTCACTGGTGTGTGCATTTTATTGTTTTATCAGAAAGTCCCATTGAGATACTGTAGAGTTTCATTTTCAAGGGAGTCCTGAGTGAACAGTAAAAAACTGTGCATAATAAAATATTTAAATATCTGCACCTGTAGCCCAAAAGGCATTCAGTTAAAGGGATATGCCACCCCCAGGTCAAATTTGGGCATCTCCCCACAGTCCAGAGACTAAAATAAGTGGTGGAAAGCGTTTTCCTGCTCACCCAGCCATTGTCCGAGTCTGTCGCCACTGACCGCCGCGGTATCTGCAGCTCCTCCGCCTTAGACTGGAGTCTAACGTCGCCAGAGAAAGATTTCGGCCAAAAGGAATTAATTTGCTCGATGCGTTTCCCAATTACTTTCTGTGTAGTGCGCATTCATATCGAGTGCAAATAAATGTGCAAATCAACACGGAGAGCTTGCCTTGGTCATTTTGGGTGGGAACTATTTTCCAGTGCGGTAGAATACAGTCGAATCACGCAGCACGCTACCAGGGGAATCCCAGTTACGCACCGGGAAGGGAGTTCCCCTGTTGCACAACGTGGTGCGTGATACGGCTGTATTCTTCCGCACTGGAAAATAGTTCACACCCAAAATGACCAAGGCAAGCTCTCCGTGTTGATTTGCACATTTATTTGCACTCGATATGAATGCGCACTACACAGAAAGTAATTGGGAAACGCATCGAGCAAATTAATTCCTTTTGGCCGAAATCTTTCTCTGGCGACGTTAGACTCCAGTCTAAGGCGGAGGAGCACCAGATACCGCGGCGGTCAGTGGCGACAGACTCGGACAATGGCTGGGTGAGCAGGAAAACGCTTTCCACCACTTATTTTAGTCTCTGGACTGTGGGGAGATGCCCAAATTTGACCTGGGGGTGGCATATCCCTTTAAAATAATTGCAGTGGTCTGAAAAGATGACAGATATAGTGTGTTTAAATTCACTTAAGAGAATTATGCATTGGTTTAGTTTTAGTTTAGTGAATGTTTCTGCTTTGAGTGCCTTTGCAATTCGTATCCAACATTCTGCAGTGTGGTTTGTTGGTTTGGAGGGTTGTTGAAGTGCGCTCACGCTCGCTCTATCACCGGTAACAATGGAACTTGTTTGAAAATATTTAAATATCTGTACCTGTAGTCCAACAGTGGTCTGAAAAGATGACAGATACACTGTGTTTAAATTCACTTAAGAGAATTATGCATTGGTTTAGTTATCAGCACAGTCAGTCAGGTGTTGTGTTCGGTGTAATATCAATTTAAAGCCCCAGTGTGTAGGATTCGTGGCGCATAGGTGGATGGTGCTATTGCACTTTCTGTTTTAGCTACGGCAGACCTCGAGGGTCACCTGAGGTATACAGCCGGTACTGTATAAATAAAACGCGGCCCCGTTTTTTTTTTTTTTTTCTTTTCTCATGAAAACACACATTCCTGATCATGTACCATGACACTCTACACATCAAATGAAACCTTACAGTCTCCTCTTTTTGACTATGCAATTCATTTCCCTGCAAAACAAACACTCCCCGAGCACATGGGGCTTTTATACGGAGAAGCACAAAACGAGGTTAGCTTACCTTAGAATGCTTTGCACAGGTCAAACTCTGTATTTCACCATAGACTTGCTCTCAATTTGTCCGTAAGGATCCAGCGAATAAAATCCAGTAAAACAATTTAGTCCAAAACACGTGTTAGATCCATTACGACGTCTGATCCAGCAGCATGCTTGTGTTGTTTACCCAAAACCACGAGCCTTGCCGAAGGCGAAGGCGGAGCCCAAATGTCCTTCTGCGGCTCTCGTATTCAAAATGGCTGCCTCTATATGGGGAAGATCCCCCTTTTATGTGACTATATCTAAGTCCAAAAGAATACTTTGATTTCATGATGGAAGTGAAAAGGCTTGGAAAACAATGCATTTTTGAATGGGTATCTTCAATTTCAGTAATTAACGGGTAAAAATCTTACACACTGTCCCTTTAAGGCGCGACAATCTTCCACAAACCAATCAGAGCAATGCATACATGTTCATATTATAAACATTTACTGTACATTTATGTAACTATTATTATTCATTAAAGAACACATATTATGCAAAATTGACTTTTTGACCTCATGACCACGTTATAATGTCCCTTCATCAAAAACATACCTGGGGTTGTATTTTGTTTCATTCACGTTTGTTTCATTTAAATCGTCTTCTTAGTACTCAAAAATACTTCATTTGCATATTGGCCATTTAGTTGGGTCATAGATACAGATTTTTTATGCTGTGACATTGTCCTGTGTGCCGTAAAATACAAATCTACAGCAGCAGCCATTTTGATTTCAGTTCAAGAGAATACAATTTTACATGTTTTTATCGTTTTTACCACCAAACAGACTTTTTTAACACACGATTAGCTAGTCAAATCATTCCACGCCTGACCCATCACCGCTCCCTCCTTTCTAACCAACACTTGCGAACACCGTCCCACTGAGACTACTATCAACCTTAACTTATCTCTCCATTGGTATTCCACCTTATACTTTGCTTAGCCATGCAGAATACGAAGTTGAGAATGTGTGGAGAAGCCAATCCCGCGCAGATCTGTTAAGGAAAAGGGAAAAGGACGCCAAAGATCATTCCACGTAAGCTCCCTCCAAAAGCAAGATGACGTTTTTAGTCTTGGTGCACATTGTTGACAGCGTATAGCGTGGTGTGTGCGTGTTCTTATACTTGTTCTGATACAGCTCAAGATCTAAAGAGATTCGGGAAAGGCTCATCTCTGTCCTGTGAATGTGACTTTTAGTATTGATACATGTGAAGTACTAAATGTTGTTACTTAAGTAAAAGTACAGATGAAAGGACAAAACAGTTAAATTTAAGTTACTGTTTAAAAATGTACTTATTAGTAAAAAGTACATTTTTTCAGAGACTTTTAGAACAATTAAAAGATTAAATGTAGTGATTTTGATAAAGAGATTAGCTGATTTTAAGTGATTCAAATGATTTCTCAGTTTTTCTAGCTATTTTTGTGTATTTGGTTTGTTCAAAGTTAGGACAGAAACTCAAATTAAAAGTCTCAGCCTTTTCAACATGTCTCAAACCTTTAAAAAAAGTACTTTTTACTTTTCAGTCCAGATCTAATAAAAGCAAATTTGCACTTAGTAGTGATTACTGTGTGAAACTAGGACTGGTGAGTATGATTATATGAGTATGAATGCATAAAGATGCATTTTTTTGAATGTTTTTTGGAAATGGCATAGTGAGGGTCAGAACTTTATCTGATATGTATGCACATATGTGATTATTCTTATGCACTGGTCTATTACCCATTTACAATCTCTGTCATAGAATATTTAATTAACATCAACCTGTCCCGGGACTACAGGTGGAAATTAGCATTTTAGCTATAACCTGGCACCACGCATCTTTCTTTTGTTTATTTTAAAGGTCAATGAAATGTCGTGCACTGTCCCTGTGCAAATAAATAAACCATACCAAAGTACAGATGCACATTCTCATATGTGGTGAAGTAAAAGTAAAAAGTATCCACTGTAAAATGTACTTATGTAAGGTACAGATACCTAAAATTTGTACTTAAGTATTTGTACTTTGTTACCTTGGACCGCTGATGCTCAAATGATCTAGTTTCGATACTATTTTTTACTGCTGTGAGGCGATTTAAAAAAGATAATCTGATTAATTACAGGATTTGTAATTAATTAATCTAATTAAACTCATTTTAATCTGATGAGAGAGAGATTAAGAGAGGGAGAGAGGCAACCCCACTTTGCAATTTGTTTCCCAAATTCTGCAGCGTGGTTTGTTGGTTTGGTGTTTTGGTGGTTTGGTGAAGTGCGCTCTATCACCGGTAACAGTGGAACTTGTCCCGGACGTGTTTATCGTTCAAATGATCCATCAGGCTGGAGCAGCTACGGTGATCAGAAAATTCTTTTTTACAAAAGCTACAAATCACCGCGTTATTGTTGATCGTCTCGTCTTCGTTCTTTTTATAAATAAACTTGCTGTCCAAAGGCCCTGGCAGCGATTTGCTCACCACACGCCAAATTTACAGTAAAATACGCGTGCATTGAATTGCCATTCATAATTAATTGCGTTCGTTTTTATAATGCGTTAATTTGCAGTGTAATTAATTAATCTAATTAACGCGTTAAACTGACAGCCCTAGTATTTTTAGCATTGATTAGTATCTCTTCCATACTTTCGTCAACCCTAATCCCTTGTCACTTTCAAAGATGACTACCTTTGTCTGAACGAATTCTCAAGCCATTCATAAAAACACTTCAGACAGAAGTGATTTTTCTTTCTGTAATTTCAGATATGTGCTGCAGTCCTCCTCTTCCCTTCTCGACTGCAGCAGTAGAACCAGCAACCTCTTCAACTTTCCAATCTCCTTTTTGTTTGTCACAGTTTACGTCTTAGGGCCAAGGTATAAAAGTTTAAAAGTAAGGATACTGTCGGTGCTGATGGTAAGAGGGACATTTGGCCGATTGACAAACTGATCCGCAAAGGTGGTCGCGTCATCGGCTGTGAGCTGGAGACATTTGTCACAGTGAGGGACAGGAGGACACTGGACAAACTGCTCTCCATCATGGACACTGCACCAGACCATAGAGGGACAGAGGAGATAATACTCCCTACAACTGTACAACAACTCACCCTAATGTAACAGATAACCCTATGTCCTGTCAATCATCATATCATCATTTCTCCTTATGACCTCTTGTATATTGCTGAGATATTGTATTTTATTTTTACTTGTACATGTGCAGTTATATAATTATGCCTTATTTGACACCAGTCTCTTGATATTTTTGCTATTTATTATTTATTGCTCTTAATTTTTGCTCTTTGTTACTGTAATATAATGGGATGTGTGAGCTACTGTGTCAATGTGAATTCCCTTGTGGATCAATAAATTTTGTCAAAGTAAAGTCTAAGTACTGATGAAGTCTTAACGCAGCTAGCCATAAAAAGAAAAAGAAAAAAAACACCATGTATATATAAAAGGACGCCATATTTATTCCGTGTACGCTCCTTCCAGTGTTCAGGGTCATCACAATGTACAGCACACAAACTCATGATGACATTTTTAGTCTCGGTACGCATTGTTGACGATGTACACGCTAGCATGTTTGTATGTATGTTTGTATGTATGTATATGTGCTGTCACTTGAGCTGTCCATGCGCATGTGTCCGCCGATGTTTGGTCAGCAGAGTGGAAGGGACATAGAAGGGTACGGAGCGTTTTCTCTTTGCGTTATATTGGGATCGCAGAGCCTTCCACTGTACTCTACGGGAGTTATTTTTAATGCACAACAAAGCTGAAGTTTCCAAGTAGGTCACAAGAAGCAGGAGTGAGTACTGGGAGAGGAGAATGGGGATCTTATGGTCCAATATAGGGCTAATACAGTAGCTCTGCTTGTGTCATAATAGGGTCTTTTGGTACGCTTTCTTTAGGGACTGGCTGATACAACTGAAAATATAAATATACAGTAAAGCTCTGCTATAGAAAACTAGCAATTAGCAGGTATGGCTATGTACAGTAGAGCATATGGACAACAGTAAATAAGTATATTCAGTATTGCATATAGTTTGGCCTTTCAAAGCCTGTTACATCAAAGAACCATACACACATTCACACACATTCACACACATTCACACACATTCATACATAGGCAAGGTGGATTAAGGGTCTTGCCTAAGGACACACTAGCAGCACTGGAGGAAGCTGGGTTTGAGCCGCCAAGCATCAGATCAATCTACTACATCATCTCCTGCATCTCTTATGAAACAAATGCAAAAAGACTACAGGACACATGTGACATATTCAAATAAGACCCCGAGCGTCTGCCGTGAATATGAAATCCACACAGGAGTTGATGAGTTTCCAGCTGACAGGTGTTCAGATGAAAACAGCTGATGAGAGCATCTGGGAATCAGAGGGGATTGTTCAAATCACACCAGCATTCTTCATAAATAAGAAATGATCTTCCACTCAATTATTCACACATTGTTCAGAACTGACAACGCTACATTTGCCCAGGTGTGGACTGGGCCAGAACAGCATCCCACGAGAGACAATATTACAGTAAATCCATAAGAAATGTTTTACTGGTTTAAAAAGTGTTCTTTCTCAGGATATTTGGGCAATAGACTGTATATATAAATCATGGGCATACTGTAGCTAACCCGCTAGCTGCCGCGTTCCATATGAGAAGTGAGGATTGGCGAATTTCCGGCTCCATTAACTCCAATTCACTTTGTATTGAAAAATCGTCATCCCCTTTGTAAATGCTGCTGTGAGCCTCATCATTTTGGTCTTAAAATGTTTGTATTAATCTGATCCTGGTGTTTTTATTTCGCTAGTTTGTCGATAAATCAATTCCTGATCCTTATATGGAACTCAGCTCCCAATTTGCCTCTATAACTGCATCGTAAGCTTCAAAATGGGTGACGTCCCTCCCTTAGTTTATATCCAGTGTTTTGGCACCATATGTTTGCATTTCATATGTAGATATTATTGGTAGATTTGAGCAGACTGTGCGATCAGAACGCATTCAAACCGAATTGCACTTTGACGCTTCTGTCTGAAGTTAGACTCTAATCTGAGCTTTGTTTAAACACAATCTGATCATAAAGAACTGATTTAGATACAGCTGTGGAAAAAAATAAGAGACCATCGCAAAATTATCAGTTTTTCTGATTTTACTACTTATAGGTATGTGTTTGGGCAAAAGGAACATTTTTGTTTGAAATCAAATTCATTTTAAAACACCATAATACTAATGTTTACACTTAAAGATCCCATGACATGGTACTTCTTGATGCTTTTATATGGCTCCTTAATGGTTCCCTAATACTGTAAATGAATCCTTCTTCAAAATCAACACTCAGTGCATGAGAAACAGAGATAAGATGAGAAAGAGTCATAAATATCTCTCTCAAACTCTTTATTCTGGGCGTTGTTGCTTGAATGCAAATGAGGAGAAAACAGATGGCCAATAGTAGAGGGTGGGAGCGTGGCCAAACTCTCCGCTCAGAGCTCAGAGCCCACAGCTGATCCATTTCCGTGTTTTTGCACGGGGGGAGAGATTTGAAGCGTTCCATTGAAAAATAAACACATTTCCACAGAAAATAAAATTAAACCACTGCTGTTCAAAGGTCCAGAGGCTCAGATAAAGGACTCCCGAGCCTAGAAACACTCGGACGTGCCTCCAGGCAAATAAAAAAACGCATTTTGCATTGCCTAGCGCATTCGCAGTCCAAACTCTCTGGGCGTGATTTACAGAGACGCTGAGTACAGACAGACGGGGGTGGAACTGCATTTGCATTTCTTTTTTTGATCTGACGTCAATAAGGTGCCTTGTTCAAAATCGCCCATTTGAGCTCCGATTTTTTGTAACGCAGAAAAGGATCGCAAATGCTCAGTTTAGACATTTCACAACTTTTAACCATGGGGGGGCCCCTAAACAGGGTAGGGGAGCTCACATTAACGTTCAAAAACCTCAGAAAGTGAAAATTTCATGCCATGGGACCTTTAAGAATAGTTCAGAAATCAATATTTGGTGCAATAACCCTTATTTTTAATCACAGCTTTCATGTGTCTTGGCATGCTCTCCACAAGTCTTTCACATTGTTCTTGGGTGACTTTATTCCACTCCTGGTGCAAGAACTGAAGTAGCTCAGCTTTGTGTTTGTGTTGGAATTCAACAGACGCTGGAATGGAATGGCTGTAATACATGTAAAGATGCTGATTTCAGGAAAAAAATCCAGTGGTCTCTTATTTTTTTCCAGAGCTGTAAACATAGCCGAACATTCCAGTACACAGATACATGTAGAACCCCCCAGCGTGATGTCACTGCAAAGTATTAATAGATGACTACTCATGGTATTTTGTCTGGCTGATTAGCAACATTTTACTGATTTGTTGAAGGCAATGATCTGATTGCAACAGTGGACATGTACGGCTCATTACAAATTACAATCTACCCAAGGGTACATTGGAAATTAACAATGCTGGAATTGAGAATTGAACTAACAACTGTTCATCTTGTGGATTACTTTCACCTAGAAATAACAGGTCACCTGAACTGTGAGTGAAAAACATGTATTAGAATATTAGAACTGCTCCAACCCTCTGAGCTACTTCACTCTAATGTTGAACCATGAGAGAAATATGTATGTATGTATTTATAAAAACACCCTGTCCTTCTCACATAGCTGTCCGCCTCAGCTGTCACACAATATCTTTCTGTATTTTCATTGTAATCTTTTCAACGTTTTTTCTTGAGCTCATACAATATCTAATTTGACTGCTGGGACCGTTATGGACTGATATTTGCTGATATTTAGCTTTCAAAATCCATAGTAAGCCCCACAAATGTATCTTCAGTTGAAATAGGGCCTAAAGATCACTAATGAACTTTTCACTTTTGTAAAAATAATAACAAAATGTATTTAACTGGGATATAAAATCATTTTAAGTAAACATTCAACCATATAATGCTCTAGAGTACCGATATAGGCCAATACTAATATAAAACATCCATCCATCCATCCATCCATCCATCTTCTTCCGCTTTTCCAATTCTGGGTCGCAGGGGCAGCAGTCCAAGCAGATCTGCTGCCCAGAACACAATGCACCATCCCTCATGAATCCTCCCGTGGGTCGTGGGTCCACGGGAAGACGGCTCATGTCACAACAGTCCTTGATGCACTTCTGCCATGGGGGCTGCCAGTGTCCGCAGAGACTGGGGGTGAGGTGGGGTTAAGTGTTTTGCCCAAGGACACAACGGCAGCACTCATCTGTGGGAGCTGGGCTCACACTCGGTCAACCCGTCAAGAGCGGGATTCGAACCGCCAACTTCTGGATCAGTAGACAAACGCTCTACCAACAATCTGCATCAGTATCGGGTCATCCTTTAAAGGAGAATTAACGTTTTTTACAATCTGAGCCTTATTTCAGTAATAAAACAAGTTGTTTTACTCACCCATAGCACTTTGGTGTCATTTGGAGCATTTCCGGAGAAGTTTTAGATTAGCAATATCCGTTAACGTGAGTGATCGGGGCACGATGTTGAAGTCACAAAAATAACACAGCGAGCTTCTTTTCAAATCACAGAAGCTCGCTGTGTCA
This sequence comes from Paratrypauchen microcephalus, assembly GCA_036785185.1. Taxonomy (NCBI): domain Eukaryota; kingdom Metazoa; phylum Chordata; class Actinopteri; order Gobiiformes; family Gobiidae; genus Paratrypauchen; species Paratrypauchen microcephalus. The sequence goes on from JAVJIX010000130.1 coordinate 1,572,369, forward strand.
GCGTAGACTTTAAGTGGAGTCCAAAGCAGTCTGAAACCCGATATCCAGCTATATTTTCATCTGATGACGTCATCATAGAGGACAGCGTGTATGTGCGAATTCCCCAGCTGATTCGCAGATAAACACTGCTCTGAACTTTTCTATTGCGAGCGACACATGGTAGAAGATTCGGACTTTGAGACTGAAGAGGACTTATTTGAGTATGATGGCCGTCCCTATCGTTTTGTGCCTGAGTATACGGATGAGGAGACAGTTTGGATTCGGAAAGAATGAAGCGGAGACAGTTTTAGGATCAGCGCAGAGAACAGCCATCGGTTTCGCATTACTTCTCAGAATCGTGCGCTGAATCCGCTGGCCTTCTTTCTTTTCCTTTGCTGGTAAAAAATCGTCCTGACTGAAGTGGGTACTGCAAACACGATGGTCCAAACGTCTTACAGCTTTGCCTTTCATGTTTGGGTCTCGAGAGCGAAATCAACTGTGACTCCGCACATGCGCACTGTCCTCCTCATCTGCTCGAAACAATGGCTAAATCTCGGATTACAGGCCACTTTTGACTCGAACAAAAGTGTAGACTAACACATTGAGCTTCTGTGATTTGAAAAGTGCTAATGTTTGTGTTATTTTTGTGACTTCAACATTGTGCCCTATCACTCACGTTAACGGATATCGCTAATCTAAAACATGCTCCAAATGACACCAAAGTGCTATGGGTGAGTAAAATAACTTGTTTTATTACCGAAATAAGGCTCAGCTTGTAAAAAAACGTTAATTCTCCTTTAAAAAAAAGCCTTCTATAATGTATCAGCAAGATCACTCATTCAATATTTCTTCCATTAATAGCTGCTTCTACAACAAACATGGACTGAACTAAACGTGTAATTATTATGTAAAACACAACTTTACGATCAGCAGCCTGCGTGCGACCACTTTGCTGCCAACTCAATTAAGCCCGCTAACTTCCTGTCCGCATGTAGCACGTGTTAGCATGTCAGCGTGCGCCTCTCATGCCCTTAGCTGCTCATTTAGTTGCTCTGTGTGACATATCTGTGTCATTAGCGCATAAGCTCGTAGCCACTGTCAGCTCGGGGTGACCAACTGTTCCCTCTGCCCCCTTCCAGGTTTTAGCCTTCGGTGCAAAACTCGCTCCACACTGGGCACGGTGATTTGCCTTTCCCAGTTCATCCTCGTATGACTGGCCGCCTCTCGACAGCTTGTACGCGGTGCACATGAGTGAGTTTGCAAGCTGGACTATCTATAATTTGAGAACGCGGAGATGTAGAGGTGATGTCCAGGCGTGAGATCGGGGTGGACAGGACAAGATGGAGAAGCGTGAAGGAGTCCAGGGTCAAAAGGTTAGGGAGGATTTTCGAAGGAGAGCAAGCAAAATACAAATAAATCACAGGAGATTTTTTAGTAATAGCGAAGGTTATTTTGGGTTTCATTGTTACAGCCAATTATATACACAATATAGCCTCTCCGATCTTCTTTGGATATATATTTTTTTCCTCAAACCATCTCACCTTCACCCTGCAAAAGAAACATGTAATTTAAAGGTCCAATTTTACAAAAAAAATGTATGAAATCTTGTGTGCTTTAAGTCATGTTATAATGTCATTGCCTCATCAAGAACATACCAGGAGGTTCGTTTAATTTACACATGTTTGAGTAATCTTTATTATTAGTCTGTCTACATCTCTAAAAACTCAAAATGCTCTGTTCAACCTTGTGATGTCATGACACGATAGTTTTCAAGTTATCAGCTACATTTTATCTTTATTTCAGTAGAGACTGGCATAGGCAGGGCTGAAATGACCCAAATGATCCTAGTGACGGCATGTGGAGTTTAAAAACACTGTGGAGCACTTCCTGTATTGCCACAAGACATCACAGGGTGGAACAGAATGTTTTTGTTCAAGAAGAGAACAAAAAAACATGTGTGAATGGAACACAATACAACTCCAGGTATGTTTGTGATGAGGAAACAACATTATAAGGTAGAAATAGAGTAACACAGGCCCTTTAAACGTTAGACCAGGGGTTGGGAACCTGCGGCTCCAGAGCCACATGTGGCTCTTTGATCCCTCTGATGCGGCTCAGTACAGCGGTCCCTCGTTTATCACGGGGGTTAAGCTCTAAAAATAACCCACGATAAGCGAAATCCGCGAGTCGTCAGCCTTATATTTTACAATTATTCTCCATGTTTTAAGGCTGTAAACGCCTCACCACACACATTCTACACTTTTCTCAGACTGGAATTAACGTTTTCTCACATTTCTCTCTTGCTTAAACACTCAAACTTTTGTAGATTTTCAACAAAAACGCACAGTATTAGAGAACGAAACCAAAGTGTATTTCGTGTGTATTTCACAGTTCTTATGACCGAGCCTCTTCGCTGTGGCGGGTTTTGTCGGGGATAAAACTTGCAAACATACAGCACTTCAGAGTCACACACTCACAGGAGACACGGAGGAGAAGGACTGACGAATCGGCAAAGGTCTACAGTCCCTTAGCCAATCAGGACGCAGAAATGCTCGTTGATACACTATTAAAAAAAAAAATTGAATAAAAAAATCCACGAAACAGCGAGGCCACGAAAAGTGAACCACGATATAGTGAGGGACCACTGTATTAAATTAAAATGTATTTTATTTTAGTTCATTCATTTTCAAAATGTAATTCTATGGCACAAAGCCGTTATATGCAGTGTTGTTTCATTTTAAATTCCAAAAGGGTTTTGTGGCTCCCAGTGTTTTCTTTACTGTGTAAAATGGGTCCAAATGGCTCTTTGAGTGGTAAAGGTTGCCGACCCCTGCGTTAGACCATCATGTTTATATAAATGAACAAATATTGGTTCCATCCAAACAGGCCAATACTTTCTTTACAGTTAACATTTTGAACTTACTGTTGACACTGCATTTTCAGTCTTGCAAAGATAAAAATAAACGTCTGATTCAACTTTCACTTGTATAAGAAGTCTAGTTCACTTTTAAGAACATGACTCATCATCTTGTTACAACACCAAATGTATTCTTTCATCCCTCTATAGCTCTGTCAGTCCACACTGTTCTTAACAAACAGTGGCTGAAAATGAATGTATGTGCCTGAATGTGGCTTTATGACTGTATATAATTGCATGGAGCTGTATGCGACTGTATGTAAATATTAACCCTGTTTTATTCCATTGAATTTTACTTCCTGCAGGTTGACATTTTACACCTGTCCAGGGACTACAGATGAAAAATAGCTCTCGGCCTAATTCTGGCATATTTCCATGTAGATGTTTAGTAATATGCATTATGCCTGAAATAAATGAATAAATAAGTTAAACAGAAACTGTGAATAACAAATGCTTCAGGAGTTTAGGTTAAACATAAGCCCCATTTACATAGTTCCTTTAAATTGGTGTGTGCAAAATGTAACTGTCCATACAACATTCTCACTTAACATGCTGCTGAAATATTTGAACTGAATGAGAATATAACCGCATAGCCAGGAAACCAGGAAATCAAGCTTGTAATCAAGGAAACCAAACTTGTGGTGGTAGTGGCAGTTTTTCACCAAACCCATGTGTCAACACACATTGAATCCTGCTTGTAACGGCTCTTAAAGAGGCTTTAACACAACTCGGTGCAGTGTTTCAGGCGTTTTATCAGCTGTGAGAGCAGAGGAAAGGTCTTGGTTGGAGCAGGTTATTTTGGCAACAGACCAGAGTTTCTTCCACGGAAGGAAGCAGGAGCTGATGTTCTGCTGAGTTGAGCACCAGGGCTTTCTCTGCCTCTGCTGCAGCTCTCATGGCCCCTCTCAAAGTTTACCGCAGAGCTTTAGTCAGTCACAGAGCTGAGGTCCATGCTCAGTGGAAAAGAACAAAAGCCTCATGTATTCTCAGATGCAGCGCCACGTCCAAATTCAGCAAACCTGCTGTGGGCATGCTCATAGAAAAGAATGGGAGCAGCAATTGTGCCACACGTCAAGGCATCTGGGTGTGTGTGGCCTTAAGCCTTCTCTGTAAATTCACATAATTGAGTTGCATACATACTGAAGTTTGAGGATTTTATCATCTCAAGTGATGGGTAAGAGCCTATGTAACTCTCTTTACTGATTTACAGTGGTCCCTCGTTTATCGCGGGGGTTAGGTTCCAGAAATAACCCGTGCACCCGTGGTCACGAAACAAGGCAAAGTTTAATCCTGGTTTAGACCTGGTCTAGTCCTGGTTTAGTCCAGGTTTAGACCTGGTCTAGTCCTGGTGTAGTCCTGGTTTAGACTTGGTTTAAACCAGGTTTAGACCTGGTTTAGTCCTAGTGGAAACACTGCCGCTACTTCCCGCATTGACCACCCGGAGAAGTGTACGTGCGGACACGTGCACCTGCTCATCATGGTCAAATCCGTGCGCCTCACCTGGGGCTGCGAGTACGAGACCAAGGCCGCGGTCCTGAGAAGAAACACGGTCTGTTTCCGCAGAACGAACTGGTGGAACCTGGAGTCCAGGCGGCGGAACCAGTCCTGAGAGCGCACAGAAGCGTTCTCACTACAGTTCAGAACCTGCGTGTCCCAAGATGTGGCAGTGCCATTGGATGAGCGCGGTGCGCCCTGCTGCGTCCCGCAGAACACAATGCTGATACACTATAAAAAAAAATTGAAATTAAAAAATAAATAAATAAAAATCCGCGAAACAGTGAGGCCGTGAAAAGTGAACCGCGATAGAGCGAGGGACCACTGAACTGAGTTTTTGAAAGAAATATCCAAAATAAAAGTTCACAAACATTGAACCTTATCATTATTTGTATTGTTTGCAAAGTTACCATGTTAATCACAAGGTTTAAAATCAATGAAGTCTTTGGAGTGCAATAATGGCACAGTTTCTATTGTGAAAAACGAATTAAACTTTTTATTTATGCTGACAAAGATGTTGAACTTTCTGAACTTTTTTTTATTTTTTTAATGTAGATGGGCTCAATAATTACAGAGATTAACTGAGAATAAACCAGGTGAACACATCTGCATCTGCATTTCCAACACTGAATTCTGACCTTCAGCTCAATTTTAAACTATCGAGATTCTAGAAAATCAAAATGCAGGAGATCAGTTGTGGCTTCATTCATACATGACTCTGTTTTGGCAAAATGCCGGTAAATTCCCCGGTCAGCCTGCATGTGTGAATGGGTCTGTAATAGACTCTTGTTGTACCTGACCACAGCCAACCTCTCTCTCACAGCGGTCAGTACTAAATTTCACTTATTCCTCTGCTCTCTCTCTGCCGGTTGCAGTCCCGCTGAGCCTGATTTTAGATTTATTTTGACATCTGATGTTGTTATCTTGTTTTTGTGCCACTGGAGGCTCTGGAGCAGCTCCAAACTATGGGCCAGAGGAAACACAAAGGAATAGAGCAGTGAAATAAAAAGGGATTATTTTATATTAAATGTGATAAGCGAGTGTGTGCTTAAGTGATTAGACTATTTGTATTGGTTTATCATCATCAACTTTGGCTCAGTAGACTTCCATTGTCTCACTCCATCAAATTGTTAATATAATTTTCTTGCTTTACTGAAGCTATTCATTAAAGGTCCTATATTTCTGTTCTGACCGTCAGAGCAAGCAGACGTCTCTCTCTTTTCCTCTCTTATCTATTGCTCCTGTTGTCTGCGTGCCTCTCTTGTTTTCGCCATTTTCTCGCTTTTTGGAGCAGATTTTCCAAATTTCCAAATTCCTAAAATATGGATGTGATCAGCCGGACCCTCAGCACGATTGATACTCTTTTTTCACGGAGGAGTGCCGCTCCGGGAGAAGCGGTGTGTCCGGATGGTACTTTTGCTGCTGGATATGCGAGGGACTCGTATCGTGCGTGGCAAGTCGTATGTTTGGCACCAATGTACCTGGAGGATGTGGAGGATATTTACGTATTCGGATTTCTGATAGCTGGACATCTGTTAATTGGCCTGGGATTGTCCATGATCTATCGCAAAATGTGTAAGCTGGCAGCAAGTAAAGAGTCCCCCAAGCTGTCTGCAGCAATTTCGAGCCATTGTGAAGCCGTAGGGGATCTTGTGAAAGGATTACATCAGAAAGTGGGACAGGTTGAGGACCTTTTGGAAGGGTTTCAACCGAAGGAAACATCTCGAGGTTTGGATATCATCATGGGCATGCTTACAGAACTGTGTAAAGCCAACGCAGCGCAGTCTGTGCGCCAAGAGGAACTAATGAGATCTCTCATGAATCTTCACGGCGATATGAAGATGGGGGTCTGGCAAAACCCAAGCTCAATCTAAATTGTTTACCTGGGTCTCTAAAAATGTATTTCATCAATGCTAAATTAATTAATCCCTCTGGATAATTATGTCTCCCTGTGAAAATCTGTGTGGCTCCAATGGTTATCTGTGTTTTGACTTCGCCTCCCTGCAAGAACACTTCCAAGGCCACAGAATGTGGTTTGTTATCTGGACTCTACATAAACATGGCATACACTCACTGACACAACTGACACTAGAAATGAATGAGTAGAAAATGTCTTTAGTTAAGGTCTGATCTCTGCTCTCGGTTCAATCAATTTCATTGATTTCCAATCTGATCCCCCACACCCTTCCTTCTGTTACCAACGAAAAAGATCACCGTATGTTATATCTCCAATTGTTTTTCTGTCATTACATGTTGTTAAATTGTCACTGATTGTATGTATTGCATCTATTCTATTCTGCATCTCCCAGTTGGCGGCGCGCGCAAGTGCAGCGGCCCCTCCCCTAGCCCCCTCTATCACTGTCCTGCCTGGTTAGTGGGGAAACGAAATTTCGAATTCACTCTGTGTACATGTACATGATTGTTTTCGACAATAAAGCAAACTATGACTATGACTATGACTTTATTATGGAAAATGCACTCTTGTGAGCCCTTTATCATGTACAATGCAAATTCTCTGATCTGGCCAAGATTTCAAAATTTATATCAGGTTATTCATCTTGTTTTCAGATTTATTATCTACTTACTCGTTCTGAATTGGATTAATTTTAGTCTAGAGGTAGTTTATTTTAAAATAACTTGTCAAGTAAAATGATCTTGCAGCATGGGCAGAAAATTTAACTACTTTGAAGTAAATTTCTGATTCTAGTGTTTTATATCTTAAATTTTGCTCAAGCTTTTTTGCACTGTATCGAATCATAAGGGACTCAATTTCCACTTGTAGTGTAAAGTGTATTGCTCATGAACACAACGGCAGTGTACAGTACCACCGACTTTGAGGTTCATTTACAAACACTTAGAACTGGCCGATGTATTACCTCTACAGATACAAATATTTCCCAGTGAAAATGGGAAATCACCTACAACTTTAACAAATCTGAAAATACAATTAAAACTATTCCGAGGTCAAGATGACAAAAAGGGAGAAATTGCAGTCCCTCTGTAGTTGAAACTGAAAAAAAAAATTAACAAGGAAGGAAGAATGTGAGGAAGGAATAATGCAAAGAATGAAGGAGGCAAGGACACAAGGATGCAAAAAAGGAACAATGCAAGGACAGAAAGGAAAGCAGGGACATAAGGATGCAAGAACGCAAGGAAGGACGGACACAAGGATACAAGAATGCAAGGACATAAGGGGGCAAGGATGCAAGGAAGGAAGAGGCAAGTAAGGCAGGACGCGAGGAAGCAAGAACACAATGATGCAAGTGAGGAAGGATGCAAGGAGGCAAGAAAGAAAGGAACCAAGGACATAAGGAGAGGTACAACTTCCGAGTGACAGCAAATGTGAAAATGTAAAATCACCTACAACTTTAACAAAACTGAAAATAGAACGAAAACTATTCTGAGTAAAGATGACAAAACGGCAGACCGCGTCAACCACACTGTAGTAAAAATGGAAAAGACTATTAAAACTTTGTAATCGCATTTCTACACTAAAGTATTTCTCGTAGCTTGAATTGTGAGTTAGCACCTGTCAAATGTCATAAACCTCTATACATGCAAATATGGAAGCAGGGCCAATGTGGCAAAACAGGAAATTATTAAGATGAGATGGAAAACCTAATAGCTCCTCCATCACCACCGTCTCAAAACATTTGAGACTTTATTCAATCATAAAAAAGAATTGTGTGTAGAATCCTTCAGTCATCCAGGTTGCCATAAAAGAGAATTGTTAAGAATGAATTACAAACAGTACAGCGTGGATTTATTTGGACATTTACAGCTCTGGAAAAAAATAAGAAACCACTGCATTTTTTTCTGAAATCAGCATTTCTACATGTATTACAGCCATTCCATTCCAGCGTCTGTTGAATTCCAACACAAACACAAACCTGAGCTACTTCAGTTCTTGCACCAGGAGTGGAATAAAGTCACCCAAGAACAATGTGAAAGACTTGTGGAGAGCATGCCAAGACGCATGAAAGCTGTGATTAAAAATAAGGCTTACTGCACCAAATATTGATTTCTGAACTCTTCTTAAGTGTAAACATTAGTATTATGTTGGTTTAAAATGAATTTGATCTTGTTTCTTTGCGTTGTTTGAGGTCTGAAAACATGTATCTTTTTTGTTATTTTGACCATTTGTCATTTTCTGCAAATAAATGCTCTAAACGAAAATATTTGTATTTGGAATTTGGAGGAAATGTTGTCAGTAGTTTATAGACTCAAACAAAAATGTTTTGCCCAAACACATACCTATAAGTAGTAAAATCTGAAGAATTGATAATTTTGCAGTGGTCTCTTCTTTTTTTCCAGAGCTGTATGTTCTAATGTTGTTTCCTCAACACAAACATACCTGGAGTTGTGTTTCATTTCATTTGCACATGTTTAATCCACACATCTCAAACGGAAAACACTCGTGATGTCATGTGATAATACAAGAAGTGCTCCAGCGTGTCTTTAAACTCCATACACCTTCACTAGAATCATATGGATGATTTCAGTCCTAGAAATGTCACTACTGAACTAAAGGTAAAAGGTAGCTGTTAACTACTACTACTATTTTCCCCAGCTTTTTCCAATTTGTGTGCATCTAATTATACAGCAATTTATCCTCAGAGAATCAGGAAGTGCAGTGTTAGCATGGTAATGTTTGTCAGCATTACTGTGACGTCAAAACTCTAGTTTGCTTCTGTGAAAAGTACTAAGGTAAGTGAAGAATAACTAACAAACTGTTTGAAATTAACTAGTTCTTTCACATTTTGAAATCAGTAAAACTCATGTACAGGGCCTTTAAATAAACTGCAATGATTTGATGTTATCTACTTCTTAAGATGCATGTAGAATCCCTGGAACCCTGGACCTAGGACTGGACCAGGACTGGACCAGGACTGAACCAGGACTGAACCAGGACTGGACCAGGACTGAACCAGGACTGAACCAGGAGTGGATCAGGACTGGGCTAGGAGTAAATCATAACTGAACTAAGGACTGTACAAGGACTAAATCGGGACTAAAGCAGGACTGAACCAGGACTGAACCAGGACTGGACCGGGACTGAACCAGGACCGGACTAGGACTGGACCAGGACTAGACCAGGACTGGGCTAGGACTAAATCATAACTGAACTAGGGACTGTACAAGGACTAAAACGGGACTAAAGCAGGACTGAACCAGGACTGGACCAGGACTGGACCAGAACTGAACCCGGACTGAACAGGGACTGAACCAGGACTGGACCAGGACTGGACCAGGACTGGACCAGGACTGGACCAGGATTGGACCAGGACTAAACCATAACTGAACTAGGGACTGTACAAGGACTAAATCGGGACTAAAGCAGGACTGAACTAGGACTGAATCAGGATTAAACCTGGACTTGAACCAGGACTTGAACCAGGACTTGAACCAGGACTTGAGCCAGGACTCGAACCAGGACTCGAACCAGGATTCGAACCAGGACTCAAACCAGGACTCGAACCAGGACTCGAACCAGGACTCGAACCAAGAGTTGAGCCAGGACTCGAACCAGGACTTTCAATAATTTGGTAGCTCCAGAAATCAGATAATATTCAGATTTTGAATACTTGATCCTGTTTTTGGCTCTACATCTCCTCTTCCTCAGCTTTACCAGTCTACTGTAGTGTAGTCCCTGGATAAACATACTGTATATCTGTTCAAAATCAATAGTACAACACTAAATACCCAACAGTCTCGACTTTAAACCTGCAGCTTTCACTTACACTCTGACAAATATTTTCTCTATTCCAAAAGTTGAACTATTTTCTGGCACTTTTCTTGCCTTCACCTCTCCCCTGTTGACTTCAGCGCGTGTTATCCTCATATCCCCCCATCTACACCTTACCTTCTGAATCCTTTATCGTCTCCTAGCTCCTGTCTCCTCTGAGCGCTGTTTTCTCTCCTCTTCTTCCTCTCACCCTCTGTCTCATCTTTTTATCAATGTTGTACTACCACCAACCAGCTATTCTTCCTGTCCTATCCTCTCTTGTGCTAATCAAAGGATCGAAGGCACATGATTTTTGTCTTTTTCTAATTATTTCTTGGTATCAATATTATACATGGATTATTGGTGAGTATTTATCATAATTTTATTGCAGTGAAGTGGCAGTGTTAAAAAGAAAGTTAAAAAAGAAAAGTACCACAATACAGGAAGAAGCAGTGAGTCCATTTACATACAAGGAACAGATTTTCTGGAACTTGAACTCTTCATTTAACAAAATAAAAGTGTTGTGATCCATTTTTATTATTTATTTACAATTTACAAAACTTGTTAACATTACGGTTGCCAGGTTTGAAATTACAGTGGTTCCTCGCTCTATCGCGGTTCACTGTTCACAGATTTTTTTTTTTAATAGTGTAACATTTTTTTATAGTGTAACATTGTGTTCTGCGTCCTGATTGGCTAAGAGACTAGACCAGGACTAAACGTGGACTAAACCAGGTCTAGACCAGAACTAAACCTGGACTGGACCTGGACTAAACCGGGACTGGACCAGGTCTAAACCAGGATTAAACCACCACGTGCCGCTCTTTGCTGGTTTCGTGCGGTTTGTGGCTCGGGCTGAGAGGACGCGGTCCGGGCGCCGCGGTTCGATCTCGTGCTCGCAGCCCTGGTGTACGCGTGGCCTCGCGCCGGTCGTGCTGCTCTGTCACGGATTTGACCACGATGAGGGGTGCACGTGTCACGCACTTCTCCAAGGGGTTGGTGCGCGTCGCATCCCGGGACGTAGCAGTGCTCCTCACACGTCCGGCGGGGCTCCCGGCGGAGCCCCCACGCTTCACTATTAATACATTTTGTTGAAAATCTATGAAAGTTTGAGTGTTTAAATGAGAGAGAAATGTGAGAAAAGGTTAATACCAGTCTGAGAAAAGCGTATAATGTGTGTGGTGAGGCATTTACAGCCTTAAAACATGTATAATGATTGTAAAATATAAAGTTGTCCTACTTCGCGAATTTCTCTTATTGCGGGTTATTTCTGGAACCTAACCCCCGCGATAAACGAGGGATTACTGTACCTCTATGTAGGTCATATTCATGAGAAACCATCCATCCATTTTCTTCTGCTTATCCAGGTTTGGGTCACGGCTTGGGTCCTGGCTCCAGCGTGGAGCCCCGGTGATGCCAATCCGGGCGACGTAACGCTCACATTACAGGGGCCAGGCTCCATATTATGAATAGAATTATTTAAAAAGAATAATTCTAAAGGACAGCTAGGCAAGACAAGGAAGCAAGGACACAAGGAAGGGAGGAGTCAAGGAAGGAAGTAGGCAAGAAAACAAGGAAGACAGCAAGAAAATGAAAGAGGCGAGGAATGAAGGATGCAAGGAAGAAAAGAAGTAAGGATACAAGGATGCCTGGATACAAGGAAGCAATTACAAGGACATAAGGATGCAAGGACATAAGAACATAAGGAAGCAAGGGCCTAAGCTGCAAGGAAGCAAGGACATAAGGGTGCAAGGATGCGAGGATGTAGGAATACAAGGAAGCAAGGATACAAGAAAGGAAGGATGTAAGGACACAAGAGCATAAGAATCCAAGGATGCAAAGAAGGAAGAATGCAAGCATGCAAAGAACAATGGAAGGATGCAAGGAATACAAGGAATGCAGAAGTGCAGAATAACTGGAGAACTCCAAATCATTTAAAATCAAATCGTTTTTCTCATTTTCAAGACATGTACAGCACCTTTAACTACGTTTTAGTTAAAAATGTGTGTAATCTGTCATATGCAGCTCAAGATTCAGTTGAAAATTCCAAAGTCGAGTATCTTGGTCGAGCACAGTGTTCCAAAGTCAAAAGAAATAAAGCCCCCCAGTGTGTAAACCATCCTCCCTCTGCATTCATAGCCACGGGCAGGAGCCTTGGCTGTGTTATTGAATCCATTGGAGAACAAACAGGGAAGAGTCAACTTGTCAGGACCAAAATAGGTTTCCTTATTAAATTTTGATAAAAGGGCGCAGAGAAAAAGATGGATTTTTATTCTTTAATCTCACCACGTGGAATCGTCTACAGCCAGGCTACGTGTCAAAGCGTTGGGCACTGTTCAATTAGCTCATTAGTACATTTTTGTATTTTTTTTACTATATTTTAAGACTACATTCATACCATTCATACAACTCACGCTTGTGCAATAGACAACACTCCCTACAACTGTATACAGCTGGTATTGTACATCTTATTTGATATTGTATTTTATATTTAATTACTACTTTTCTATTTAAATCTGATTTGTACATATACATTTATTATCTTTATTTTTATGTATATAATTATGTCTGTTGCTCTTTGGTTGCTATTCCATCTATTTTTTCTTTTTACCCTCTGTTATATGTATTAGTATTTGATGAGTGAGCTACTTTACCCAAACACTTTCCCTTGTGGATCAATAAAGTTTGTCTAAGTCTAAGGCTTATTAGCAACAAAAACATACAAAATTGTGTGTCTTAAAGGTGCAATGTGTAACTTTTCTGGTGAAGGGTCCGTCAAATGCTTTTCTCTCTGGAGATGTTTTTGCTTTGTCTGGAATGTCTCACAGTATGGTTTTAAACCTTTCTATCTTCAGAGAAACCAAACCAGACAAAGTTACAAGGCAGATCTGTGGAGAGGCAACCCTGCTCACAGTCAGAATGTTTGTTTCTGGGTATATTTGAGCTATAAAACCACCTGTAATGAGATAATTGTAAGGTAGAGCCGTTTAATGTCATACTGAGGAACATTCCAGGCAGAGCAATGGCATATACATAGAAACAAACATCTGATCAAACCAAAAAGTGCACCGTTAATGCTTGGATACTAACTTGTAAGAGTGATTTTTGATTATTTATTTTTTTCTCTCTCTCTCATCAAGTTTATTGTAAAAACAAAACTTGATCATTAAAATATCCAGTAGCTTCTTGCTAAGTTTGAAAGTTCAGATAGCCTTGATATAGTACCACATAACTTTGGGTTGAGTCAGTTTACATAATTACAAAATTAGGGATGCACCGATGTGAAAATTTGCCGATATCCGATATTAATGTTGCTGATATCGGCCAATACCAATATTAGCCGATACCGATATTTATTTGTTTTTTAATTCTGAGATCACATTTTATACAGACTGAAAATCATGCAAAATTAATTTTTGAATGTCTTCTTTTATTTTCAAAACGTGTTTTGACTCCTGATTTTTATTTTATTTTTTTCAGTTTCAATTCAACTTTCAATTTATAGTGTAACTTATTTTTTTATAGTGTAACATTGTGTTCTGCATCCTGATTGGCTAAGAGACTGTAGACCTTTGCCGATTGATGTTATAGATGGGGGACGCGGGGGGGACCGGGACCAGACTGGAACTAAACCAGGACCAGAACAGGATCAGACCGGGACTAGACCAGGACTAAATGCGGACTAAATCAAGTCTAGACCAGGTCTAAACAAGGTCTAAACCTGGACTGGACCAGGACTAAACCTGGACTAAACCAGGACTGGACCAGGTCTAAACCAGGACTAAACCTGGACTAAACGAAACCTAAAATCTACGAAAGTTTCAGTGCTTAAACGAGAGAGAAATGTGAGAAAACGTTAATTCGAGGGATTACTGTACTGACAAATATCGGTCGTTAATATTGGCCCACTTTTACACATCGGGCCCAAAATTTGGTAATATTGGCCAATACCGATATATCGTGCATCCCTATACAATATATATATATATATATATATATATATATATATATATATATATATATATATATATATATATATATATATATATATATATATAAAAGCATGTGAATAAATATAGTATGAATACCATATAGAGGACGTATTAAGAAAAATCAACTTTTTAGAGCTTTCTACCATGTTAAAACATTGTTCCTTCATCAAAAACATGCCTGGCGTCTTTTTGAATGTCGTCCATGCATTTGAACATTTGTGTTTCTTGCACTTCTCCTTCAGATATTATGTCGTCTTTTCATATTTGTGTTTCCATCAAATAATGCACAAAATCTGGTATCTTAAATGTTTTGTCCTTTAAATTACATTAACTTCAAATGTTATGTCCCGAGAGTGACTTTTTAAGTTGCTCTTACTTGAGTCATTTCTTCTCCACTATCATCTTTAAAGGTGCAACGCATAATTTTTCTGGTGGTCTGTCACCTGCTTGTCTCCACGGAGAGGTTATTGCTTTTTCTAGAATGTTTCAGAGTCTGGCATTTTCCACTTATTTATCTCCATGGGACAATGATTATAGGTCAGATTTGTGGAGAGGTGACCAGCGCTTATAATAAGAATGTTTTTTTTCAAGGTTTTAAGCAATAAAAACATTTGTAATTGATAAATATAAGATAGATAAGTTTAATGAGATACTGTGGTCATATTTAGAGGTGACCATGTTATCTTTTCCTCTTCCGGGCCCTATACAAACCCTCCTTATGGCTGGCAGTACTATTCTGTCCAAGACTTCACCCACAAGTCTCCATCACTCAAGTATGACACAAAACTGTAAACTACAACTTCACAAACCTGAGGCAATGTGCAGTAATTTCATTAGAGGTTTTAGAAGTACAGTGGTATGAAGAAGGATCTGAAGCTTTTGGAATTTCTCATTTTTCTGCATAAATTCACCATCAAATGTGGTCTGATCTTTTTCAAAATCACACAGATGAAAAAACAGTGTCTGCTTTGACTAAAACCACCCAGACATTTACAGGTTTTCATATCTTTAATGAGGATAACATGCAAAAAATTGGTATTAATTGCTCTCAAAGTCTCCTTAGGAAGAAGGTTCAGTTACTTATTCCTCCTCCTTCTGTCATTGTTTGCATGTTATCCTCATTAAAAATATGAAAACCTATACATGTCTGGGTGTTTTTAGTTAAAGCAGACACTGTTTTTTCATCTGTGTGATTTTGAAAAAGACCAGACCACATTTGATGGTGATTTTATGCAGAAATGTGAGAAATTCCAAAAGCTTCAGATACTTTTTCATGCCGCTGTATAATACCCCCTGATTAAGCAAATATACGTTAACAGAATCCATACTGAATACCTGAAAAAAGCACTGTGACATTAGCAACACAGTATTTTTTTCAGTTATGATAAATCCAGGACTAGTTTCACCTCATAACATTTCATTCAATCCATCTGCTCCAAAATGACGTAGCTTTAAAATTACTTTGAGAAAATCTTTGCCATAACTTTTATATTGTTCCTTATGGCTCTCCGGCTCTGCTAGTGTAATTTTAATGAAAGACGACAATAGCTCCCGCGCTAGAATCTCTGTTTTCCACCTTGTTTCCTTTCCTCATCTCGTTTCCTACCTCCTTCCCCCTCCCTCCTCCGTCCTTGACAAGATGCTTCCTGACACAGCCACTGGTGCCTCCTCCCCGAGCCATCTGCACTGCACATTCACCGAAGCTCCGCCAAACAGCCCCAAAAGTGTCTGTATAATGGACCTAAATGACTTGTGCGTGATCTACTGCACATCTCAAAGGACTGTACTTAAAGATGCATTGTGTAACTTTTCTGGCTCTGTCAAATGCAATGACATACCCCCTAACATATCCTACAACCAAAAAGTTACATAGTGCACCTCTGAGTATAAATTTTAGGTATCTGTACTTCACTTGAGTTGAAACTTTTTACTTTTAGCAGGTATCTCTATTTTCTACTCCAAGTTCTACATTTTTCAACAGGACTGTAAAACAAAAGTTTTTTTTTTTGAGACCTGCTGAAAAGGCTGTGGGGTTCATTGTTAACACATTTGTATGCGTGAAGAGTCCCTCAGTCGTCCAGGTAGAATCCATGATAAAAGAAGAAATTCAATTTGTCAACTGGACAAAGTTTGTTTGGTCGAAAACGTTTCGCCGCTCATCCGAGAGGCTTCGTCAGTTCTGGTTAGAGTGCTGGTAAGACACTTGCTTATATCTCGCTGCAGTGAGGAGCTAACTAGCTAAACACTTTCCGAAACTATCTCGCCTATTGGTTTCTGTCTTTTGTTTCTCTGACGTCTAGTTTAGCATACCTATTCATCCCTACCCGACTGTTTTTCACACCTCTGGCCCTGACCTGTCTAGCCCTATTGTATCTTTTGTTTGTTTGATCTAGGTTTAAGAATAAAATTATAGATGGGAGACAAATTATGTCTGACTCCACCATTTCTGTTTAGAGAAGGATTCTCTTTTTTGACAAAAATAGCCTCTTTAACTCCCCTCTCAAACCAATTCTTTTCCCTGGCCAAGATCTGAACCTCACTGTGGGATTTTCAGACAATATGAAATCCAAGTTTATTTCAAAACTACAAACACTTTAAGACAAAAACTCGTCCACCCAAAGGACAAAACACCAAGCCACAAACAAAGCAATGTGGTCTACTCCATTCAGTGTAGTGAAGACTGAGCGCTACACTGGAGAAACAAAACAGCCACTTCACAAGAGGATGTACCAACACAGGCGGGCGTGCCAGAGTGGACCGTCATCTGCCGTACATCTTCACCTAGAAGCCACGGGCCATTCTTTTGAGGACAGTGAGGTTCAGATCTTGGCCAGGGAAAAGAATTGGTTTGAGAGGGGAGTTAAAGAGGCTATTTTTGTCAAAAAACAGAAATGGTGGAGTCAGACATAATTTGTCTCCCATCTATTATTCCATTCTTAAACCTAGATCAAACAAACAAAAGACACAATAGGGCTAGCCAGGTCAGGGCCAGAGGTGTGAAAAACAGTCGGGTAGGGATGAATAGGTATGCTAAACTAGACGTCAGAGAAACAAAAGACAGAAACCAATAGGCGAGATAGTTTCGGAAAGTGGTTAGCTAGTTACCTCCTCCCTGCAGCGAGGTATAAGCAAGTGTCTTACCAGCACTCTAACCAGAACTGACGAAGCCTCTCGGATGAGCGGCGAAATGTTTTCAACCAAACAAACTTTGTCCAGTTGACAAATTGAATTTCTTCTTTTATCACATTTGTAGTTTAAGCAAACAAAAATATGGAAATACAAACAGCTATTGTTTCTGAAAGAGCTCAAAATCTGTGTGAAACACTTTCACTTTTTACTCTTTAAGTACATTTTTAAACAAGTACTTTAATACTTTTACTTAAGTAAACATTTTTATGCAATACTTTTATTTGAGTTTTTTTCTTTTTTTTTTTTTGGTATCTGTGCTTTTACACAATTGAGTACTTCATCCACCACTACAAAGGACAAAATCACTACACAATGGAACATCAACAATATTAAACTGAGAATAACCCTAGAACACTTTCGCTATAAAAAGTAACACCATCATTTTTTCCGGGTAATTTTTACTAGATATAATTTACTTGTTAGGAAAAGTAGATCAAAATATGACAACACATGATAAATTAGAGTGGTTTTCTTTTATTTTCAACTGTGGTATGTGTAACAAAAAAAAAAACAAAAAAAAAAACAGGAAAACTTAAAAAAAAATACTGAAAAATTAGGAATTTGAGAACAAAAAAATTCCTAAAAAAAAAAAAAAAGATACTGGAAATTTGGTATTTGGTCCACCCATTGCTGGGACATGTGAGACTTCCCTGGTGAAGCTCAGACTCCTCGACACACAAACAGTTGCAGGAGAGAGGAACAAAAAATAGTATTTTTTCAGTGGGTAAAAATGACCAGTTGACTAAAATATTGTTTTCACCATAAGAATTCCCTTCCCTGCACTAAATTAACCTGGGAAATCCCAGGCTGCTTTGCACGATCGTTTCGATCTAAAAGCCAGCCTGGCAATGAGGCTAAGTGAGGGCTCCTGATTTGGGGAGCCAATCAGAGAGCGGGGAGGGGTGGAAAGACGGTGACACGTACTACGCGACAAACGGAAACTTGTAGTTTGAACTGACATGATTGGCTATGGGCTACGTATACGCCAAATGATAGACATTCGTAACGCCCAATAAACGGCTGTTGGCGATCGTAAACCACACCTCTGCTACGAGATAGCAGGTGGCTCCCAGACCATATATCACTTGTGATATGGTCTGGTGTAAACCAGGCAAGCACTAAATAAGGATAGATACACATTCCAGGACCACTCTTACTTATCTATTCCTTACATTCTCTTACATTAATAATAATAATAATTATAATAATAATTCATAGCATTTATATAGCACCTTTCATGACCCCCAAAGCGCTTTACAGTTCATTGTTCATTCACTCCACACTTGGTGGTGGTAAGCTACTTTCTGTAGCCACAGCTGCCCTGGGGCAGACTGACAAAAGCAAGGCTGCCAATCTGCGCCATCGGCCCCACTGACCACCTCCAACACTCACACACACTCCACTTTCATACTAGGCAATGTGGGTGAAGTGTCTTGGCTAAGGACACAACGACAGTTTTTGCAACTGGCGCCCCACTGTGGCACCTGGAATTCCCAGTGTCTCCCATCCAAGTACTAACCAGGCCCTGCCTTGCTTAGCTTCTGAGATCTGACGAGATCAGGCTTTGACAGGCAGGTATGGCCACACAAGCAGGTATGGCCTTAAATTCATTACATTCTTGCATTCCTCTTTCACTATTGCCGGGTGAAAATCACCCGAAAGCCTGTAGGAAAAAGTAGAAAGTGAAAATCAGATACTAATCAATACTAAAATTAGTATTGAAACTAGATATTCATTTGAGCAGGTATCAATACCAAAAATATCACATCAACAGGACAGAAATGAACCTTTCCTGAATAGTTTTAGAATGATCTTAAGCAGAACAAGTATAAGAGCACATAGACTAGTATACGCCCATGGACCCGACTCGGACCACTGATGGATACCACAGGCCACATTCTCTTGGCTAAATCAGGCATGTCCAAATTATGGCCCAGGGACCAAAAGCGGCTCTCAAATTCTTCTGGCCTCAGGCTTTCAGGTAAATTGGCCCATAAAGCAGTACTTTTCATCAGTTTTTGTAAAGCTAAGCAAATATATCAAATATTTAGAGTGTCCTTTGGAGGATCAAAGCATGAATAATGGTCTGGTGGCTCATTCTATATAAAAACACATATTTGAATTATTCTCTGTATTGATCACCAGTCTGTCTCTCCATCGGCCCTCTGCTCCGTCTGTGTTTTGATTTATGGTCCTTGATGAAAAAAGTTTGGACACCCCTGGGTGAAATAAAAAGTTTGTGTGTTTCGTTATCATTGTGGAATCGTAATTGGAATCTGTACTGAGTATCAAGTCTATTCTTTGGTATCAAAGCTGAGTTTGAAAATGTATTATTATGACAAAACTAATATGTACAGGCCATGTCTCATGTGAAGATCAGAACCTCCAAAATTCCCTCCCTGAGCTGCAGAGGCTGCACTAGCACTGATTCCTGACTGTGCTGAATTTTAGGTTTAAACCAACTGGATTTCAGCATGAAACTGGCAACCCAAATGAGACTCATGTCAGGCTTATTCTGCTTTCTGATTGGATAATCATCTTGAGAACCAAAACATCAAATTATAACATAAACAAGTTGGCCATCATGTCCAATGTTTTTGTAATCCAGAATTTGTATTTTTCAATTTGAACATATTTACCTTGTATCTGGGAACACAGATAAAATGGTAAATGTTTAGAAATCGCGCTTTTCTGCCTTCAAGGCATTCAGTGCAGTCCACATCAAGGAACCCATTGACACACACATTCATACACCAGTGTACGCACACTGTGGGCGAGGGGGGTTAAGTGTCTTGCCCGAGAACAACATAATACACAAAGACAAAGTTCATCTGTGGGGTTAGGGCAATTTTTATGTCAAGAGAGGGATTCAAACCTCTGACCTTCAGATCTGAGGACAAGCACTTTACCAACAGAGCTACTGCTGCAAAAGATATGTTCATAAAAATTTAAACTCAGCACATAAATGTTACTTAATGAATAAACTCTAAGTCGTTTATGTTTTATCATATCAGGGTCATATCTGCAGTCACATACACACCCAAAATGTCATTACGATCACATTTCTTGAGTTATGAGACTATTAAAATTACATGGAACCTACTAAATCATCTGATTTCTTTCTGATCATGGTCCCACTGATGACTCACATCAGATCCTCATCAGATTTTCATGTGGGTGTGAACATAGCCATGGACTGCAGGAAAATAGAATTCTACAAAATACTTCAATTTGGCGGATTTCACAAAGCCACCGCACCTTTACTAAGATGTTTAGATTATCACAGCAGAATATTTCTAAATGTACAGTAAAAAGTACTTCTTACTCAGTGATTTGGGCCAATTAGCTGCAAGCCTGAGGGCAAACACAATTGGGTTTCTTCAATTAGCCCCTGGGCCATAGTTCCAAGCCCCCTGATCATGAATAGAGTTATTCTGCACAGGAAATACCATGTTTTTGTAGTGTGTACAATTAAGTACAATTGTATGCATATTTGAGGTGACATTTGAAAATCCTTGGTGGTCATGTTTGTTGTTTTGTTTTTTCCAGTCTCCCCCATCTCCCATCTCCCTCCTCCTCTCGACCTCTTGTCTTGTGTAAAGGTCACTGTGGTGTGTGAAGTTCACATGAAGTTCAGAGCCTGCAGCGGTCACATACATGGGATAATTGTGCTCTGCGGAATACATTTTGGCAGAGGCATATTCAAATAGTCGGCCCAGTTCCTTCCTAAAGCTAAAATGTAACCTACTTATCATTAAAACATCTTAAAGGGGCCGTACGTGTTTTTTTTAAATGTTTAATTAAATACAATTTGTTTTACCCATCAGATATATTGTAAAAACTGCTCTTATGATGATGAACTGCCTATATCAAATTATATGTGTTTTTTATCAGCTGTAAACCAGGAAGTGCACTTTAAACATGTTAATGACAATCACTAGCATGCTAACAGTGCAATTCTTGGAAGTGGTGTAACAGCAAAACTCTGCTGTAGTGTTGTGTCTGTGCTGTGTCTGAAAGTGGTGAAATCTTTAGCACGCTAGGAATGTGGTAACAAAGTGAGGACTACTGCGGTGAGTTTTCTGGACAATCTGAATTAGGTACGGCACCTTTAACGGCACATTTCAGGGCTGTTCACAGACTTGTTGGGGCCTGAGTCAAGATGGCTCACATGGGCCCCCCATTAATAGAAAATAATAAGAAGAAGGGGTGCAGATTTAGGCCTACGTTCAGGCTACGTTCAGACTGCAGCCTGAAATGACCCAAATCCGACTTTTTTTTGCTTCTATGCGACCTGTATCTGATCTTTTAATGACAGTCTGAACAACACAGATACGTTTTTTTCATATGCGACCCAGGCCACTTGGATATGTGGTCCTAAAACCGACACATATCCGATCTTTTGATATGTGACTTCAGTCTGAACGGCCAGGTCGCATTCATCCGACCTACACGTCATCAACAAGCGAGAGTGGTACAAGCAGGCGCTCACAAATGTACACAAACGTTCTTCTCGTCATACAAAAATTGTGTATGAAATCCATGTCAGTGAAGCAGCAAAGCGCACAGCAATCCCACCACTCTCAGCACCAACACGTTCCTTTCTACGGACGTTGTTGCCACTGCCCCACAAAACGCCAAGACTAAAAACCTTGTCCTTCTCAATCTCTTCCTTAAAACAAATAAGTTGTACATGTTCTGGCTCTGGTACAACAGCAACTTTAAAATCGCCAGGCGCTCAATGCTAGTGTCCATGTTTAGGCTACTTCCATAAACACTGAGCAGGCTTGCTGCATGTGACGTCGTCGTGTCCTCCAAAGCGCATGCGGGACACTATTGGGGCGTTTAACGTTCACACTGGAGATCACATACAAGTCGCATTTAATTGGAAATGCGGACAACCTTCACACAAAAAATCCAAATTGAGCTTTAAGCCCCTGCAGTCTGAACGTAGCCTAAAACTCTTTAAAAGCTAGAATGGTTCAAGTTGAAGCTTTAGGAAACAATTATTACAGTTGCTATCTGAGGGACCGCCCCATTGCATAAGGTCATTTTATGTTGATTATTCATTTTAATGGAGATGAGCTGGCGACTGTTGAACAACTACAAGAGCTAATGTGGACTCCAGTGGTTAAACTGTGCCAAACACTTACACAAAGATATTTTTCCCGAGGTGTGCGAGTGACTTTTTTCGCTGAAAACGTGCAGTGCCTGCATTATCTAACCGATTTTCTGGGCACAGAAGCGCTGTGCGCTGCGCTTGAATTGCGTAACTAAATTTCAGTGTGAGAAATACCATGTGTGGCGTGTGAGCGTGTGAACACGTCGAATTGCGTGTGTCACACTCTCAATGCGTGAGACTTGAGAGCCCTGCTATATTTCACAGACAACACACCAATCTGTTTATTTTTCTGGGGTAACGCCATGTCAACAATTTCTGCTAAAGCGCAGTTACGATTTGACTTGAATTTGTTTTGCTTAAAATGCGTAAAATTCACCAGGAAACATCTAAAAACTCTCCCCCACACCAAAACACACCCCCTTCTGTGATGCGTCGCTAACTATATCTGTATTGATAGTGTATTGATATAGTGTATATTCATAGTGTATATTCTGTAAAGATTGTTTCGATTTGATTATATTTTTTTTTACATGCTTCTCTTTATCATATTTATCTATATTAATTTTTGTATACTCTTGGCATCCAGTGTGGGCAGCAAAGTAAGAATTTCATTGTACAGGGAAACGTGTTTCTTTACTGTGCATATGACAATAAAAAAGCTTTGAATCTCAGAATTATGTCCACTTTTTTTTCTTAATCTGCAATCCATATAATTTTATTGTTGTTTGTATGTACTAGTGTGTTTTAACTATATATTTGGACTCCCGTGAAAAAGATGTATTTAATCTCACTGGGATTTTTTTCCTGGTTAAATAAAATAAATCTCAGGTAGAATCCATGGCAAAAGGAGATATTCAATTTATCAACTGGATATATATTTCGCAGCTCATCCAAGCTGCTTCTTCAGATCTGGTCAAATGCTGCTGGACACTGCCTATATCTGCCTGAAGGGAGGAGCTAACTACAATAAAATTTTTCTGAAACTACCACAGCTATTTGTTTCAGTTTCTGTTAGTTAGCTAAGCCTATTCCATATGCAATGGGAGTGGAGTGTGGGTTCTTGTTAGCAGAATCATTCAGGACCATAATGGGTGTTTTCACACCTCTGTATGGGCAGAAATATGTGCCACCAGAAACTGAATTTGAATCACATAATTTGAAATTGTATTTTTTAAATTTGAAATTGTATTTTTTAATTTGAATCATTGCATTGAAAAACTGAATCTGAATAGTACCATTTGAAATTGAATTTATTAGTTTGTAACAGGAATCTAATAAAAGCTCTCTCGAAATCTTTCTCGAAATTCAAATTCAGTTCTCAAAATTCAAATTCAGTTTACAAAATTCAAATTCAAGTTTACTGTGACAAACATCCTGGTACTTTAAGGATGAAGGAAGAGCAATCGAGCTCAGATATACAGGACTCCTCTGTCTGCTGCTTTAACTTGAATTTGAATTTTGTGAACTGAATTTGAATTTTGAGAACTGAATTTGAATTTTGAGAACTGAATTTGAATTTCGAGAAAGATTTCGAGAGAGCTTTTATTAGATTCCTGTTACAAACTAATAAATTCAATTTCAAATGGTACTATTCAGATTCAATTTTTCAATGCAATGATTCAAATTAAAAAATACAATTTCAAATTAAAAAATACAATTTCAAATTATGTGATTCAAATTCAGTTTCTGGTGGCACATATTTCTGCCCACACCTCTGGACCTGACCTGGCTAACCCTATGGTTTCCTTTGTTTGCCTCAAAACAAACTTTTGTCCAGTTGACAAATTTTATTCCTCCTTTTGCCATGAAAGGTCAGACTGACAATCCCTGCATCATTTAATTATAACGATTGATTTATTGACATTGCAGAACCTACATATGTGGACTGTACACCTCCTCCTCTTGTGCCTAAGCATTTGAACCACAGAGAAGGATATATGGATTTGAACTGCTTGGCTGCCTAAGTAGAACAGTCCAAACAGCTCCCCGGGCCTCTCCACAATCATGGTGTTTACAATAAATGAGCGTATTTTCCCCGTCTCTTCAAGGCATACGATCATTACCGTCCCTCCAGCTGATGTCGCCGTGCGTCAGGTGGGGCTCACTAGCTCATGTCGAAGCGTTGGGGTTGAAGTAATGCGTGTATATGGGGGGATAATGCGTTTCTGTGGGGGGTAATGTGGATTATGGGATGGTGTGTGCACGTGCAGAAGGGGTATTTGTGGCATGCCCCGAGGTGAAGTTCGCACGGAATGGGACGCAAAACTTGGTCACACCTGGGGAGAGTGTGGGGCTAAGGTATGGTTGGTTGACCTTTAGTATTTACTGTGTCATTGTTTAAAATAATGTATAGAAATTCTGTTGTTTGTTATTGTGAAAGTTTCAAATCCTGGAGAAGAATCCAGAGGTGTGGCACTGCAGTCACTCACTGTTCATACCCCAGGGCAAATGTATGGTTGGTTGAGCTTAATATTTCATGTGTTATTGTTTAAAATAATGTATAGAAAATAGGTAAAATTCTGTTGTAATTATTGTGCAAGATCTTTGTTGTGTCAAAATGTCAAACTATTTCACAATAAATACAACACAATCAGGAATAGCAGCTACATACAGATGTTACAGCATCCCGGTCAGTTAAATTTTGTTTAAAAGATTCTAAGGAGACCAGCTCACTCAGTTTCAAGTCTTTCTGTAAAAGGTTCCATGCAGAGGGAGCAGCAAACTGAAAAGCCTTCTTTCCCATTTCAGACCTGACCTTTGGAACTGACAATAAAAATAAATCAGAAGAACGAAGATTATAAGAACCACTTTGTTGCGAAATATAGGTTTCCAAGTATGGTGGCAACTGGCCAAGTATACATTTATAAATCAGCACATACAAATGCTTAAGTCTTCGGGACAACAAGGAGGACCAACCAACATGAGTATATAAAACACAATGATGGGTAAGAGATCTAAAACCAGTGATGAACCTCAGAGCTCCGTGATAAACTGTGTCCAGAGCTCGCAGACTCTGGGCTGATGCATGCATATACATCCCCATAATCCAGGACAGACATAAATGTGGCGTCAACTAGCCTCTTTCGGGCCTCAAAAGAGAGAGACAGGCCCTGATCCTGAAATAAAACCCCAACTTGACTCTAAGTCGTTTTACTAGCTGTTGAATATGAAAAGAAAATGACAGCGTGTTGTCGATCCAGATCCCAAGATATTTGTAGTGGATCTATCTATCTACGGATTCTATTTGAGCGCCCTGTGCAGTGGTGATTTGTGGCAGATTTTGTGGGTTTGATTTTGAGTTGGACAACAACATGAATTTGGTTTTATCTGAGTTCAGGATAAGTTTAAGATCCAGAAGGTTTTTTTGTGTAATGTCAAAGGCTGATTGTAACTGATTAATGGCTTGTGATGGTGAAGGGGCAGAGCTATAGATTACTGTATCATCGGCATAGAAATGTGAATGTGCATTTGTGACATTCAGGTTTATATTATTGATGTAAAGGATGAAAAGTAATGTTTGGAGAAGTATCCTAAAGTGTGGCGCTGCGATCACTCACTGTTCATACCCTAGATTCAAGTTTACCTTAAAAGGCTTTTCCACTTTTTAAAATTTTGGAGCCAATATATTTTCCTTCTGATTGGTTTCAGCACTCTGTTATATGCAACATTTTGTGGACTTTTTCCCTAATCAAAAGATATAATATTTTGGTTTTAATTGTTAATCATTATGGCTTATTTTATTTTATTTATTTTTTTCATTCTAAAATCCATAATATATTCTGATGATGAGACCATTTAAGTATAATTAAAAAAAACATGTATACTTTTATATTGGTATTGTCTTCATCATTCAGATGTATTGATATAATCTTTCACTCCACGTTACTCTGGGCAGCTAAAGGTCTGCATTAGCAACACAAATAAAATTGTTGTTTGCATCTCCGTATGTTTGTTTTTAATGCTCAAAAGTCCTCAATATGGCATCCACAACAGGGAAAAGTTCATGTGACTGAAGCCCAATACATATATATATATACGTATATACAGCGGTCCCTCATTTATCTCGGTGGTTACGTTCTAAAAATAACGCGCAATAGGCGAAATCCGCGAAGTGGTAAGCTTTATATTTTACAATTATTCTACATGTTTTAAAGGTCCCATGGCATGAAATTTTCACTTTCTGAGGTTTTTGAACGTTAATGTGAGCTCCCCTACCCTGTTTAGCCCCCCCCCCCCCCATGGTTAAAAGTTGCGAAATGTCTAAACTGAGCATTTGCGATCCTTTTCTGCGTTACAAAAAATCGGAGCTCAAACAGGCGATTTTGAACAAGGCACCTGATTGACATCAGATCGAAAAAAGAAATGCAAATGCAGTTCCACCCCCGTCTGTCTGTACTCAGCGTCTCTGTAAATCACGCCCAGAGAGTTTGGACTGCGAATGCGCTAGGCAATGCGAAATGCGTTTTTTTATTTGCCTGGAGGCACGTCCGAGTGTTTCTAGGCTTGGAAGTCCTTTATCTGAGCCTCTGGACCTTTGAACAGCAGTGGTTTAATTTTATTTTCTGTGGAAATGTGTTTATTTTTCAATGGAATGCTTCAAATCTCTCCCCCCGTGCAAAAACAAGGAAATGGATCAGAGAGCGCACAGAGCGAGAGCGGAGCGTTTGGCCACGCCCCCACCCTCTACTATTGGCCAGCTCTTTTCTCCTCATTTGCATTCAAGCAACAACACCCATTATAGAGTGTTCAGAGTGAGAAAAATTACTCTTTCTCATCTTATCTCTGTTTCTCATGCACTGAGTGTTGATTTTGAAGAAGGATTCATTTACAGTATTAGGGAACCATTAAGGAGCCATATAAAAGCATCAAGAAGTACCATGTCATGGGATCTTTAAGGCTGTAAACACCTCACCACACACATTCTACAGTTTTCTCAGACTCGCATTAACATTTTCTCACATTTCTCTCTTGTTTAAACACTCAAACTTTCGTAGATTTTCAACAACAACAAAAAAAAAAAGCACAGTGTTATAGAATGAAACTAAAGATCAAAACTTGAGAAGTCAAAACATAAACGTTTTCCTATATAAAAAATAATAATATGATGCGTAGAATGACTGACAAATCGGCAAAGGTCTACAGTCCCTTAGCCAATCAGGACGCAGAACACAATGCGCGTTGATACACTATTTAAAAAAAAATGTAATTAAAAAAATCCACGAACAAGGCCGCGAAAGGTGAACCGCGATATAGTGAGGGACCACTGTATTGTAAATATGTTTTACAAATGTGTATGAGGTTGCAGGGAGTCACCTATGTTAGGGCCCTAAGATGTGGGGAAATAAAAAAATTATGTAAAGGATAATCCTAGCTTAAATCTTTAAAGGTGCACTATGTAACTTTTTGGTTGGGGTCCATCACCTGCTTGTTTGTATGGTTATGTAATCACTCTGCCTGGAATTTTATGATGTTATGAGTATGACTTTAAACAGCTCTACCTTATATTTATTCAGTTACAGGTGGTTTTACTGCTCAAAGATAATGAGAAAAAAACAGGTATTCTGACTGTGAGCGGGGTCGCCTCTCCAGATCTCCACAGATCTGACCTGTAACTTGGTCTGGTTTGGTCTCCATGAAGACAGAAAGGTTTGATACCATACTGTGAAACAATCCAGTCAAAGCAATAACATCTCCATGAAGTCAAGTATTTGGCAGACACCTCCACCAGTAAAGTTACACAGTGCACCTTTAAATGCAGCTCAGGTTGTTCAGTTTGGGTGCTAAAACGATCAGAACATTTGCAGATTTAGCTCCTAATGATGTTACAAGGTGGAACAGATTATTTTGAGCCATTGAGAGTGAGACTGGGTATGTTTTTGATAAGGAGGCAATTATACTGATTATAATTTGCCCTTAAATCAAAGACAATTTAACATTTTGGATGACATATGTAGCTTATATGAATATACCATACAAGATACTTTAAAACATATTCTTTAGAACTAAATATTAATAATAAATACCGGCAAATCAAAACTCTGATCACTGCTATTCCCACTCAGTGTTCTTCTTGTTTAAACAGTAATGGTCAATGAAGGCCAAACTCTTTTATTACAATCTACATCATATTAAAATACATTCAAACCATGAGCATGCAACATCTTTATTCATTCATATATTTCGTTCTGACTAGTCCATAGATGCACGGAGTTAAGGTCAGTAGCAAGAAAGTAATTTCCTGACTAGGAACTAAAATGTGCAGAGGAGAGGAAAGTACACAAAATAATCACACATATACACAGACATAGACTTTGACAAAAAGGGACATTTCTTGAACACAGCGGCTCAAAATACAACATTAATGGAATGCTTAACAAATAACTACAATACTTTATGAGCAAAATAAACAAACAGACTCTTTAAATGTTCACTGTGCCACCGCATTGTCTCCATTGAAAGTTTGCTTTACCTGGAAAGTTCCACAGTATGGCGTTAAACTCATCTCGCCGGAATTTTTCTTGTATTTTTATGGCTAAAAAAATTATATAACATGAAAAACTTTGGAGCATGTAGACCTCTCCATAGATCTGACCTGTAACTTGGCCTCTCTACCAAGTCACCACACTACGTTACGATATATTGAAGGCGCTGTACCTGTTTTTTACAGTTTTAAAAACGTCAAAAAGAGATCGAGTTCATTTTGAAGGGTTTGCCGTGGTCCAAAGTTCTTCCTCACTGACCTCGTGCAATCAGAGCATCCTAATTATTCACCATCATTACTCACAATCAGTTTATAAGCACTTTTCACTTTGCCAGTAAAGCTAGCAACAACTAGCATGCTACCAAGCACTTCCTGATTTTCGGACAATAAAATGCTTTCTGATTAGACACAGAGAGCACACAGCAGACTTAGGCTGCGTCCCATTTCTCTGTCTTACCCCTTCGTGTGAGGGCAAGGGGTGTCCCGATTCTAATTTTGATCAAGGGCTAGGGCCACAACTGAGGGCTACATACCCCTTGAAACGAAGTAAGCTCTCGACCAGACTTGGAACGAAGGGGTACGCCTACAAGCTCAGGCAGGTTTTGGGATCAGGATGGCAGCGTCACATCGACCAGCCAAGGAGTCTCATAAATGTATTTTCAGCAGTTGTAATTATCGATTAACAGTTTAGCAGGTTTACAATTATGACGCTTATGTTCTACGTTACTTTTAGTGAACTGTTGTTGCGGTTTTAACTGTAGTGATGTCTGTTTAGCCGACGTTATTGTTTTCATCAAACTTTCATGCATAAACAAGCTAGTTTTTTTGTCGAGCTGAGGTACCCGATAATCCTTGACATTTGTTTACGTTTGTTTGCGTCAATTGTTGTCGCCTCTGTAGACGTAGCAGCCAGGTAGAGGCGAGGGATGATGACGCAAATGGTAATCGAGTGGTGTCCCATTTCTTAGGGGAACATTCGTACCCCGAGCCCTCTCAGCTCAGTATCGAGGAGCAAGACGTAGATAAAGAGGTAGGGGAAATGGTAAGACAGAGTAATGGGACGCACCCTTATTTTGACCTCAAGAGCTGATTATACAATACATCTGTACTGGGGCAAGACACATTTTGCTCTTTAAAGGTCTTTAAAGGTGTACTATGTGCCTTTTTTGGTGGAGTGTTGGCCACAGGGAAGTCGCCATGGAGAGGTTATTGCATTGCCTGAAGGTTCCACAGTATGGCATTAAACTAATCTTTCTTTACAGATGTTTCTCTTGCTAAAAAAGGAAAGTTACATACTGCACCACGTAAAAAAGAAATTATGATACTCTATTCATTAAATACACAATATCTCAAATAAATCAGATGAGGTTAAACCGTAGCTCAGATGAGTGTTTGCCCACTGATCCGAAGGTTATTGTACAGTTTTTCGGTTCAGACAAAAGTTCATTTCCTCTTCCCGTAATCCCACGCCCCACAAATATCTCTGATTTATGTCCACCATTGCACGCTCTAAAACTCATCATTTTCTTATGTGTGTAGGCCTGTGCCCACTCACCACCATTACACTATCTCCAGCTCCAGTTCAGCCATCAGCGAAAACCTTAAGGACAGGCAAGACAAATCAGATAATCACCACACCAAGTTCCTGGCCGCTCGTGTGCGATAATTTGAAAATAATGCGTGTGTGCGAAGTTAGTGATGTAGAATGTAGGAGTGAGAGCCAGTGAGCAGTGGGCACAGCTCCACGATTTACTGACCCTGAACGCAGATTTTTTTATTATTTTTTTTCACTGTTTCTCTCTGACTACGTCCAGAAAGAGGAGAATTTAAAGTTCAGATAGGGCAGAAGTGGAGCGTGACGTGCTTTTGTCCTTCTCGTGCTGGGGATTGTATAAAAAGCAAAATAGATGTGTGTATTGTTGTGTAACCAGATTTACTGGATTGTGTTTTGTTTCATTCACACATGTTTAACACTGAGCTGAGGTCTTCTCTCAAATGGAAAATGCTCTGTGGTGAAACAGGAAGCGCTTCATTGTGTTTTTAAACTTCATACGCCTTCACTAGAATCATTTGGATAATATCAGCCTGAGATTTGACAAACTCTGCTGAACTAAAAGGTAAAAAAATAGCTGTTAAAGATCCCATGACATGGTACTTCTTGATGCTTTTATATGGCTCCTTAATGGTTCCCTAATACTGTAAATGAATCCTTCTTCAAAATCAACACTCAGTGCATGAGAAACAGAGATAAGATGAGAAAGAGTCATAAATATCTCTCTCAAACTCTTTATTCTGGGCGTTGTTGCTTGAATGCAAATGAGGATGGCCAATAGTAGAGGGTGGGGGCGTGGCCAAACTCTCCGCTCAGAGCTCAGAGCCCACAGCTGATCCATTTCCTTGTTTTTGCACGGGGGAGAGATTTGAACCGTTCCATTGAAAAATAAACACATTTCCACATAAAATAAAATTAAACCACTGCTGTTCAAAGGTCCAGAGGCTCAGATAAAGGACTTCCGAGCCTAGAAACACTCGGACGTGCCTCCAGGCAAATAAAAAAACACATTTCGCATTGCCTAGCGCATTCGCAGTCCAAACTCTCTGGACGTGATTTACAGAGACGCTGAGTACAGACAGACGGGGGTGGAACTGCATTTGCATTTCTTTTTTCGATCTGACGTCAATAAGGTGCCTTGTTCAAAATCGCCCGTTTGAGCTCCGATTTTTTGTAACGCAGAAAAGGATCGCAAATGCTCAGTTTAGACATTTCACAACTTTTAACCATGGGGGGGGCCTAAACAGGGTAGGGGAGCTCACATTAACGTTCAAAAACCTCAGAAAGTGAAAATTTCATGCCATGGGACCTTTAACTTGAAAACTACCACTTCATGACATCACAAGGGGGAACAGAGCATTTTGAGCTTTGGAAATGTAGACAGACTAATAATGCAGGATTACTCAAACATGTGTGAATGAAACAAAACACAATTCCAGGTATGTTTTTTGATGAGGTAACAGCATTATAACATGGCTTAAATCTCCATCAGTCAATTTTGCATTATACAGGACCTTTAAAGTCATAATATGTAACTTTTATGCCAAAGAATAGACTAAAAATGCTTTTTATTACACTGAAAAACATACAAAAACCTGCGTCCTTATTCTTACCAGGCTAACATCTCCACAAACCTGACTCTTATTTGGCCTGGAGGAAGGCCTCATCCTGCTTGTTTCCAGGGAAATGTCTCTTTGATTATTCCGGAAGTTTCCTTTGGTGCCACCATCATCACTGAGATCTTTTTTTTTTTTTTCATGTGGCTATCTATCTGGACGAAAAATTTGATATGTTGTTACAGTTTGAGAAGACAGCCACTTTTCGCTTAGCTGTTTGAAAAAGCTGTGCCCAAAAAATCCTGCATGAATTCTAGCGAAGTGTAACTGTCTGAATAACTACCTGCTCTTTTCACATTCTAAAATCAAGTATCAGCGTTTATTTCTAGTCTCTGTCATTCTGATTATGTATGTTTTTAGTCTAATAAAAAATGACTGCCAACGATAGCTGCTACCCTTTCACGGATCACCAAACATATCTTTTTTTTTTTTGGTACTAAAAATGTGGAGAAAATATGCAGAAAGATTTTGAACCAAGAGATCGCCAATTTCACATAATGTCTTCTCTCACTCTGGTGTTGAACCATGATTGTCAATGTGGCAGAAGCTGCTTCCATGTACAGCTCTGGAAAAAAATAAGAGAACACTGCATTTTTTTTCTGAAATCAGCATCTCTACATGTATTACAGCCATTCCATTCCAGCATCTGTTGAATTCCAACACAAACACAAAGCTGAGCTACTTCAGTTCTTGCACCAGGAGTAGAATAAAGTCACCCAAGAACCATGTGGAAGACTTGTGGAGATCATGCCAAGACGCATGAAAGCTGTGATTAAAAATAAGGGTTACTGCACCAAATATTGATTTCTGAACTCTTCTTAAGTGTAAACATTAGTATTATGTTGTTTTAAAATGAATTTGATCTTGTTTCTTTTCATTGTTTGAGGTCTGAAAACATGTATCTTTTTGTTATTTTGACCATTTGTCATTTTCTGCAAATAAATGCTCTAAACGATAATATTTTTATTTGGAATTTGGGGGGAATGTCATCAGTAGTTTATTGACTCAAACAAAAATGTTCCTTTTGCCCAAACACATACCTCTAAGTAGTAAAATCAGAAAAACTGATAATTTTGCTGTGGGCTCTTATTTTTTCCAGAGCTGTAATTCTCATCTATCAAAATGCCTCTAAAAATCAGTTAAATAGGTAAACCACTCACTTTGTCTAGGGTTGTCTAAAGTATTGGAAATCAGACACTAAACGGTACTAAATCTAGTATCGAAATGAGATACTCTTTTGAGCTGGTATGATTACTCAAAAAAACTCAGAAATGAACCTTTCCTGAATAGCTTTGGAATGATTTTGAGCTGTATCAGAACAAGTTTAAGAGCACATAGACTAGTATACGCCCATGGACCACTATGGAACTAACCTACACAGATATAAGACCACATGGGAATATAAATAAAAGTACTAAAATTCTATTCTATTGTCTACATAAAGAGTGTTTTTTTTTTATTATTATGATCATGGTATTGGAATCTGTATTGAGTACAAGCAAAATGCTTCCGGAACTAAAATAGTGAAACTGGGTCAAAATAGGAAATTTATGCAAAATAAGGCAAAAACGGTAGTTTATCAGAAGGTACAGTGTGTCTACAAGCACCAGTTCTATCTGAAAGCCTGTCTGCACATTCACATACTGTACATTCATTTTAATAATGTCTAGAGTTTTAACATCAAATATTTTTTGATTTCACATAAGAGAGATGCCTCGAAATTGTGTGCACCTGATGTCTTAAGATATTTCTTGTTTATTTGTTGACGGATAAAGAAGTGCAAGTTAAATATTTTCAAAATTTAAATATTATTTTTAAGCAAAAATGCCTAAATCTATTGTATAAACAGATGCGATTTTGATGTAAAACAATATCATTAAATATCTTGAATACATTAGCTAACCAGTACAGTTATCAATTGATTTTCACTTCATCTTATCAATATAAATGAGATTTAGCCACTTTTATCTCGGAAGCAGATCGAGTCCAAAAATGTGTAGACCGTGGGTATCGAGTCTCCATACTTCTGTCCCATCCATCTCTGTCTAGTAACACCAGCTCTTTCATATTTTGAGAGCGTGAATTTAATATCCATCACTGCCAACGCTACATTTTTAATCTCTGCGAGGAGGCGGAGTCTGGCGCGTTGACCTAACTGCAGCCCCGGGGTCATTAGCTATCACCATTAGCTAACACAGAAGCAGCAGCCAGCCAGCAAAGAGGATACAAAGTACGGAGATGCTACAACGACTACAGACAGAAGAGCGGAGTCAGCAGGGAAGGGTCCTGGACTTAAAACCAGTGACTCAGAATGAGGCCAGTGTTTGAGTCAGAGAGTCAGAGAGAGGAGAGGGGCCTGCAGGGGTAAAAGTGTGAACTTTATAGAGCAGTGTGCTTCTCAGACGGTGGTGAAGGTACTGGTGGTGGGTTTCTTCTGGTGGTACACAAGGTCATCTGCTGTAGTTTTATTTGAAGGACACATGGTGCATTTTTGTGGCTTTACTTTTTTAAAACATGCTTCTGGTAACCTTGGGATTAATATTTCACATTTCACTACTTAAAGGGACAGTGTGTAAGATTTTTACCCGTTAATTACTGAAATTGAAGATACCCATTCAAAAATACATTGTTTTCCAAGCCTTTTCACTTCCATCATGAAATCAAAGTATTCTTTTGGACTTAGATATAGTCACATAAAAGGGGGATCTTCCCCATGCAGAGGCAGCCATTTTGAATACGAGAGCCGCAGAAGGACATTTGGGCTCCGCCTTCGCCTTCAGCAAGGCTCATGGTTTTGGGTAAACAACACAAGCATGCTGCCGGATCACACGTCGTAATGGATCTAACACGTGTTTTGGACTAAGTTGTTTTACTGGATTTTATTCGCTGGATCCTTACGGACAAATTGAGAGCAAGTTTATGGTGAAATACAGAGTTTGACCTGTGCAAAGCATTCTAAGGTAAGCTAACCTCATTTTGTGCTTTTCCGTATAAAAGCCCCATGTGCTCGGGGCGTGATTATTGTGCAGGGAAATTAATTGCATAGTCAAAAAGAGGAGACTGTAAGGTTTCATTTGATGTGTAGAGTGTCATGGTACATGATCAGGAATGTGTGTTTTCATGAGAAAAAAACAAACAAAACAGGACCGCGTTTTATTTATACAGTAGCGGCGCGCGGCTCGTGCGCGCGCCCGGGTGACCCTCGAGGTCTGCCATAGCTAAAACAGAAAGTGCAATAGCACCATCCACCTATGCGCCACGAATCCTACACACTGGGGCTTTAAAGTGAGAATTTGGAAGAGGCATTTTATAGGCTTTGGAGTGCCCTCTGCTGTCCGCAAAAGGAGTCTATGTGTACGAAATAAACAAAAAATGACAATCTTGCTACATGAATCCTATGCTAACAGAGCCATGCGTTTGGAGCAAAAACAGTGCAGAAGTGAAGGTTTATTGTCTTAAAAACTGTAGTTAAACAAATATTACCTGTGAGGCAACAATCTTGGTAAAATGCAAAATAAGTGTTTTATGAGTGCTCATGGCAGAGGACTTTAGGATTAACTGAATAATGAAAAAAGCATGAATTATACAAAATACAACTCTAGGTAAGTTTTGAAGTACATTTTGCATGATATGTGTTCCCTTTAAAGATTATTTCATATGTAAATCGTCACCTACATAGAAAAAACTGAGAGGCCCTTCCTCTCAATTTTCACTACAACATTTTTTATATGACCCAGAGTCAACATTTCACTCAAGTCTTAAATACGTTACAAAATTAATCAAACATGCATGAATCATTGAAACTACAACTCTTACTAAGCTAATGATGGGAGGAAACCAACATACATATAATTACAAGCTTATAAAGATTCATTTTTCCACATTTAATTCAAAAATTACGTCATGATTGAGTCCCTTTAAAGGTTGTAAAGAGGATTTTCCAAGGAAGAAGAAATCCAGCCTCCTCCTTACGCTAGAAATCATTTGTTTACAGCTGGTGCTTGTTCAGAATCGCTGTTGCTGCTGTAACTACACTGTACATTTTCAAATGATAAGAAGAAGTTTCCTGTCTGGAAGTAATTTAGCGACCCATGCGTCAGTCTTTAGACCCTCTGCTTCAGTGCACGCCATCGCTGGAAGGAATCTACAAGAATCACTTTAGTTTGGCTTCGTTCCTTATCTCCTTTTCTTCTTCTTTCAGCGACCTCAAAAACTGACTTTCCGTTGCAGCTTACTCTTGTCTGCCATCGCAACAAACTTTGTGCTAACTGTGAGGAAGCTACAGCGAGAAAAAGCCACTAAGAACCACTGCGAGGTAGCCTTTTTATTTATGTATCTATTTTTTTTTTTTTGTCATCATAATTTCAAGGCTGATGCATCGCTATAATGCTATGATTGACAATTTGAAACAAAAACAAAAAATCCTCCATACAATCTTTAAGACCTGGTCCATATTTTAGACATGATACTCGAAAGGCCAGTCACATACAGTAGATAATACCCCAATCACATAAATGCACTCTCTCCCCCTCCTTCTTGCTGTTATAGCTATGTTACAACCTTCGTCGACATCATCTACATTACAGCAGCGAAACTATGAGCCTCCTCAGCCTCTCCATCTCCAGTATTCACAGTAAAGTTTCCACTTAAAGAAGCACACCACGATTCAAAACACGTCCATAGTACAAAAGCATTTTATGACAGGGCACTGACCCAGGAGACAATTTCTTTCTTCCATTTAACTCTGCCGAAGTTTTGATGAATTAATAACAACAGCCATCTCACACAAGTCTTTTAATGTAGCTGCCAACAGTGACAAATGGAGTCATTTACGTCACCTCCAGTTCCAAATAGATGGCAAACTCAGAATGAATGTAAACAAAGAGTGGAGCTAGAGTGGAATATTTTAGTGTAGTAATCCATCTTTTTTATATTATGATGCTAAGATATTTGTCAAAGAAAATGTAATAATATGTGGTTAATTGATGCGGTAATATGCAACAATAAAGTGTCACCACAGAATAAAGCTGCATCCACCTTGGAACTTATTAATTTAAAAGGATATTGCTGCATTTTGAATGATGTCAGCTGTTGCCTCCTGGAGCTGAGGGCTGTACTATGAATCTGGCTGAACATAGCGTGGGTTTAACTGAGTGAGCCGGGTTCTCAAAGCCTGAACCTGAGCTCACAGGTAACGAGGGTCATGATGCCGGTTACAGACAGGATCTGTAAAGTGAAAGTTTGAGCTTCAGTCTGAGGGCACTTGCAGGGGGAGGGGGCGTGAAAGGGGGAAGTCATGTGTCATTTGTCCAGGCAGCACAGAGAGGGTCTGATGAACAACTGATTATAAAACATTCAAGTACAGAAGCTACTAAAGATTTCTGTAAATCTATGCCCTGACCCTAACCATAACAGGTACAGTTTAATCAACTGTAGCCTAAATACAACAGAAAAAAACTGAAACAGAGATATTTGCATTAGACGTTTGGGGGTTTCTTTGGACTTTTAACTTCTACTTGGACACATGACACGTTCGGGAGACCTTCGGGACAGGTTTGGGACACGTCTGTTTCTCCGGAGCTCGTGTACAGAATGCAATTTAGCTCCGAAACACAGGATACACTTATAGATGTGGAGATACGCGAATTATCTGACAACACAGCAACACGGGGTCATATTATTATCATATTATTTCTGCATCAAATGGAGATATTAGGTGAAAGCAGCGGCCTTGTGTCAGCATTAGTGTGTGTGTACATGTGTGTATGTGTGTGTACAGGACTAAACCGGGACTAAAACAGGACTAAAACAGGACTAAACCAGGACTAAAACAGGACTAAACCAGGACTAAAATGTGTGTGTGTGTGTGTGTGTGAGAGTGTGTAGTGTCCTTTACTATTTTGTATTGTATTATATTGACAATACAGGTGATTTTTAACTTATTACCCTATGTATTATTGAATTATTGAATGATTATATGGACGTTTTGTTATAAAAGCATTTCCATTTTAACAAAGTACCTTCTAACTCTGACCTGCCCTGAATGTAAACACCACACCACAGTGATGTCATGATGGGGGAGGGCTTAGCTTAATGTCATGCAAATGCGCTCTGAAGGCCTCTTTAGAGGAGTTTTTTTCAGCTCGTTCTTTTGAGATGTCCCGCTTTCAGATGGCCACAACTTTTTCAGATGTTCTCAGATTTCCATGTGTAAGGCATCATTGGAAAGCTTAGAATCTACACTTTCATAATCTGTGAATAACTCAAAACGCCTCCGGGATGACTTGAGTCCTGTATTGCTGCGGTCGGTCACACATATAGTCTAAATGAATACATTATACATACAGGCTATCTAAGGCTGTCTAACCCTTACATCACTCCTTGTACATGGATCACAATATTGTCTGATCTCATTGTATCTGTCACGGGACCCTGACTCATCTCTCCTGAAGTGCAGCACTCAGCGTTTTCACACCGACTGAAAATATCCCAAACTCGTCACAACATCAAGTCATTTTTAGTTTCTGCACAGCGCCTCACAACCTGTTCTCCATCTGTCCCCTGTGCACACATATTTGTGTCTCAGCTGCTTCTTTCTGAACTTTTCATCTGGTGAGATACACAGAAACTTCAAGACCAGGTCAAAAATAGCTTACTCATGAATGCATTTTACTCTCGTATTATCAAACACATTAATGTACTTTGTGAAGAGTCCCTCAGTCTTCCAGGTAGAATCCATGATAAAAGGAGAAATTCAATTTGTCAACTGGACAAAGTTTGTTTGTTCGAAAATGTTTCGCCGCTCATCCGAGAGGCTTCGTCAGTTCTGGTTCTAGTGCTGGTTAGACCCTGTTTATATCTAGCTGCAGGGAGGAGCTCACTACACTGAAATAGTTCTGAAACTATCTCAACTAATTTGTTTCTTTTGTTTTTCGAATTGAGGTGTTACAGGACTGCTTTGAAACAACGGACTGGCAGATGTTTGCAGACGCAGCGCATGGTGATATTAATGCGTACACAGACTCTGTCGTAGGCTACATAGGGAAGTGCATTGAGGACACGGTGCCCAAAATCTCCATCTGCACTTACCCTAATCAAAAACCCTGGGCTGGACCGGAGGTGCGTGCTAAACTGAAAGCTCGCTCCGCCGCCTTCAACTCAGGAGACCCCGAAGCCTACAAAGCAGCCAAGTATGACCTCAGAAAGACCATCAGGACTGCCCAGAGGGACTACAGGGAGAGAGTGGAATCTGCCCAGCAGAGCAGTGACCCGAGACGGGTGTGGCATGGGATACGCTGCATCACTGACTACAAGGGGAAGAGCAGGCCCGTGGAACTGTCCAGCGCATCATTTCCGGACGAACTCAACACCTTCTATTCCCGGTTTGATGCAGATAACACCACGCCTGTCACCAGACCCCATGTGGACAGTGAGGACGCTGTACTTTGTATAGACACTGCTACAGTGAGACAGGCGTTCAAGAAAGTGAACCCCCGCAAAGCACCAGGACCCGACGGTATCCCCGGACGGGTGCTGAGGGCTTGTGCTGACCAACTCGTCGGGGTGTTCACCAGCATCTTCAACCTGTCTCTGAGCCAGTCTATAGTGCCCACCATCTTCAAGACCTCCACTGTAGTCCCCATCCCAAAGACCCCACAGCATCCTGTCCTAATGACTATTGGCCCATAGCACTCACATATGTCATCATAAAGTGCTTTGAACGAATCATTAAGAGGCACGTCTGTGACTCCATATTATGTGCAATCTGTGAAATACTTACACCTTATTTGAAATACTTACACCCTGGACCCCCTGCAGTTTGCATATAGAGCAAAGAGGTCTACAGACGATGCTATTGCTCTAGCAGTCCACACCTCTCTCAGTCATCTGGAGAGAGGAAACACATATGTGAGAATGCTCTTCATCGACTACAGCTCAGCATTCAATACCATAATCCTTCCCAAACTGGTCTCTAAGCTCACCGCCCTGGGCCTGGGGACGTCCATCTGCTGCTGGATATGGGACTTCCTCACCAACAGGCCACAGGCGGTGAGGATCGGCAGCCACGTCTCCTCCACACGTGTCCTCAGCACTGGTGCACCCCAGGGCTGTGTTCTCAGCCCTCTCCTGTACTCCCTGTTCACCTATGACTGTACCGCCAGGCACAGCTCCAACATCATCCTCAAGTTTGCTGACGACACCACCATCCTAGTCCTCATCACTAACAACGATGAGAGCGCCTACAGAGACGAGGTGAAATCACTGACCAGCTGGTGTCAGGAAAATAACCTCTCTCTGAATGTCAGCAAAACTAAGGAAATGATCGTGGACTTCAGGAGACAGCGTGTAGACCAGCATCCCCCCATCTCCATCAACAACGCTGAGGTGGAGCAGGTCAGCAGTTTTAAGTTCCTTGGGGTACACCTCACTGAGGATCTGTCCTGGACACTACATACAGACACTGTGGTAAAGAAAGCCCGACAAAGACTCTACTTCCTGAGAAAGTTAAGGAAGTTTGGTATGAACCCCAGCATCCTCACAAACTTCTACAGGTGCACCATCAGGAGCCTGCTGACGGGCTGCATCACAGTGTGGTATGGGAACTGCACCACTCAGAGCCGCAAAGCACTACAGAGGGTGGTGCGAGCGGCAGAGGACATCACTGGCAGCAGTCTCCCCTCCATCCACGACATTTACCACAGCAGGGGTCTGCGTAAGGCACGCAGCATCACTAAGGACCATACTCATCCAGCACAAGGACTCTTCCATCTGCTACCCTCTGATAGACGATACAGGAGCCTGCCAGCACGCACAAAAAGACTCAAAGACAGCTATTACCCCCAAGCTGTCAGACTACTGAACTCTGGGTAATACTCTAAATAATACTGAACTCTCAATAATACTGCACTAAACTACTTTTCATTATGCATAAGTATGTTTACTGCTGCTCCTCTGTATGAATATATCATGTTTGTCACGACCTCACTGTAAACTACTGTTACCTGTGCAACAATTCTGTGCAATTACCTATGTGCAATATTTATACCACACTATGTGCAATACGAAATCCACATGCAACACCTATACCACACCATATTATGTGCAATACTTACACCTTATTTGATCTTTGATTTAATCCTACCTGCACCTTTGTACATTGTACCTTGTATTTTTATGACATTTTATTACTTATTTTTATTATATTGTTTATTATATTGTTTACTTCTTCCTCTGCACTTTTGCAACACTTTTTTACCATGTACTATTATTGCATGCTATTAGTACTTCTGACTATCTTAGCGAGTCAACGGTTCTTCTGAGCCTAAGCATTTCATTGTACTGTTGACCTTGTGTTGATTCTGCATATGACAAATAAACAATCTTGAATCTTGAATCTTGAATCTTGAATCTTGAATCTTCTCTGGCGTCTAGTATTAGCATATCTATTTAGCCCTAGGAGGAGCTCACTACACTGAAATAGTTCTGAAACTATCTCAACTAATTTGTTTCTTTTGTTTTTCGAATTTCTCTGGCGTCTAGTTTAGCATCCCTATTCAAACTAAGGACCGTCTCCACCCCTCTGACCCTGGCTTGTCTGCCCTATTGTTTCTTTGTCTGTTTTGACTTGGTTTGAGAATCGAATTATAAATGGGAGACAAGTTATGTCTAACTCCCCCATTTCTGTTTAACGACGGATTCTCTTTTTTGACAAAAATTGCCTCTTTAACTCCCCTCTCAAACCAGTTCTTTTCCCTGGCTAAGATCTGAACCTCACTGTCCTCAAATGAATGGCCCGTGGCTTCTATGTGAAGATGTACGGCAGATGACGGTCCACTCTGGCACGCCCGCCTGTGTTGGTAAATCCTCTTGTGAAGTGGCTGTTTTGTTTCTCCAATGTAGCGCTCACTGCAGTCTTCACTACACTGAATGGAGTAGACCACATTGCTTTGTTTGTGGCTCGGTGTTCTGTCCTTTGGGTGGACGAGTTTTTGTCTTAAAGTGTTTGTGGGTTTGAAATAAACTGGGATTTCATATTGTCTGAAAATCCTCTGTAGTTTTTCCAAAACGCCGGCCAGGTACGGAATCGCTACCCCTTTCCTCCTGGGTTCGGATTCTCTGTTGTCTTGTTTCTTGCCCTTGTCTCTCTTGGTTTTGTTGACAGCCCATTTAGGATATCCACAAACAGAGAGGGCTTCCTGCACATGTTGTTCTTCTTTCTCCTTACCCTCTGTGCTTGTGGGAACCACTTGGGCCCTGTGTTGTAATGTCCGAATAACACCCAGCACAAACTGGCTGTTATTCGTACATTACAACACAGGGCCCAAGTGGTTGATTTTCAGACAATCATTTAT
Source organism: Paratrypauchen microcephalus (assembly GCA_036785185.1). NCBI lineage: Eukaryota > Metazoa > Chordata > Actinopteri > Gobiiformes > Gobiidae > Paratrypauchen > Paratrypauchen microcephalus. Next base: position 1,614,788 of record JAVJIX010000130.1, read on the forward strand.
CATTAATGTACTTTGCTGCATCAGATATCGGCTTCCATATATGGGTCCAGCAGATATTGTCGTTGGATATGTATATTGATCTAATAATTTATTTATTTTAGTGTAAAGGACATATATATTACGGTATTTTCTGATCACAAACATACCTGGAGTTGCTGGAGTTATGTTTCATTCACAAGTTTCATTCACAAAACCTGCACATTTAGAGTTCTCTCAGAATGAAAACACTTTGTTCCACCTTGTGATGTCATACACCTTCACTAGAAATATTTGGATCATTTCAGCCCTGGAATTGTCTCTCTACTGAACAAAGGGTGGAACAGAGAATTTTGAGCTTTGGAGATTTAGACAGACTAACAAATAAAGGATTACTCAAATGTGTGAAAGAAACAAAAGATATCTCTGTTTCTGAGGAGGTATAACATGGTTTAAAGCTCACAAGAGTCATTTTGGCATAATATACGACCGTTAAAACTAAATTCCAGAAGAAAAGAATGATGCTTGGTCTCCTTTAATCCTCCATTCATGCTGAGGTACAGGTGCAGGCGTGCAGCATGTGAACCTCCATCTCTTCTAATGACCTTTCCTCCTGGCAGCTTGTCCTGGATTACACCCTGATCAAGATGGCTACTACCCCCTTACCCCCACCCCACCTTACCCCCACCTCGACCCCGCTCGCTCATCCCCCCATCCACCCATCCACCCACCCAACCCAGTCCCCGTCCTCCCCCTCGTCTCCGCTCACGGACACTGGTTTTGATGGATGCCATAGTGATCACAGTGGTTGGATCGCTCTGCTGTGTGCAGCTTGGCCAAGTCATCTCTCTCTCTTTTTCCTCTCTCTCTCTCTCGCTCTCTTTCTCTCTCTCATTCATTTTCTCGCTCTTCACTCTCTCTTGCTTTATCTCTCTCTCCCTCTCTTTCCCCCTTTCTCTCTTCCTCCCTATTTTCTTCTCTCTCTCTGTCTCTCTTTCTCTCCACTCACAATTTACCTCTATCTTCCTCTTACTATTCACCTTCCCCCTTTTCACTCCTCTCTTTCTCTTCCCTCGCTCTATCCACCCCCTTCCCCCTATCTCCCCCGTTCTCTCTTTTCCCTTTATTTTTCCTGTCTCTTCTCTTTCTCCCTCTTTTTCTCTCTCCTCTCTCTCTTTCCTCCAAGCACCCTCTCCTCTTTCTCCCTCTCTCTCTTCCTCCTCTCTCTCTCTCTTCCAACTCTGTCTATTTACCTCTTTCTCCCGCTCTCTATCATTCCCTCTCTTCCCTTTACTTTCCCCGTCTCTTTGCTTTCTCTCTCTCTTTCCCCCTCTTTTTCTCTCTCACTTTCTCTCCTTCCTCTCTCACTTTCCTCCAAGCCCCCTCTCCTCTTTCTCCCTCTCTCTATCATTCCCTCTCTTCCCTTTCTTTCTTCTCTTCTCCTCTCTCTCTCCCTCTTTCTCTTTTTATCTGTCAATTTACCTGCCTCTCTCTCTTCTCCATTCCCGCTGCTTTCTCTCTCTCTCTTGCCTCTCCCTCTCTCTGCCCCACCTCTCTCTATTTCTCTCCTTCTCCCCCTCTCTCTCTCTCTCCTCTTTTTCTCTCCCTCCTCGCTCCCTTTCCTCCCAGCCCCCTCTCCTCTTTCTCCCTCTCTCTCTTTCTCCTCTCTCTTTTTCTACCTCTCTTCCAACTCTCTCTGTTTACCTCTTTCTCCCGCTCTATCTTCCCTTTCATTCTTCTGCCCTCTCTCTCCCCCTCTTTCTCTTTTTATCTGTCAATTTACCTGCCTCTCTCTCTTCTCCATCCCCACTCACTTTCTCTCTCCCTTGCCTCTCCCTCTCCCTGCCCCTGTCTCTATTTAACTTATTAACCTCTCTCTTCTCCTCTCTCTCTCTCTTCTCCTCTCTCTCTTCCCTTTCGCTCCCCCCTCTCTCTCTCTCTCTCTCTCTCTCTCCCTCTCTCTCTCTCTCTCTCTCTCTCTCTCTCTTCCCCTCTCTCTTCCCATTCTCTCTCTCTCTTCCCTCTCTCTCACTCTCTCTCTCTCTCTTCCCCTCTCTTTCCCTATCTCTCTCTCTCTTTCCCTCTTTCTCTCTCTCTCTCTCTCTCTCCCGGTCTCTTGCTCTTTCGCACTCTCTCTCTTTCCCTCTTTCTCTCTCTCTCTCTCCCGGTCTCTCCCTCTCTCTCTTCCCCTCTTTCTCTCTTCCCTTTCTCTCTCTCTCTTCCCCTCTCTCTCTTCCCTTTCTCTCTCTCTCTCCCTCTCTCCTTCTTCCCCTCTTTCTCTCTGTCCCTTTCTCTCTCTCTCCCTCTTTCCTCTCTCTCTCTTCTTTGTCTCTCCCTCTCTCTCTTCCTCTCTCTCTCTCTTCCTCTCTCTCACTCCTTCTCTCTCTCTTCCCCTTTTTATCTCTTCCCTCTCTCTCTCTCTTCCTCTCTCTCTCCCTCTCTCTCTTCCCCTCTCTTCCTCTTCCCTCTCTCCCTTCCCTTTCTCCCTCTCTTCCCTTCCACACACACACACACACACACACACACCCGTCACACGTGCGCACACTCCATCCATCAGGGTGGGCCCTCGCACACGCTCGGATAACTGAAGGTGCAGATGATAAAGAGTGATTGGAAAGCGTTCCGGGGAGAGTCGGGCTCATTCATTCATGTGTCCGGATCCGCGCTCCATCCGTGCTATCTGGGCGCTCCGTGCTATCCGGGCGCTCCATGCTATCCGGGCGCCCTGACGTGTCTCTCAGTGAGTTAGAAGCTGAAATATAATATCGGCTGTATCTGTATACTGTGTCATTTACATTTTCATTCGGGAACACGCGCTCGATAAGCTCTGATTCCCGTAACGCCAAGTTAAAGGGGATCACATCAGTGGGAAGAATGGACGTGTTTCTTATCAGGCTTCAGAGGCGTGTTTCATATGCTACACTACATATGTTTTTAAATTGTTCTTTACTATGTACGGTATATTCTCTATGTACTGGCTGAGTTCATAATTTGGTTCTAGTTTGCACTCTCTTTCTATTCTCTTTCTCTTGTTCTTGCTTTCTCTCTTCCCCCTCTCTCTCATCTTCCCCCTCTCCCTCCTTTTCTCCTTTTCTCCCTGCTCTCTTTTCTTTTATACTCCCCTGTTTCTCCACCCTCTCTTTAATTTCCTCTCTTTCTCTTACCCCCTCTCTTTCAACCCTCTGTCTCTCGTCACTCACTTCCTCCTCTCTCTTCCTTTCTCTTAACCCCTCTCTCTCCACCCTCCCTCTCCACCCTCTTCTCGCTCACTTCTCCCTCTTTTCTTTTTACTCTCTTCTCTCTCAAACTTCTCTTTAATTTCCTCTCTTTCTCTCTTTCTCTTACTCCCCTGTCCTTCCACACCCTTTCTCTCTCTCATTCCCTTTGTATCCCTTCTCGGTCAGTTCCTCCCTCTCTCTCTCTCCACCCTCTCTCTCTTCTCGCTCACTTCCCCCTCTCCCTCCTTTTCTCCCTGCTTTCTTTTTCTTTTATACTCCCCTCTCTCTCTACCCTGTCTTTAATTTCCACTCTCTCTCTCTTTCTCTTACTCCCCTCTCCTTCCACCCTTTCTCTCTCTCATTCCCTTTCTCTCCCTTCTCGCTCAATTCCCCCTCTCTTTCAACCTTCTCTCTCTTCTCGTTCCTCCTCTCTCTCCCTTTCTCTTAACCCCTCTCTCTCTCCACCCTCTTTTTGCTCACTTCCCCCTCTCTGTTCTTTGCTCCTTTCCATTTCTCCTTTCCTTTTATACTCCCCTCTCTCTACACCCTGTCTTTAATTTCCTCTCTCTCTCTCTCTCTCTCTCTTCTTGCTTGCTTCCCCCCTCTCTCTTTCTCTTACCCCCTTTCCTTCCACCCTCTCTCTTGTTCCCTCTCTCTCCCTTCTCACTCAGCCCCCTCCCTTTCTCCGCCCTCTCTCACTCTTCCTCGCTAACTTCCCCCTCTCTTCCTTTCTCTTATTCCACCCTGTTCCTTGTTCCCGCTCTCAAAGGGACAGTGTGTAAGATTTTTACCCGTTAATTACTGAAATTGAAGATACCCATTCAAAAATACATTGTTTTCCAAGCCTTTTCACTTCCATCATGAAATCAAAGTATTCTTTTGGACTTAGATATAGTCACATAAAAGGGGGATCGTCCCCATGCAGAGGAGGCCATTTTGAATACGAGAGCCGCAGAAGGACATTTGGGCTCCGCCTTCGCCTTCGGCAAGGCTCGTGGTTTTGGGTAAACAACACAAGCATGCTGCCGGATCAGACTCGTAATGGATCTAACACGTGTTTTGGACTAAATTGTTTAACTGGATTTTATTCGCTGGATCCTTACGGACAGATTGAGAGCAAGTTTATGGTGAAATACAGAGTTTGACCTGTGCAAAGCATTCTAAGGTAAGCTAACCTCGTTTTGTGCTTTTCCGTATAAAAGCCCCATGTGCTCGGGGAGTGATTGTTTTGCAGGGAAATGAATTGCATAGTCAAAAAGAGGGGACTTTAAGGTTTCATTTGATGTGTAGAGTGTCATGGTACATGATCGGGAATGTGTGTTTTCATGAGAAAAGAAAAAAAACAAAATGGGACCGCGCGGGTCCCTCGAGGTCTGCCGTAGCTAAAACTGAAAGTACAATAGCGACTATCCACCTATGCGCCACGAATCCTCCACACTGGGGCTTTAAACAAACACTAGGGGTTGTAATCCTCTCTCCTGCAACTGTTCGTGTGTCGAGTCTGTGCTTCACCAGGGAAGTCTCACATGTCCCAGGAATGGGTGGACCAAACACCAAGTTTCCATTATTATTATTATTATTATTATTATTATTATTATTATTATTATTATTATTTTTATTTTTATTTTTATTTTTATTTGTATTTTTATTTTTATTTATTTATTTTTTTTATTTATTTATTTATTTAAGTAATTTTGGAGCATGTTTTTAGGGTGTTCCTATGTTTTTTCCAGTTTGTTACACATACCACAGTTGAAAATAAAAGAAAACCACTCTCATTTATAATGTGTTGTCATATTTTGATCTATTTTTCATGACAAGTACTTTTTGTTGGGTATATTATATCGGGTAAAAAACTACCCGGCAAAAGTGATGGTGTCACTTTTTATAGCCAAAGTGTTCTAGAGGTAATTGGCCCATATTACGCTGTTATCTGATCTATAATGTTGTGTTTTGTTTCATTCACATGTTGAACACAAACACCTCATTTCAACGCTGGAATTGCCAATTTAACACTACCTGACCTCAAAAAGTGGAACAGAGCGTTTTGAGTTTTGGAGATGTAGACAGAGTAATAATAAAGGATTACTCAAACATGTGAGAGTGAAACAAAACATAAATCCAGGTATGTTTTCGATGATGTAACAACATTATAAGGTGACTTAAAGCTCCTTGAACAGTCTTCAGATTGAACATCACAGATTCACAGTGGAAGATTCTCATTGCCACAGTTTGATCAGACACAGATTTATAACATTTTCCAAGTGAGTCGTTTTAAGCCTGACGAATCACTGTAAATCCACCAATCTGCATGGACTTCTGTATGCACCAAATCATCAAAATCATGATAGTGTCTTTTCTATTATTTATTATCATATTTGTAGTCTATTTATACACATACTTTAAGCTGGGACTTAGAATTGTGTCTTATTTTATACTGTAGTAAATCATAGTTAATCTGTATACCATCTTGTTTACAATGATACAAATTTAAAAGCTTTAAGTGCATATGACAGGTTTTCATCTTTTTCTAATTATTACTTGTTTGGTGGCATAGTAACTGTAACTGTGGTCAATATTTATCATAGTTTTACATCAGTTAAGCAGAACAAAAATACAAAAATACAGGAAGTAGTGTTAAATCCCGTCGTCATCAACATTGAAAATTCCATGAAAAATGAGAACATTTACCCAAAAGGAAGGTTTTTCTGGCAGTTTGAACCTTCATTAACACAATAAAGATGATGCCACATATTTTTATTAGTCTAGTCCTTACTTTTGTGTAATTTAGTTAGTATTATGGGTACCAGGTAGACTTAGACTTAGACACACTTTATTGATCCACAAGGGAAATTGTTTTGGGTACAGTAGCTCACTCATCAAATATAATATATAACAGAGAATATATAAATCAACAATAAATAGATGGAATAGCAAAAAAAGAGCAATAGACCAGTGTCAGATGAGACATAATTATTAAAAAAAAGAAAAAAATGCAAGATTTTCAGTCAAAATCTTAAATCCAATGATGCTAACTGTGTTTTAGTGAAATAATTAATCTACCGTACTTTTTGTACTATTGAGCGCACCTGACTATAAGCCGCACCAACCAAATTTAAAAAAAAATTAAGATTTTTACATATATAAGCCGCACCTGACTATAAGCCGCAGGTGTCCACATTGTAACTTGAGATATTTACACAGAAAGATGGTACACAAAAGGATTTTTTTTTTTACGTAAATACCGGTACGTGCTTTTTTCGAACAGCACCTACGGCAGTAACACGTCAGAAACACGGCAGTAAAACAACTGTAAAATGGCCAGCCTGTAGCCTCTGGAAGCCTTAAAATAAAGTTTCAAGTTTAACTTTAAGGGTGAACCCTCAAACTCAATCTCACAGAACTGTTGATACTTGTGTAGGAGGTTTTAAGTGGCTAAAACAAGGCTTCATTAATTCATGAACTCTCCTCACTTATTTAGCTCAACTGGTAAGTCACTGACTTTCGCCCGGGGGGACCTGGGTTCAAATACCCCCCCCTGGCAATGAGCAAGCCAGTGTGGGTCCTTGGGCAAGACCCTTCACGGTACTGCCCCCTGGGCGCCGAAAAAGATGGCTGCTCACTGCTCCTGAAAAGGATGGGTCAAATGCAGAAGTCAAATTTCTCCCGTGTATCACTGTGTGTCATTGTGTGTGAGACCAAATAAAAGGCTTAAATCTTAAATCATAAGCCGCAGGGTCCGACGTGTGAGAAAAAAGTAGCAGCTTATAGTCCGAAAAGTATGGTAATCAGTCACTTTAACACAATAAAGATGTAATTTATATGTTTTAGTCATCATATCTCTACAATTATAAACTTCACCAAAATTAAAGGAAAAGTAACGTTTTTTTTACAATCTAAGCCTTCTTTCGGCAATAAAACAAGTAGTTTTACTCACCCATAGCAGTTTGGTGTCAATTGGAGTGGTATCGCAGAACTTATGTTGAGCTGTTCTGTTCTATTAATGATCCCGTATCCGTTAGCGTGAGTGCTCGGGGCACTGATTTGCGGTGTCCAAATAACACAAACTTTAGCACTTTTTAAATCACAGAAGATCGCTGTGTCAGGGTAGACTTTTAGTAGATTCCAAAACGGCCTGAAACCCGATATCGCAACAGAAAAGTAAAGTTCAGAGCAGTGTTAGCTTCTTTCGGACTAGCGGTGTTTACAAAACAGCTGAGTTCACGCATGCGCACTGTCCTCTCTGATGACGTCATCAAATGAAACTATAGCTGGATATCGGGTTTCAGGCCGTTTTGGAATCCACTCAAAGTCTACCCTGACACAGCGATCTTCTGTGATTTGAAAAGTGCTAAAGTTTGTGTTATTTGGACACCGCAAAGTAATGCCCCGAGCATATGATACGAGCACCATGTTAACGGATACGGGATCATTAGTAGAACAGAACGGCTCCAACATAACTTCTGCGATACCACTCCAATTGACACCAAACTGCTATGGGTGAGTAAAACTACTTGTTTTATTGCCGAAAGAAGGCTCAGATTGTTAAAAAAAAACGTTACTTTTCCTTTAATAAATAAATGAATGAATGAATGAATAAATAATAGTAGGGCTGTCAGTTTAAAGCGTTAATTAGATTAATTAATCACACTGCAAATTAACGCATTATAAAAATTAACACAATTCATTTTGAGTGGCAATTCAATGCGCACGCATTTTCAATTTGGCGTGCAGCGAGCAAATCGCTGCCAGGGCCTTTGAATAGCAAATTTATTTATAAAAAGAACGAAGGTGATTTGTAGCTTTTGTCAAAAAGAATTTTCGTTCACTGAAGCTGCTCCAGCCTGACGGATCATTTGAACGATAAACACGTCCAGAAAAGTTCCATCATTACCGGTGATAGTGCGCACTTCACCAAACCAGCAAACCACCAAACCACGCCTGCAGAATTTGGGAAACGAATGAGCAAAGCGACCACGTGAAAACTGACAAACTCAATCGCAAAGTGGGTTCATTTGTTCGCTCACTCATTCACTCACTCACTAAATAATAGATTACATAGATAATAGATCTGTCATATGCACATAAACAATGCACAATAAAGATTTATTATTATGTAATTAATGGTTGCCAGGTACATTATGTTTTCCTCCATTGAAGGACTTTATAAAACTACAGACCGTGAGCACCAGGGCCCATCCCACTGACTTAACGGAGCACTCTTCCACTGACAACAAGAGGAAAATCCAGCTCTGTCTGCGTTCAGAAACATGGATGCGCACCGAAACCTGGATGAAGGAAAACCAAGTCTGTGAACACTTTGAATCTGGTCTTTTACTGCTTTGTGTTCTGTCTCTTTCTAACTCGTTTGTGATTTATATCGTTCTCTGTCACCTGCCCAGGGAAAACAGATGGAAATTTGCATATTTGCTATAATCCTATACTGTAATTACAGATGTTCATTAATATGCAGTGTCCCTATCAAATACATAAATACATAAAATAAGTAACGGTTATGAAATGTCCTTTATGCATGTCATAACGTACAACCATTACACTTATACGTACATTTATAGCCTTCACCAAAATAATAATAATGTTAACTCACATTTGTTTTAGTGAAATGAGTAATCTAGCCTGCCATATGCACTTTAATATTATTATAATCTACTACTACTACTACTTGTATATCCCATGTTGTTTCTGTAGCGTCTGGGCCCCATTGCGTCATCGTCTCACAGTGGGGTGGTCACGAGTGCTGCTGCCGTACCGCTGCAGATGTGCGACCCTATAGACGCGGTACCTCCTCTGGCCTATGGGGGGCGGTGTAAACCACGCGTTCGGTGCAGAGAAAGTGGAGCATCTGAGGAGCCCGCCGGTGCAACATCTGGCTGTTTGCGCTCAATGTGTGTGTACAGCAGATTTTAGAGTAAAAAAGAAGGAGAGGGAGAGGGTGCGGTTTGAGGCGAGCATGCAGACGTGAACTGAAGCATGGGAGATTTCATGTGTCTACCTTGTGTGTGTGTGTACCTTATTTGAACTCTACAGCTGTGGAAAAAAAATAAGAGACCACTGCATCCATTTTTTAAAAAAAAATCAGCATCTCTACATGTATTACAGCCATTCCATTCCAGCGTCTGTTGAATTCCAAATTAAAGGCCCTATATGGCACTATTTTCTGATCTATGTTATAATGTTGTTTCCTCATCACAAACACACCTGGAGTTGTGTTTTGTTTCATTCACACATGTTTAACTCTGCATATTTAGGCTGTGTTCTTCTCTCAAACATGAAAACACCCTCTTCCATCTTGTGGTAATACAGGAAGTGCTCCAGTGTGTTTTTAAACTCCATACACCTTCAATAGAATCATTTGGATGATTTTTTCAGCTCTGGAATCGCTAATCTCTGTTGAACTAAAAGTAAAATGTAGCTGTTAACTTGAAATCTACCACTAAATGACATCACAACGTGGATCAGAACATTTTGAGCTTTGGAGATATGAACGGACTAATAATAAAGGATTACTCAAACACGTGTGAATGAAGCAAAACACAACTCCAGGTTTGTTTTTGAAGAGGAAACAATTATATATTACAATTATGACATGGCTTAAAGCACACAAGCCAATTTGGTGTAATATTGGAGCAAATTTAAAGGCAAATTAACGTTTTTTTACAATCTGAGCCTTCTTTCGGCAATAAAACAAGTAGTTTTACTCACCCATAGCATTTTTCTGTCAATTGGAGCAGTATCGCAGAACTTATGTTGAGCCGTTCTGTTCTAGTAATGATCCCGTATCCGTTAACATGGTGCTGTATCATTTGCTCGGGGCATTACTTTGCGGTGTCCAAATAACACAAACTTTAGCACTTTTCAAATCATAGAAGCCCGATGTCTTAATGTAAGATTTCGTTTGAAGCAAAAGTGGCCTGTAATCCGAGATTTAGCCATAGTTTCGAGTAGATGAGGACGCCAGTGCGCATGTGCGGACTGTGCCATCAGCTCCCGGGACCCAAACATGAAACGCAAAGCTGAAAACTATGGATAAATCTCGGATTACAGGCCACTTTTGCTTCAAACGAAATCTTACATTAAGACATCGGGCTTCTATGATTTGAAAAGTGCTAAAGTTTGTGTTATTTGGACACCGCAAAGTAATGCCCCGAGTACTCAGGCTAACGGATACGCTACAACATAACTTTCTTCAAACAGCTCCAAATGACAAGAAAGTGCTATGGGTGAGTCAAACGACTTGTTTTATTACCGAAAGAAGGCTCAGATTGTAAAATAACGTTACTTTTCCTTTAAGGTGTACAGCTCTGGACAAAAAATAAAAGACCACTGCATTTTTTTTTCTGAAATCAGCATCTCTACATGTATTACAGCCATTCCATTCCAGCGTCTGTTGAATTCCAACACAAACACAAAGCTGAGCTACTTCAGTTCTTGCACCAGGAGTGGAATAAAGTCACCCAAGAACAATGTGAAAGACTTGTGGAGAGCATGCCAAGACGCATGATTAAAAATAAGGGTTATTGCGCCAAATATTGATTTCTGAACTCTTCTTAAGTGTAAACATTAGTATTATGGTGTTTTAAAATGAATTTGATCTTGTTTCTTTGCATTGTTTGAGGTCTGAAAACGTAAAATGTATCTTTTTTGTTATTTTGAGCATTTGTCATTTTCTGCAAATAAATGCTCTAAACCAGCGGTTCGGTGAGTCAGTCTCAGGGGTTTGGTGGAGGTCAAGACATGCACCCGACTCGTATGGTTCGTGATGTTACAACATATCTTTGCGAGCAATCCTTTTCGAGGATGCCGGATATAAAAATGAAGAAAAGGAACAGACTTTGCTGTGAAAATGACATGAGAGTGGCACTTGCCAAGATGAAGCCACGCATTTCTGAACTAGTCTTTCAAAGGCAACAGCAGAAGTCACACTGATGTGCAGTAAATATTCATTATTATTGTAGCCTGATGGAAATTAGGTGATGGGTGTGTGTTAAAATGTTAAAAATAATAAAGTTAATTCATTATAAGGTAAAAAAAATAAAATAAAACCATTTCAGTGTGGTTGTATTAAAAAAGGTCATGTTTTTGTGAAAAGGTATGTATAAAAAAGGGTTCGGTGAATGTGCATATGAAATATCAAACTGGTGGGGTTCAGTACCTCCAACAAGGTTAAGAACCACTGCTCTAAATGATAATATTTTTATTTGGAATTTGGGGGAAATGTTGTCAGTAGTTTATAGACTCAAACAAAAGTGTTCTTTTGTCCAAACACATACCTATAAGTAGTAAAATCAGAAAAACTGATAATTTTGCTGTGGTCTCCAGAGTTGTGTTTTGTTCCCCTCACAAATGTTTGAGTAATCTTTTATTATTAGTCTTTTTACAATGCTCTGTCCCCCTTGTGACATCATGAAGCGGTCAAATTATCCAAATAATTCTGGCAAAAAGGTGGAACAGTGTTTTCCGTTTGAGAGAAGAACTCAGCCTAAATATTCAGGATTTGTGTGAGAAACAAAACACAACTCCAGGTATGATTTTGCTGAGGAAACATTATAACAGCGTAAAATAGCCCCTTTAATCCCGACTACGCCCATGCTTCTCGCAGTTGGAGCATGTGCTTCTCGGCTGCAGTCCTCGCTCTGCCCACCTGCTCACCACTGCTTTACTGTCACACTCAATCAGCACAGGGGCCCTCTCCACGGATAAGAACGGCAGCAGAGACAAGAGGCACCCTCGGGCACATTCTAGCACTGATTAAATACAAATATATATCGTTTTTGGGGTTTTTTCTACCCCCATCAGTCTGCTGACAGAGCAGGGGTGGCACACACATGCTGTTCACGCTGGGTGCCTTAAGGTGAATCGGGAGAGCTTTGAAAGAGAGTATTAGATGAGCTAAAGGAGGTGTGTGTTATTATGTGAGTATAAACAGTTGGGGATTTGTTATGGAGTAAGCTTGTCTTTTATCATTTAGATAATACTCCCTACAACTGTATACAGAAGCTGTGATTGGACATCTTATTTGATATTGTATTTTATATTTTATTACTTATTTTTCTATTTTATTCTGATTTGTACATATACATACATTTATTATTATTTTTTATTTTTATAATTATGTCTCATCTGACACTGGTCTATTGCTCTTTGGTTGCTATTCCATCTATTTTTGTTACCCTCTGTTATATATTATATTTGATGAGTGAGCTACTGTACCCAAAACAATTTCCCTTGTGGATCAATAAAGTTAGTCTAAGTCTAAGTTAAGTTACATCTCATTTGACTAAAACATCATTCTATTTAACCCTAGAGCACTATCGCCGGGTGATTTTCACAGGAGCAAAAGTATTTACATGATTTTCAATATGTTGCAGTGTCATGGGTCCCTGGGGATCTTCACCATTGTTTTTGACATCTTTGAAGGTGTAGGTGTTTCCCGACCCCAAAGCCCACTTTTTCCTACAGGCTTTCAGGTGATTTTCTCCCTGCGATATTGAAAGAGGAATGTAAGAATGTAATGATAAGATAAGATAAGATAATATAAACTTTATTGTCCCCAAGGGGAAATTTGTCTTGGGCTCACTGCCCGCAGCTTAAAAACACAGTTACACTCACACATACAGTACAGACAGACAAACAGAAAACAGTCACAGCTCATTTCCAGATACATTTGTCCATTTATTGCATCAGCTCTATTGCACAAATAATTATTGCACAGATAATTATTGCACAAGCCCTATTACACAAAGTGTTATTGCACAATAGTTGCATTGCAGTTGAATTTAATGTAAGAGGATGTGAGGAATAGGTAAGTAAGAGTGGTCCTGGAATGTGTATCTATCCTTATTTAGTGCAGTGGTTATGAATAAATATCACAAAGTGGTGATTTCAAAGGGAATTCTTATGGTGAAAACAATATTTTAGTCAACTGGTCATTTTTACTCACTGAAAAAACACTATTTTTTGTTCCTCTCTCCTGCAACTGTTCGTGTGTCGAGGAGTCTGTGCTTCACCAGGGAAGTCTCACATGTCCCAGGAATGGGTGGAGCAAAGACCAAAGTTTCCAGTATTTTTTTTTTTTTTGGTTGTAATTTTTTGTTCTCAAATTCCCAATTTTTCAGTATATATATATATATATATATATATATATATATATATATATATATATATATATATATATATATATATATATTTTATCCTTTTTATTACACATACCACAGTTGAAAATAAGAAGACCACTCTAATTTATCATGTGTTGTCATATTTTGATCTATTTTTCATGACAAGTACTTTTTGTTGGGTATATTATACTGGCTAAAAATTACCCGGCAAAAGTGACGGTGTTACTTTTTATAGTGAAAGTGTTCTAGAGTTAAACAAGACTTACTGTGTTTGTCTCTGCTGTATTTAAAATCTATGACACTTGTGCATCATAATGGAATAATTTGCATTTAAATCACAATATTCATCTAAAATAACTTAATAAAAGAAAAAAGTCAGCTGCAGCTTTAGAAAACTGAGGTGCCCAATGGAAGAAGACGTGGCCGGAAACAAAGAGTCGACAATTCAGACAGATAGCTGCAGATCATGTTAGTCAGCGGCTGATTTTTATTTATTTTTTTCATTTGTACCAAAACGACTACGAGATGCTGCCAAATCCTACGCGTATCACCAACTGAGAAAATAATACTGGAAAAGAATACAAGTACAGAGTGGTGGGTGTACGCTGGTGAGTTGAGTGGCGATTTTTGGAAATAAGCGATTAAAGATTGCTCAAACATGCACGATTTACTCCAAATACAACTTTGAGAGGGGAAATGAGAAGGGGAAAGAACTATAAGGTGGTTAAAAGGTCTAAGATTTGACAAAAACGGTTATTTTTTCTATAGTTTTCTAAATTTTAATTAATAATGAATAATTTCTCTTCCCGATTGAACACGGGCAGCAGATATGGCAAACGCAGAGGTGATTCCATAGCAATCATAAGACCAACCATCAAGAGCTGAAACTTTCTTCTTGAATAGAGGTTTAAAGGGCCAGAAAATGCCCTCTTTACGCAGTAATTGTTGGTGCTGATGACATAGAGGTATTACTTTTTAGAACTCTCCACTACTTCCTGTATTTTGTTTGACCTTTCATCTCGACTTTTTTACTCCACTTTTTTACTCAACTGCCACTTAACTGATGTAAAACTAACTATTTACCGCAGGTTCTTTCCACCAAACCAAGTCATAATTAGAAAAACATGAAAACTTGTAAAACGTACTTTAAAGGGCTCAAATATTATATATTTTCTGATCTATAATGTTGTTTCCTTATCACAAACACACCTGAAGTTGTGTTTTGTTTCATTCACACGTTTAACATACAAACCCTGAATATTTATGCTGAGTTCCTGTTACGTGACACAAATCAGGTCCGTGGAGGTAATCACCAACAATAAAGATCCAGACAACAAAAGAGCTAGAATAAATGTGCCTTTTTATTCCCCACTCAGATGTTTACAATCACAGTTCACACAGGTTAAAGCGATATATATATAAAATCAAGCTCTTACCGCTGACACGGGGCTGGAGAGCCGACAACCCTCGGTAGAGTAAGCGCTTCAACCGAGCCGGGCGTCCACGCGTTAGACCCACAGCAGACTCTACCGAGCGCTCAGCTCCTCCGCCTCAAATACACTCAGCCGCCCCCATAGTGTGCGAAGAGGGCCAGTCTCCGCACCCAGAGGTTTGGCCCACAACCTGTCCTGTTTAGAGATGTTTCAAAACAGGAGAAAGGCTGCGACTGTTTTCTATCCCTGTGGATTCAACATTCCAAAACAGTCTTGATAAGTAAGGATAGTTGCATAAGTGACCTACATTCCAAGCTGTGACTGATAAACGGAGCCTGGGACACACTACAAGCATGGTTCTCCACAGTTCCCAATCTCAATCAGTCATGTTTTACTACAAGAAATGCTCCACGGTGTTTTTAAACTCCATACACCTTCACTAGAATCATTTGGATCATTTCAGCCCTGGAATTGCCAATCTCTACTGAACTAAAAGTAAAAAGTAGCCGTTAACTTGAAAACTACTGCTGCATTTTGAGTTCTGGAGATGTAGACACACTAATAATTACGGCTGTCAGTTTAATGCGTTAATTAGATTAATTAATTACACTGCAAATTAATGCATTATAAAAATTAAAGCAAATAATTATGAGCGGCAATTCAATGCGCGCGCATTTTAAATTTGGCGTGCGGCGAGGAAATCACTGCCGGGGCATTTAAACGGCAAGTTTATTTATAAAAAGAACGAAGACAGGACGATAAACATGAAAAACACGGTGATTTGGAGCTTTTGTCAAAAAGAAATTTCCTCCAGCCTGACGGATCATTTGAACAATAAACACGTCCGGGACAAGTTCCATTGTTAGCGGTGATAGAGCGAGCGTGAGCGCACTTCAACAAACCACCAAACCACGCTCGCAGAATTTGGGAAACAATTGAACAAAGCGACCACACGAAAACTGACAAACTCAATCGCAAAGTGGGTTTGCTCACTCACTCACTCACAATCTCTCTCACTCACTGCGTGCACATGGTAGGATCGGATTGGATTTCTCCAAATCCGATCCCGTTACTCGGCGGGTGGTCTGTCGTCCAATCCGAGTGCACATGAAACTCGTGCAATCGGATAATGGTCAGCGACCTGGCCAGCTCCGCTACGCTATGTGGCGCTGTAGTCCAACTACTTCCGGGTGATGGCTACTCAATAAAAACACAACAAACTATGTGGCGGTATACAAAGATGGCGCTCGAGGAGTTTGACGGAGCAGCATTGGTGTACGTGTTGTGCATTCTTTCTTCGCAGCCATGATTTCGTTTGACTTTCCCGCAACAATCACTACTTATGACGGCGTCGGCGCCTCCTGCCACTTCCGGGTGAAATCCCTGGCGAAAACTCCCGTGCGCAGTACGCCAATCCGATCCGATATCGTACACAAGGCGGCACCAAGTGGATTAAGCCAGGCCTAAACCAGGGGTTCCAATCGGATTCGCGAAACCAATCCCTATATGATCCTTAGCCTGTGCACATGAATCCGATACGATCCCAATTTGTTTGCAAGCAGATTACACTCGTCCATGTGCATGCAGTGACTCTCTCTCTTACACACACACACACGCACACACGCACACACACACACACTCTTAAAATGCGATTAATTAGATAGATTAATTACAAATCCTGTAATTAATTTGATTATTTTCTTTAATTGCCTGACAGCAGTACTACTAATAATAAAGGGTTTCTCAAACAAAACACAACTCCAGGTGTGTTTTTGAGGAGCAAACAACATTATAACATGACTTAAAGTTGACAAGAATCCATTTTGTGTAATATTAGGACTTAGAGGACTCAATTATGAGCCATGACTGAAGAGCACGTTACAGAATAATATATTAATCCTGTCCCGTCTCTTGCTCTGATGCATGACAGAGAAACAACTGTCTGAGATAATAACAGCTGGTTGGGTCCACATGGTTCTCATCCAACAACTCTGATTGGCAAACCATTTGTCCCTGATGGCTGCTTCCTTATGGTTCTCATCCAGCCATGAGCCTTTTATATAACGACGACTCGGTGATCTGGAATACAACCGCCAGACAATGTCCCAATTATAAGGTGTTATTGTCACAGTGGCAGGATGGCTAGCACTCTCGATTCACAGTAAGAAAGTTCCAGGTTCAATTCCCGCGATTTCTGTGCAGAGTTTGTATCGTTCTCAACATTTCCTCGGGGCACTCCAATTCCCCCTGGCAACCCAAAAAATGCACAATTGAGACTTTGCAGTGAAATCATGCTGGGGGTGTTCTGGGAAAAAAAAGACCACTGCAAAATTATCAGTTTTTCTGATTTTACTACTTTTAGGTATGTGTTTGGGCAAAAGGAACATTTTTGTTTGAGTCTATAAACTACTGACAACATTTCCCCCAAATTCTAAATAAAATATTATCGTAAAATATTATAATTTATTTGTAGAAAATGACAAATGGTCAAAATAACAAAAAAGATACAATATTTTCAGAGCTCAAACAATGCAAAGAAACAATATCAAATTCATTTTAAAACAACATAACACTGGGCGCCTGAAAGATGGGCCGCCCACTGCATCCTGACTGGAAATGCAGAAGAGAATTTCTCCTGTGCGTGAGATAAATAAAATCTAAAATCTTAATTTTAATGTTTACACTTAAGAAGAGTTCAGAAATCAATATTTGGTGCAATAACCCTTATTTTTAATCACAGCTTTCATGCGTCTTGGCATGCTCTCCACAAGTCTTTCACATTGTTCTTGGGTGACTATTCCACTCCTGGTGCAAGAACTGAAGTAGCTCAGCTTTGTGTTTGTGTTGGAATTCAACAGACGCTGGAATGGAATGGCTGTAATACATGTAGATTTCAGAAAAAAATGCAAGATTGCCTGAAAACTAAAAATGAATTGGACTGATGCTTGATTTTCGACAAAAACATGAGAGTGACTAACTGAAAAACTGTTGCCTAATGCTAGCGAGCGTGTGACTGTGATTTTATTTGAGAGGAGACTTGTTCAACAGCCCAAATCAGCTCATGCGTTGCAGTGCCAAATAAATCAGGTCATAAATTGGTCAGAATGCATCAAAATAAAACTCATATTGAAGTCTAATAGCTTCTGACAGAGTAGTGCCTCAGTTAGCACCATACTCCCATGGAATCAGCTGCAAAGTATCACTAGTAATATCTACATTAAAGAGCCATTAAACACCCTCCTGAAGCTTTACACCACCCCTAAGCAAAATCTGAAAAAATCCTCCACAGTGGGCGGTGCTCTGCGATGGTTATTTGGCCAAAATAAGGCCAGGGATAGGTATACACTTCTATTTTAAACCTATTTACACAGCTAATCAGTAGAAAAAGTCATTTTGGTGTTTAGCGGTCCTTTAACCCTAGAACACTGTTCCTATAAAAAGTAACACTATCACTTTTGGTAATTTTTACCCGATATAATATACCCAGAGCTCTCAAGTTTTGAGCGGGGTCGTGCGTGAGACTGCGTAATTTCCGGGGATGGGGGGCTTGAATTGCGTGAGAAATGCCGCGTGAGCGTGTGAACGCGTCGAATTGTCTCTCTCAATGCGTGAGACTTGAGAGCCCTGCTGTAAATGTCTAAATGCTGTAAATGTTTGTCTAAAGAGCCACAAAGCAACTAATGAGAGTTATATAAATGGTGATGGTTCTCAGTTTGTTTTATCATCACCGCAGCTGAAACTACACTCTACAGTCTGCCCAACAACAGAACAATCTATTTTCTGATTGGCTGATTTTTTTCCGGGGAGCGGGACGGGGAGGAGGGGGAGAGTTTTTTTCGCTGAAAACGCGTGGTGCCTGCATAAACTGAGCCACACTGACCGATTTTCTGGGCACAAAAAAATAAAAAATAAAAAATAAAATCAGCGTGAGAAATGCCATGTGTGAGCGTGTGAACACGTCGAATTGCGTGTGTCACACTCTCAATGCGTGAGACTTGAGAGCCCTGAATATAGCCAACAAAAAGTACTTTTCATGAAAAATAGATCAAAATATGACAACACATGATAAATTAAAGTGGTTTTCTTTTATTTTCAACTGTGGTATGTGTAACAAAATGGGGAAAAAAATACTGGAAAATTAGGAATTTGAGAAAAAAACAAAAAAAACAGATGGTCTTTGGTCCACCCATTCCTGGGACATGTGAGACTTCCCTGGTGAAGCACAGACTCTTTGACATACGAACAGTTGCAGGAGAGAGGAACAAAAAAAAATATTTTTTCAGTGGCTAAAAATGACCAGTTGACTAAAATATTGTTAGAAATCACCACTTTGTGATATTTATTCATAAGCACTGCACTAAATAAGGATAGCAAAAGATCAAAACATAGAAGACAGCCTTGTTGACTTGTAAATGCCCTGCAGAAAGTGTCTAATGTGATGAGGACAGTTTTGTACATGGAGAGAGCCTGCTTTGTTTTCTGTTTTGTTTTTATTCGTGTTCTTATTTTTAGGTTTGATTTTGATTTTTTTTTTTTTTTCTTCTTGCTTGAAATGGAAAAATAAAATAAAATATATTTGGCAAAAAAAAATAAGGATAGCATCCACATTCCAGGACCACTCTTACTTACCTATTCCTTACATCCTCTTACATTAAATTCATTACATTCTTACATTCCTCTTTCACTGTTGCCGGGTGAAAATCACCTGCTTTGGGGCAGGGAAACACCTACACCTTCATTGAAAATCATGTAAATACTTTTGCTCGGGTGAACATCACCCAGCGAAAGTGCTCTAGGGTTAACAAAACATTTGCCTCTTACTCATAACTTGGCTAGTCTATGTATTGGATAAAATAAACAAACTAAGGCTTTAATCAGTATTTGCTTCAAAGTAACACCAGTTTTTAAATCTGTATTAATAAAATGTACCTACAAAAATGATCTTTGAAATAAAGAGATATTCTTTGATATTGATATTTACATAACACTCCTTGACGTCCTTCAGGGTCTTGCTCGTGTACTTACTGTATATTCCAGGAAGCATGAAGGCGTGTGGATTATAGAAAATAGAGCAGATTATAGCAGTATTTGCGAGTCTATCTTGCTGATTCAGTTCTCTGTGCAGACAGCCGGTTTTGGACATGTGTGCCAAATGTGGGTCAGTGAACGTCTTTATGTGCTCAAACCCTCACTATCAAAGACTCATTCACACACAAGCGGCTCTTTAATCAGTCATGCACTTCCAGCTAGCGCTCTAGTCAGCCAACTGCCACATACACGAGTAAATAAACAGATTCTGCCTATATATGAAGTGTTTTGCTCAAGGACACAATAACAAAATGCATCGCCAGTAGTAGAATTGAACTGCCAACTTTCAGGTAAGTGGTGGAACGTCTTTTGTTATTTGGTGTTTACTATTTCAGAGTTACAATGTGCTTTATAGTTTGACTGTAAGGAAAAGGTGAGGGAAGTGTTTTCCACGAGAACACAGCAGTAGGGAAGATTGAACCACCAACTTTGTCTGTGGCTATGTTGATGTGTTATTTGCTATAGATGCATGCGTATAGATGTTGTTTGTAAGCGAACAACAAGATATGTACTAAACATCTGCAAGGAAAGGTGGAACTGTAGAAGGAATTGAACCATCAGCTGTTTTAGTCTTTCACACAAAATGTAGTGTTAATCTGTGTGTACTCTTCAAAAGTTAACAAGTAGTACGACTGAACCACTAAGACTACATTCAGACTGAAGTGCTTAAAGCTCAATTCAGATTTTTTGGTGAAATCCGATTTTTTTGCAAGGTCTTTCACATTTCCAGTTAAATGCGACTTGTACGTGATCTCCAGTGTGAACTTTAAACACCCCAAAAGTGTCCCGCATGCGTCTTGGAGGACAAGACGAGGTCACATGCGGCGAGCGTGCTCAGTGTTTACGGAAGTCGCCTAAACACAGATGCTAGCACTGAGCGCCTGGCAATTTTAAAGTTGCTGTCGTACCAAAGCCAGAACATGTACAACTTATTTTTTTAAAGGAGGAGATTGAGAAGGACAAGGTTTTTGGCCATGGCGTTTTGTGGGGCAGTGGCAACAACGTCCGTAGTAAGGAACGTGTTGGTGCTGAGAGTGGTGGGATTGCGATGTGCTTTGCTGCTTCACTGACATAGACTTCATACACAATTTTCGTATGATGGGAAGAACGTTTTTGTACATTTGTGAGCGCCTACTTGTAACACTCTCGCTTGTTGATGGCGTGTCGGTCGGATGAATGCGACCTGGCCTTTCAGACTGAAGTCGCATGTCAAAAGATAGGATATGTATCGGTTTTAGGACCACATTTCCAAGTGGCCTGGGTCGCATTTGAAAAAATCAGATCTGTGTTGTTGAGACTGTCATTAAATGATCAGATACAGGTCGCATAGGGGCGAAAAAATTGGATTTGGTTCACTTCAGGCTGCAGTCTGAACGTGGCAATTTGGATTTATTCGCTATAGATACTGTGAATGCATCTCTTCATAGGCGAACACCAAGCACTGCACATCTGAAAAGTAACAACTGTGAGGCGTTTTGCTCAAAGAAGAACAGAAGAACACAAGAACAGAACGTAGGGGTGTGCGGTATACCGGTTCATACCGAATACCGGTGATTTTTTTTTTATGATATGAATTTTTCATTTACCGCAACACCGGTGAGTGTGTGCGTACAAAATGTAGGGAACACAGAGCGGCAGAACGTCGTGCCGGAGCATCGCGCTGGGGAACTGTTTTGCAGTGGCATGAGAGCAGTGGAAAAACAAGCCATGTCCCAATTCGAGGGCTGCAGGCTCCGCTGCTTTTTCAGTTGCTTTTTCGGCGCTCCGAAGACTGCAAAAGCTGCAGCCCTCGAACTACCCTCCGCGGACCGCTAGGCCATTGCTGCAATGGGACAGGTCCAGCCCACAGCCCACAACGCTAATGCTAACAACACGCACCACGCAAATTACACACACGGATCAGTAACCCTCAAATTGGGACATGGCTACAGTGTGTGTTGAGCGGTGAAGAACATGAACATTGTTGTTAGAAACAGAGGAACTTACTGAAAAGAGGAGCCATGTCAGTTGTGTGGAAGTACTTCGGCTTTAAAAAATCTGACGCTGATCAAACAAACATATTCTGTAATGTTGTCGGGCTAAAGTTGTAGCGACTCAGACGTCAGTCAGAGACGCGTTTGCTAAGGCGACTGCCTACGACAAGAAAAACAAACGGTGGAACGATATTACCAACGCTATTACTGTCCATTTAGACGTGGAACCACTTAGTCCTGTTGAGAAAGGAGGACAAGGAGATGATTAAAGCACTGGACCCAGATATGTTTTACCAAGTCGAATTTACTGCAGTAAATATTCTCCAAATTATTAGGAAATAGGGTTAACACAGTCATGCATGAAAAAAATATATATACCGTCAAATACCGTGATACCGGTATAATTTTGAAAAATACCGTGATATCAATTTTTGGTCATACCGCCCAGCTCTAACAGAATGGACACTAGCAAAGATGGAATTGCCAACCTTGTGGTAAAGATACACATTTTTCTAGCTGCTTTAATAATGTATTCAGTCCAGGTGGTGTTCATGAGTGTCTTCTCTTCTAAAGCAAACAACATCTCCACATGAATAATTCAGCATGCTTACGCTAAAATGGCTGCTCAGATTCTCATAGTTTCTTTTACTACAGTCTTGCAGTAAAAGCTGAACGGAAAGATATGCTTCAGGAGTATCTTTATGGACAATTACTGAAGTAGATGAGCCTATCATGCATCATCAGGGAGCTGCAGCTTAAACTTTCTTGCCGTTTGATTTTCATTTTCCATTTGTGGTATTTTAAATGTCCTATATTACGCTAAATTGACTCTTGTGAGCTTTAAGTCCTGTTATAATGTTGTTGTGTTGTCAAAAACATATCAAGAGTTATGTTTTGTTTCATTCACACATGTTGAATAATCCAGTTTACGTCCCCAATGCTCGAAAAGTGGTCGTTTTCAACTTGCTTTTTACCTATTGTCCAGTAGAGATTGGCACTTCCAGGTCTGAAATGATCCAAATGATTCTAGTGAAGATGTATGGAGTTTAAAAACACAATGGAGCACTTCCTGTATTACCACATGACACCACAAGGGGGAACAAAGTGTTTTCAGTTTGGGAGAAGGAGCAGTACTGTAGCGTAATATGGACACTTTAACATGCAAATCTCCTTAGACTTTCTTGCTGTAAGATTTACATTTTCCATTGGTATTTTAAAGATGCACTATGTAACCTTTCTGGCGGAATGTCCACCACTTGCTTGTCTCCATGGAGATGTTATTAATTTTCCACCATGTTGCATTGCATTAAATTCTCTACATGTACAGCTCTGGAAAAAGAAGAGGCCACTGCAAAATTATCAGTTTTTCTGATTTTACTACTTATAGGTATGTGTTTGGGCAAAAGGAACATTTTTGTTTGAGTCTATAAACTACTGACAACATTTACCCCAAATTCCAAATAAAAATATTATCATTTAGAGCATTTATTTGCAGAAAATTACAAAATAACAAAAAGATACATGTTTTCAGATCTCAAACAATGCAAAGAAACAAGATTCATTTTAAAACAACATAATTCTAATGTGTACACTTAAGAAGAGTTCAGAAATCAATATTTGGTGCAATAACCCTTATTTTTAATCACAGCTTTCATGCGTCTTGGCATGTTCTCCACAAGTCTTGTTATGTAACTGTATTTGACTTGTATTTTTGTATTTTTGTACTTAGTCTATGTTTACTTGCTAAATTGCACCATCTAGTGGCCACTTTAATCTACTCGTGTAGTAAGAGGGTATAAGAGGAACCTAAGACAGGAAGTGAGACAGGAAGTTTTACTTTGACCTCCGACTTCAACGGCCACTCCTTTGTTCTGGTGTTTCTTTCTGGTGTTTGTCTAAGCATTGCCTTTTCAAAAAATTACTTAGATCCATTAAAGGTCCCATGACATGGTACTTCTTGAGGCTTTTATATGGTGCCTTAATGGTTCCCTAATACTGTAAATGAATCCTGCTCCAAAATCAAGACTCAGTGCATGAGAAAGACACATGTACAGAGTCAGAGTCAGAAAATCTCTCTCTGAACAACTCATTCTGGGCGTTGTTGCTTGAATGCAAATGAGAAGGACAGAGATAGGTTAGAGGAGCAGGTGGGGGGGGGGGCAAATGCGCCGCTGGTTCCTTGTTTTAGCGGTGCGCTGTGCGTTGTCTCCCACTTCCGCGTTTCAAGCACGGAGGAAGAAACGAGAGGCGTTTCAATGAAAAAAACACATTTTCACAGAAAATAAAATTAAACCACTGCTGTTTCAGAGATCCAGAGGCTCAGATAAAGGACATCCGAGCCTCCAGGCAAATAAAAAAATGCATTTCGCATTGCGCAGCTCATTCGTGGTCCAAACTCTTTGGGCGTGATTTACAGAGACGGTGTGTAGACATCCAGACGGGGGGAGGAGCTGCATTTTTCGATGTGACGTCACATAGTTGCCTTGTTCAGAATCGCCCGTTTGAGCTGTGCTTTTTTCAAACGCAGAAAAGGACCGCAAATACTCAGTTTAGACATTTCGCAACTTTTAGCCATGGGGGGGGCGGGGGGCTAAACAGGGTAGGGGAGCTCACATTAACGTTCAAAAACCTCAGAAAGTGAAAATTTCATGCCATGGGACCTTTAAACTTCATCAAGGATATCTGCTGTCTGTGAAGTTTCTTCCGAATCTACGTTTAGCTGTTTGGATAAGCTAGCAGAGCATCTAGTAAGCCCATTTACAAGACTTTCACATTGTTCTTGGGTGACTTTATTCCACTCCTGGTGGAAGAACTGAAGTAGCTCAGCTTTGTGTTTGTGTTGGAATTCAACAGACGCTGGAATGGAATGGCTGTAATACATGTAGAAATGCTGATTTCAGAAAAGAAATGCAGTGGTCTCTTGTTTGTTTTTTTTCCAGAGCTGTATATTGCTTTCATTCAAATTTAGGTTTTTCTTACTTGAACAGCTCGCCTCTCCACAGCTCTGACCTGTAACCTAACCTGGTAGCGTCACCTGCTTGTCTCCATGGAGAAAGATAATTTTAACGCCATACAGTGGAACATTCCGAGCAAAGCAATAGCCCAACTACTGTACATAGCTTTACCTCCAGGTGAAAAGTTACACAGTGCTCCTTTAGTTTAAGTGTGATATTTCCATTGCATTTGATCGTATAGGGTGATGAAGGTCAAAATGATGCTGACCTGTCTCTTGTGTCTTTTATTATTCACAGTATTTTACGTTCACTAAAGGCTTGTTAAATTATTGGGCAGTTAAACAGCTGGACCATACACCAAATTTAAAGTTATTGCATTTTCACTTTTAATGCTAATAAGAATGTAATTTATTATCCTGGCTATTTCACTTTAAGGATGGGTTGGAAATGTAGCCAGCAGAACTTTATACGGACACCTCTTCTCCAACCATAATGCAGGTCAGGTAGGGCATCTGGCATAAAAACCCCATAGCAGAGTTCATGCCAGTGATTGTAGCAATGAGTAGTCGAAGATAAATTCGATAAAAGGTAGTTTTATTGCGCTTTTTACAAGTAGTCTATTGAAGTAATGTTATTTTGAGACAGGTTAAGTTATGGGTTAGATCTGTGGAGAGGCTGGCCAATCATCATCATGTTTGTCAACACGTTTAATGCCAAATTGTGGAAAAGTAATAGCATCTCCATGGAAACAGGAAAGTGGTGCATGGACCCTCTACTAGAAAAGTTTCACAAAGCACCTTTAAAACAATATTAAAGGTGTAATATTAAAGGTGGAACTTTTTGGTTGGGGGTCCGTCACCCGTTTGTTTCTATGGAGATGTCATCGCTCTGCCTGGAATGTTCCACAGTATGATATTAAACAGCTCTGCCAAACATGCATTCAACTACAGGTGGTTTTATGGTTCAAAAATAAAGTAGAAAAACAGGGATTCTGACTGGGAGCGGGGTTGCCTGTCCACAGAGCTGACCTGTACCTTGGTCCAGTTTGGTCTCCATGAAGATATAATGCCATACTGTGAAACATTCTAGACAAAGCAATAACATCTCCATTGACAAAAGCATTTGATGAAGCCTCCATGAGAAAAGTTATACAAAATTTCTACACCAGTGATTCTCATAGACCTTGATTAACTTGAGGGCTAGGGCTAACCCTTTAACCCTAGAACACTTTCGCTATAAAAAGAACACCATCACTTTTGCCTGGTAATTTTTACCCGATATAATATACCCAACAAAAAGTACTTGTCATTTATTTTATTTATTTGTTTTATTTTATTTTCAACAGTGGTATGTGTAACAAAATGAACAACAACAAAAAAAAAGAAACATAGAAAGATCCTAAAAACATGCTCTAAAATTACTGAAAAATTAGGAATTTGAGAACAAAAAAAATCCTAAAAATAAAAAATAATTATACTGGAAACTTGGTCTTTGGTCCACCCATTCAAGATTCAAGATTCAAGATTCAAGATTGTTTATTTGTCATATGCAGAAGCAGCACAAGGTCAACAATGCAATGAAATGCTTAGGATCAGAAGAACCGTTGACTCGCTAAGATAGTCAAGAAGTACTAATAACATGCAATAATAGTACATGGTAAAAAAAAGTGTTGCAAAGTGCAGGGGAAGAAGTAAACAATATAGTAAACAATATAATAAACAATATAATAAACAATATAATAAAATATGTAATAAAATGTAATAAAATAAAAAAGCAAGGTACAATGTACAAGGTGCAGGTAGGATTAAATCAAGATCAAATAAGGTGTAAGTATTTCACAGATTGCACATAATATGGTGTGGTGTAGGTGTTGCATGTGGATTTCGTATTGCTCATAGTATGATATAAATATTGCACATAGGTTATTGCACTGATTATTGCACATGTAACAGTAATTTACAGTGAGGTAGTGACAGACATGATATATTCATATAGAGCAGCAGTAGTAAACATAATTATGCATAATGAAAGGTAGTTTAGTGCAGTATTATTGAGAGTTCAGTGTCATTTAGAGTATTACACAGAGTTCAGTAGTCTGACAGCTTGGGGGTAATAGCTGTCTTTGAGTCCCATTCCTGGGACATGTGAGACTTCCCTGGTGAAGCACAGACTCCTCGACACACAAACAGTTGCAGGAGAGAGGAACAAAAAATTGTATTTTTTCAGTGGGGAAAAATGACCAGTTGACTAAAATATTGTTTTCACCATAAGAATTCCCTTTGAAATCAGCACTTTGTGATATTTATTCATAACCACTGCACTAAATAAGGATAGATACACATTCCAGGACCACTCTTACTTACCTATTTTTTACATCCTCTTACATTAAATTCATTACATTCTTACATTTCTCTTTCCCTGTTGCCGGGTGAAAATCACCCAAAAGCCTGTAGGAAAAAAGTGGGCTTTGGGGTCGGGAAACACCTACACCTTCAAAGATGTCAAAAACAATGGTGAAGCTCCCCAGGGACCCATGCAACATATTGAAAATCATGTAAATACTTTTGCTCCTGTGAAAATCACCCGGCGATAGTGCTCTAGGGTTAAATAGGCAAACCCACAAAGAAGAACTGTCCGAGGAGCTTCTGAAGGAGCCTGCATAACACTTTGAGAAACACTGACTTTTTGGTCAGTGGAGTTGCTATGGCGATCCCAAGTGGTTAAAAATACACTTCACAACACACAAACACACTTCGTTGTATGTGACATGACCTTTCATAACCTACAGCGTAAAAAAGTTTCCCTCTTTTTAACATTCTACTCCCAATTTCTTCTCATCTCACCTCCTCCACAACTTCCTTACGAACTCCGCTCACACTCTCGTCTTCTTTTGAAACGTCATCGAGCATCAGGAGTAGCTTGTCACATAGTTAGCAGGAGTGCGAGGAGCGAGCGGAGGAAAAAGCAGAGAGGGAGAAAGCCGGAGGAGGGGGGGGTGACCTTCCAGGAGACAAAGGCTTCCTGCATCTTAAACAGACACGTTTTTGATGCCGATGCTTCTTTACTCCACACAATTAATGCATTAAGGTGAACATCAGGCCCGTCACTATGGATCACTCGCACGCTCAGATGCTCCTGTGTGTGCTAGGCTAATATCGCTAATGAAGTGAACGAAGGGCAGGCAGGTATGCATGCTAAGTTATGGAGGGTGGAATATACAGCTCCGGAAAAAAATAAGAGACCACTGCATTTTTTTCTGAAATCGGCATCTCAGAATGTATTGCAGCCATTCCATTCCAACGTCTGTTGAATTCCAACACAAACACAAAGCTGAGCTACTTCAGTTACTTGCACCAGGAGTGGAATAAAGTCACCCAAGAACAATGTGAAAGACTTGTGGAGAGCATGCCAAGATGCATGAAAGCTGTGATTAAAAATAAGGGTTATTGCACCAAATATTGATTTCTGAACTCTTCTTAAGTGTAAACATTAGTATTATGTTGTTTTAAAATGAATTTGATCTTGTTTCTTTGCATTGTTTGAGGTCTGAAAACATGAAAACATGTTATTTTGTCATTTTCTGCAAATAAATGCTCTAAATTATTCATTCATTTTCTTACGCTTTTTCCATTTTCTGGGTCTTGGCAGCAGTCCAAGCAGTGTTCTGCTGCCCAGAACACAATGCACCAGCCCCCATGAATCCTTCCGCGGGTGGTGGGTCCACAGGAGGACAGCTCACGTCACAACGGGCCTTGATGTATCTTCTGCCATGGGGGCTACCAGTGTCCACAGACTGGGGGCGAGGTGGGGTGTCTTGCCCAAGGACACAGCAGCAGCGCTCATCTGTGGGAGTTGGGATAAATTTGATTTAAATTTGGCGTGCGGTGAGCAAATCGCTGCCAGGGCCTTTAAACGGCAAGATTCTTTATAAAAAGCACGGAGACGGGCATGAGCGCACTTCAACAAACCACAAACCAACAAACCACAAACCAACAAACCAACAAACCACAAACCAACAAACCACCAAACCAACAAACCAACAAACCAACAAACCACAACCCAGCACCAACAAACCACAAACCAACAAACCACAAACCAACAAACCAACAAACCAACAAACCAACAAACCAACAAACCAACAAACCAACAAACCAACAAACCACAAACCAACAAACCAACAAACCAACAAACCAACAAACCAACAAACCACCAAACCAACAAACCAACAAACCACCAAACCAACAAACCAACAAACCACCAAACCAACAAACCAACAAACCACAAACCACCAAACCACCAAACCAACAAACCAACAGACCAACAAACCAACAAACCAACAAACCACAAACCAACAAACCACCAAACCAACAAACCACCAAACCACCAAACCAACAAACCACAAACCAACAAACCAACAAACCAACAAACCAACAGACCAACAAACCAACACACCAACAAACCACAAACCAACAAACCACCAAACCAACAAACCACCAAACCACCAAACCACCAAACCACAAAGCAACAAACCAACAAAGCAACAAACCACAAACCAACAAACCACCAAACCAACAAACCAACAAACCACCAAACCAACAAACCAACAAACCACCAAACCAACAAACCAACAAACCAACAAACCACAAACCAACAAACCAACAATCAAACAAACCATCAAACCACAAACCAACAAACCAGCAAACCAACAAACCAACAAACCAACAAACCAACTAACCACCAAACCATCAAACCATCAAACGAACAAACCACCAAACCAACAAACCAACAAACCACAAACCAACAAACCACCAAACCAACAAACCACCAAACCAACAAACCAACAAACCACAAACCAACAAACCAACAAACCAACAAACCACAAACCAACAAACCAACAAACCAACAAACCACAAACCACCAAACCACCAAACCACCAAACCACCAAACCAACAAACCACAAACCAACAAACCACCAAACCAACAAACCAACAAACCACCAAACCAACAAACCACCAAACCAACAAACCACCAACCAACAAACCAACAAACCACCAAACCAACAAACCACCAAACCAACAAACCACAAACCAACAAACCAACAAACCACCAAACCAACAAACCACCAAACCACCAAACCACCAAACCAACAAACCAACAAACCAACAAACCATCAAACCAACAAACCACAAAACAACAAACCAACAAACCACCAAGCCAACAAACCACAAACCAACAAACCACCAAACCAACAAACCACCAAACCAACAAACCACCAAACCAACAAACCAACAAACCAACAAACCAACAAACTAACAAACCACAAACCAACAAACCAACAAACCAACAAACCACCAAACCAACAAACCAACAAACCAACAAACCACCAAACCAACAAACCACCAAACCAACAAACCAACAAACCACCAAACCACCAAACCAACAAACCACCAAACCAACAAACCAACAAACCACAAACCAACAAACCAACAAACCACCAAACCAACAAACCAACAAACCAACAAACCACCAAACCAACAAACCAACAAACCACCAAACCACCAAACCACCAAACCACAAACCAACAAACCACCAAACCAACAAACCACCAAACCAACAAACCACCAAACCACAAACCAACAAACCACAAACCAACAAACCAACAAACCAACAAACCAACAAACCACCAAACCAACAAACCAACAAACCACCAAACCAACAAACCAACAAACCAACAAACCACCAAACCAACAAACCACAAACCAACAAACCACCAAACCAACAAACCAACAAACCAACAAACCAACAAACCAACAAACCACCAAACCAACAAACCACCAAACCAACAAACCACCAAACCAACAAACCAACAAACCAACAAACCACCAAACCAACAAACCACCAAACCAACAAACCAACAAACCACCAAAACAACAAACCACCAAACGAACAAACCACCAAACCAACAAACCACCAAACCAACAAACCAACAAACCAACAAACCAACAAACCACAAACCACAAACCAACAAACCAACAAACCAACAAACCACAAACCACCAAACCAACAAACCACCAAACCACAAACCAACAAACCACCAAACCAACAAACCACCAAACCACAAACCACCAAACCAACAAACCACCAAACCAACAAACCAACAAACCAACAAACCACAAACCAACAAACCAACAAACCACCAAACCAACAAACCACAAACCAACAAACCACAAACCAACAAACCAACAAACCACCAAACCAACAAACCACCAAACCACCAAACCAACAAACCAACAAACCAACAAACCACCAAACCACGCTCGCAGAATTTGGAAAATGAATGAGCAAAGAGACCACAGAAAAACTGACAAACTCAATCACAAAGTGGGTTCGTTCGCTCACTCGCTCGCTCACTCGCTCACTTACAATCTCTCTCTCACACTCTTGAAATGTGATTAATTAGATTAATTAATTACAAATCCTGTAATTAATTAGGTTAATTTTTTAATCGCCTGACAGCACTACTTTTTTCTTTCTTTCTTTTTTCTTTAGTGGATAACTTCTTTCTCTTCTTTCTTTCTCCAGGCATGCTTTTGATGAGGAAACGACATTAAAACGTAAATCAGAAAATAGTGTAATAGTCATTGGTGGAGAAACCAAATATCTCAAATCCTTAGAACTGGAAGGTCTGCGGTTTGATCCGAGCTTCAACCAGCGCATTTTGCTGTTGTGTCTTTGAGCAGGACACTTCAACACCTCATCGGAGAATATGTTGTGCAGCTGCAGCTACAGACTCATGTTGTACCATCAGGACAGAGGAGAGACTAGAATATCATACCTCCATATTTTTATCACATTTTGGTTCATATCTTTGCAAATTTTGTTCCGTAGACGCACTCAAGCTTAGAGCCCTACGGCTGAGACAGGCACATGGTTACTCTCTCTTTCTCTCTGTCTCTCTGTGTCTCTCTCTCTTTCTCTCTGTGTCTTTCTCTCTGTGTCTTTCTCTGTGTCTCTCTCTCTTTCTCTCTGTGTCTTTCTCTCTCTGTCTTTCTCTGTGTCTCTCTCTCTTTCTCTCTGTGTCTTTCTCTCTGTGTCTTTCTCTGTCTTTCTCTCTCTGTCTTTCTCTCTCTCTCTTTCTCTGTGTCTCTCTCTCTTTCTCTCTGTGTCTCTCTCTCTTTCTCTGTGTCTCTCTCTCTTTCTCTGTGTCTCTCTCTCTTTCTCTCTGTGTCTTTCTCTCTCTCTTTCTCTCTGTGTCTTTCTCTCTGTGTCTTTCTCTCTGTGTCTTTCTCTCTGTGTCTCTCTCTCTCTTTCTCTCTGTGTCTTTCTCTCTCTGTCTTTCTCTCTGTGTCTTTCTCTCTCTGTCTTTCTCTCTCTGTCTTTCTCTCTGTGTCTCTCTCTTTCTTTCTCTCTGTGTCTTTCTCTCTCTTTCTCTCTGTGTCTTTCTCTCTGTGTCTTTCTCTCTCTGTCTTTCTCTCTGTGTCTTTCTCTCTCTTTCTCTCTGTCTTTCTCTCTCTGTCTTTCTCTCTGTATCTCTTTCTTTCTCTCTGTGTCTTTCTCTCTGTCTTTTTCTCTCTGTGTCTTTCTCTCTGTGTCTCTCTCTCTCTTTCTCTCTGGGTCTTTATCTCTCTGTCTTTCTCTCTGTGTCTCTCTCTCTCTCTCTTTCTCTCTGGGTCTTTATCTCTCTGTCTTTCTCTCTGTGTATTTCATTCTCCGTCTTTCTCTCTCTGTCTTTCTCTCTGTGTCTTTCTCTCTGTGTCTCTCTCTTTCTCTCTGGGTCTTTATCTCTCTGTCTTTCTGTGTATGTCTTTCTCTGTCTTTCTCTCTGTGTCTTTCTCTCTGTGTCTTTCTCTCTCTGTCTTTCTCTCTGTGTCTTTCTCTCTGTGTCTTTCTCTCTCTTTTCTCTCTCTGTCTTTCTCTCTGTGTCTCTTTCTTTCTCTCTGTGTCTTTGTCTATGTCTTTTTCTCTCTCTGTCTTGCTCTCTCTGGCTCTCTCTCTCTTTCTCTCTGGGTCTTTATCTCTCTGTCTTTCTATCTGTGTCTCTCTCTTTCTCTCTCGGGCTTTATCTCTCTGTCTTTCTCTCTGTGTATTTCATTCTCCGTCTTTCTCTCTCTGTCTTTCTCTCTGTGTCTTTCTCTCTGTGTCTCTCTCTCTCTTTCTCTCTGGGTCTTTATCTCTCTGTCTTTCTGTGTATGTCTTTCTCTGTCTTTCTCTCTCTGTCTTTCTCTCTCTGTCTTTCTCTCTGTGTCTTTCTCTCTGTGTCTCTCTCTCTCTTTCTCTCTGGGTCTTTATCTCTCTGTCTTTCTGTGTATGTCTTTCTCTGTCTTTCTCTCTCTGTCTTTCTCTCTGTGTCTTTCTCTCTGTGTCTTTCTCTCTCTGTAAGTCTCTCTCTGTTTCTGTTTCTCTCTCTCTCTTTTTTCTGCCTTTCTCTCTGTGTCTGTCTCTTTCTATTTCCTTTTCTTTCTCTCTCTGCTTTTCTCTCTGTGTGACTTTCTCTGTGTCTTTCTCTCTCGGTCTTTCTCTCTTTCTATTTCTCTTCTCTCTCTGCCTTTTTCTCTTTCTGCCTTTCTCTCTCTGTCTCTCTCTTTCTATTTCCTTTTCTCTATGTCTTTCTCTCTGCGCCTTTTTCTCAATGTCTTTCTCTCTGTGCCTTTTTCTCGATGTCTTTCTCTCTCTGTGTCTCTCTCTGTGTCTTTCTTTCTGTCCTTCTCTTTCTTTTTCTCCTTCTCTCTGTTTCTCTCTGACTCTCTCTCCATCTCCCTCTCTCTCCCTCTTTCTCTCACTATACTGGCTCTCTTCTTTCATCCCAAATGAATCACGAGAATTAATTAGAAAAATAAAATTAGACGAGTGAGAACAGAGAACAGATGAGATGAGAGAAAGGAGGAGGAGGCCGAGGGGAGACAGAAAAGATGGAGAATGTATTGTTTTGGAGCAGTCGGGATGAAGTGAATTGTTCAGAAAGAAAGCAGGTGATAGAAAGTAGATCTGGGTAAAGTATAGCTAAAATAATTCTCCAATAAATTTAAAGGTCCTATATTACGCAAAATTGACTACTGTGAGCTTTAAGCGATGTTAGACCTCTTCAAAGACATACCTGGAGTTGTGTTTTATTTCATTCATATGCTTGAGCAATTCTATTATTATTACTGTCCACATTTCCAAAGCTCAAAATGCTCTGTTCCACCTTGTGATGACATGAAGTGGTAGTTTCCAGGTTAAAGGAAAAGTAACGTTATTTTACAATCTGAGCCTTCTTTCGGTAATAAAACAAGTCGTTTGACTCACCCATATCACGTTCGTGTCATTTGGAGCTG
Source organism: Paratrypauchen microcephalus (assembly GCA_036785185.1). NCBI lineage: Eukaryota > Metazoa > Chordata > Actinopteri > Gobiiformes > Gobiidae > Paratrypauchen > Paratrypauchen microcephalus. The sequence goes on from JAVJIX010000130.1 coordinate 1,648,880, forward strand.
TTTGAAGAAAGTTATGTTGTAGCGTATCCGTTAGCATGAGTATTCGGGGCATTACTTTGCGGTCTCCAAATAACACAAACTTTAGCACTTTTCAAATCATAGAAGCCCGATGTAAGATTTCGTTTGAAGCAAAAGTGGCCTGTAATCCGAGATTTATCCATAGTTTTCAGCTTTGCGTTTCATGTTTGGGTCCCGGGAGCTGATAGCACAATCCGCGCATGCGCACTGGCCTCCTCATCTACTCGAAACTATGGCTAAATCTCGGATTACAGGCCACTTTTGCTTCAAACGAAATCTTACATTAAGACATCGGGCTTCTATGATTTGAAAAGTGCTAAAGTTTGTGTTATTTGGAGACCGCAAAGTAATGCCCCGAGTACTCAGGCTAACGGATACGCTACAACATAACTTTCTTCAAACAGCTCCAAATGACACCAACGTGATATGGGTGAGTCAAACGACTTGTTTTATTACCGAAAGAAGGCTCAGATTGTAAAATAACGTTACTTTTCCTTTAACATCTTCCTTTTTGTCCAGTTGATAAATTGAATTTCTCCCTTTACCATCTTCCTTTTACCTTTAGTTCAGTAGAGATAGTCAATTCCAGTGCTGAAATGATCAAAGTGATTCTAGTGAAAGTTAGGTGAAGTTTAAAAACACAGTGGAGCAAGGTGGAACAGAGAGTTTTCCATCTGAGAGAAGAACCTACCCTAAATGTACAGGGTTTGTGTGTTAAACACGTGTGAATGAAACAAAACACAACTCCAGGTATGTTTCTGAGGAGGAATCAGCATTATAACAAAGAGCAGAAAATATCTGAATATGGGCCTCTTATGGGGAATACATGAAGTGCTCCACTGTGTTTTTAAACTTCACACACCTTCACTAGAGTCAGTTTGATAATTTCTGCTCTGGATCAGCGCATTTTGAGCTTTGGAGATATAGACTAATAATAAAGGGTAACTCAACAAAACAAAACAAAACAAAACACAACTCCAGGTATGTTTTTGAGGAGGTAACACAAAAGTCAATTTAGTGTAATATAGGACCTTTAATACGTTTTTTTACATTGTACTTGATGAGGTAGTACACATAAAACAGGCATGTCCAAACTCTGGCCCGTGGGCAAAATGCGGCCCTCAGACAAATTTTTCTTGGACCTCAGGCTTCCAGGTGAATTGGCCCAAATTACCTTGAGCAGAATTTTTTACTGCACGTTTTTTGAAAATCTACCTTGATAAGACAATTGTTTAATATTTATTGTGTGGTTTTGAGGATCTTAGCATGAATAACGGACTGATAGTTCATTCTAACGTGTTACACATGCATATATTTCAATTACTGACTGTCCTGAGCACCAATCTATGGCCCTCGACCAGCCCTCTGCTTCATCTGTGTTTAGACATGTGGCCCTTGATGAAAAAAGTTTGGACACCCCTGACGTAAAAGAAGAGTAGCCAAAACTCACAACTTATAATAAAAATGTAACGCAACATCCATCCATCCATTTTCTTTCACTTATCCGGGTTTGGGTCACGGGGCAACAGCCTAAACAGATCTGCCGCCCAGAACACAATGCACCGGCCCCCATGGATCCTCCTGCGGGTGGTGGGACGACAGGAGGGTGGCCCCACGTTGCTCCTTCGGGTTGTGCCTGGCCGGGCCCTGTGGGGGAAGCCCACCCTGGCCCCGGTGATGCCAATTTGGGTGACGTAACTGGCCTTGCTGTGTTTCTCATCAGAGGGGCTTCTGAACCGCTCTTAGTCTGACCCGTCCCCCAGGACCTGTTTGCCTTGGGTGACCCTACCAGGGGCATGAAGTCCCTGACAACATAGTGCCTGGGATCATTCGGGCACTCAAACCCCTCCACTACATTAAAGATCCCATGACATGGTACTTCTTGATGCTTTTATATGGCTCCTTAATGGTTCCCTAATACTGTAAATGAATCCTTCTTCAAAATCAACACTCAGTGCATGAGAAACAGAGATAAGATGAGAAAGAGTCATAAATATCTCTCTCAAACACTTTATTCTGGGCGTTGTTGCTTGAATTCAAATGAGGAGAAAAGAGCTGGCCTATAGTAGAGGGTGGGGGCATGGCCAAACTCTCCGCTCTCACTCTGAGCGCTCAGCTGATCCATTTCCTTGTTTTTGCACGGGGGGAGAGATCTGAAGCGTTCCATTGAAAAATAAACACATTTCCACAGAAAATAAAATTAAACCACTGCTGTTCAAAGGTCCAGAAGCTCAGATAAAGGACTTCCGAGCCTAGAAACACTCGGACGTGCCTCCAGGCAAATTAAAAAACGCATTTCGCATTGCCTAGCGCATTCGCAGTCCAAACTCTCTGGGCGTGATTTACAGAGACGCTGAGTTCAGACAGACGGGGGTGGAACTGCATTTGCATTTCTTTTTTCGATCTGACGTCAACAAGGTGCCTTTTTCAAAATCGCCCGTTTGAGCTCCGATTTTTTGTAACGCAGAAAAGGATCGCAAATGCTCAGTTTAGACATTTCGCAACTTTTAACCATGGGGGGGGCTAAACAGGGTAGGGGAGCTCACATTAACGTTCAAAAACCTCAGAAAGTGAAAATTTCATGCCATGGGACCTTTAAAGAGGCGGTTCAAAGAGGGGTGTAACGCAACAGTGTAAGTAAATTATATGATGTGTGTGTAACTACTCGTATTAGAAATTGTTAGAAAATGTTAGAAAATGTAACTCAAAATCACCACCGTTAAAATTACAATAGCAATTATAACAAAACCATGGATCTGAAGAACTGTTCCTATATTTAAACTTGTAAGAGGCGAGATATAGGTCGATAAAAAGCTGTTTAAAAATATAAACAGGACTAAATTGAAAATAATCCTCATCCATCACATAAGAGATTGCTATCAGAGTTTGATTTATCGCATATCCATACGCTGTAACATAGACGAGAATACAAATGAGACTTTTTGACACTTGGAGATTTATTACATTTCTGAACGATGAAATTGTGTGTCATGTTTTTTTTTTTTAGTTTTTTTTTTTTTAGAGTAAACAAGTTATATATGGAACATTAAAATAAATAAATGAACTTTATAGCAACATTCAAGGCGATTCAAATCATTTCCAACTCTTCAACGCAGCAGCCGTACCAACAGCCACCTCAGCCTCTTCACTGCCTCCTCTTTACAACTACCATTCCATAAAGGCGCACTGTGTAACTTTTCTAGTGGAGGGTCATTCACATGTGTCTGTGGAAACGTTGTCACTTAGCCTGTTCCACAGTATGGCATATTTTCCATTGAGATAAGTGGGCCACTCGACTCGGCCAAGTTACAAGTCAGATCTGTGGAGAGGCGACCGCGCTCACAGTAATAATGCATGTTTTTCCAATGTATTTTCAAGCAGTAAAAAACACATCATCTGTGAAAAATTCCAGTCAATTCCAGTCAATTCCAGTCAAAGCAATGTAACACAGTGCACCTTTAAAGAGGGGGTATTAAAATAGTTTTTTTTTTTTTTAGCTTTCTACCATGTTATAATGTTGTTTTCTCATCAAAAATACACCTGAAGTGGCTTTAGATGTCATCCATTCATGTTTGAGTAATCTAGTGATCTCTCCTGGGCCCTATTCAAACCCATCTTATGCTTAGGTGTATGTCACCCATGATCTCACACAACAATTCTCCAAAAATATACAAAAGCATGATACAAAACTGTACACTACAACTTGACAAACCTAATGTGAACGTTTCATTAGCGGGGCGCACGCAGATTGTGTTGTGATAGCGCTCTGAAGGGGGAGTGGCTAAGTTGTTCAAAGCGATTACAGCATTTTCCAAATATTAAAGGGTAACATGGTGATCTAAATATGTTACGTGTTAGCACTTAATACCCCATAGAAGTAGAATACCCCCTCTTTATGTTTCCATCTCTAGTTTCCTCATAGCGGACACGCTCTTGCACCATCAGGCCCCATCTCCAGCTCACCTCCTCGGCTCCTCCCAATTAGCAGCACTGAGCCCAAAGCCACCTCTGATCCTCCATCTTTGATCGTGGAGGACCCTCCTCTCTCATTAGCCCCTCTTCTCTGGAGGCGTCTGCTCTCAACCTCACCCCAGGTGGCTGTGCACCTTTACATCTCACTGTCTTTATATTCACTTTTCTCCCCTGTCTCCATATGTACCAAACTCTTATTGCAGTCATCTTATAACTCTATTTTATGCTTGTTTTTTCAATCTGCTTTCAACTGCAAGATAAGGTAAGGTGTACTTCGTTCTCTGCATTTGACCCATAGATCGTAAATGGACATAGCTAACCGGCTAGCTTCCAGTAATTAGAGTCTGACAATTTAGTGATCACTATTTTATTTATTTATTTATTTTTTGTATTATTAGGCCCGAGCGCTAAAGCGTAGGGCCTATTGTTATTGTTCTGGTTTTTCTTATTATTATTATTTTCCTCCCCCCTTTTTTCAGGGTTCGGGTACTTTTCCACCGACGAAAACTCACGAAATTTTGCACAAAATTCAAGAACGCCAAAAAAGGAATTTACAAATAATCTGTATTAAAAAATCTTGATGGCTTGACAGTGCCCCCTGGAAAATCAAAATACATTCCACCTATACCTACGGGCTATACCCGTGTTGCCATGGCAACAGGCCAAACATCTGTCCTTGCCAATGGGACGCCCGGCAAAAACTTTGTCGTAGTCAAACCAAATTTGGTACACAGATGCAGCATGGGAATAGGAACAAAAAAGTATATTACACCGTTGCTAGGTGACCAACAGGAAGTCAGCCATATTGGACCGAGCACGCGACATGGCGCCAAAGGCAAATTTTCCTGTCGTTGTATTTTAATGAACTCCTCCTAGGGTTTTTGACCCAGACTCACCAGAATCGTGCTGGATTATCTAGACAATTAGGACATTAAAAGTTATAAAAGCGTTCTAAAAGAGTGAACGGTGTTTCCATGAAAACGGCACAAATTTCAGGTTTATTTTTGCAGCTCGCCAGCAAATTTCGACGAGTGATAATCCGTGCATACTTTGGCCAATTTCACTCAAACTTTAATTGAAAATAAACTTGAATCGAAAATAACCGCGAGTGCAAGCGAGGGCCGATCATCACCGCTTGTGGCTATATTTATTATTATGTTTGTTTGTTTTTTCATTATTATTTACTTGTGTTAACTTTAATCATTATTTCTTAAAACCATTAAAAAAAAGAAAAGAAAAAAAAACCTGCTACCTTCCATGTTCCAAATGGGAAGTGAGCATGAGTGCACTTCTGGCTCCATCTACCCTGGCTCCAATTCACTTTCTATTGATAAACTGTCGCCCCTTTCTTTGTAACAACTCTCAGACTTGTCATTCAAATTAATGTTCTGTGCTGATATCCTTTCTACATGATCCCAGTGTTTTTTATTTCACTATTTCACTATGTCTGTAAATTAATATATGAACATTAATAATCAACAAATCAGACGCCTTCTTTTCCCGAGGTCACTCCAGCTAGCGTTAGCAGCAGGGTTGATTGACAGCGTTGCTAAGCGCCCACCCTCTGCTAAACCAGCTTTGCAAAGCAGGAAGGCACGTTACCTTCAACAGCCTCGCTCCAGATTGGCTTTTTGGCTGCTATGACACTCACGGTCTGAAATCCAAATATGGAACTTGGCTCCATATTCACCCCTATAACTGTCAGCCTCGATGAGCTTCATTTAATTGGAGCCGAACGCTATGGTTGACGTCACACTCCCTTAGTCCAGTTGTATATACAGTCTATGATTTGATCCATCCTTCAACCAGTGCTGCTGAGGCAACCTGTCAGGAGCAGTGAGCTACTGCTGTACAGCTCTCCTGGACCCATCTCCAGATCTTGAGCCAAGCTTGGTCAGCACTAGATTAGCTGGAGGATTTTACCCATGGTGCATGTTTTTGGTTAATGGGGAAACCATAGTGCCTGGAGGCAATCCAGACACAGTGAGAAACATGCAAACTCCACACAAAAAGGCCCTGACAACCTGGGAGTCAAACCCACAACCCACAAGTAGTTTAAAATGTGGTATATATCTATGTGCTGGTATTTATTTGTGAATTGTAAAACATTCATGCCAAATGGGTCTAGACATTTATTTTAATGTTTCAAGTTTTAATACTTGCTATGCCAATGGTCCTAGTTTTTCAGCAATCAGAACCCCAGTGTGTGCTGTGACCAAACCCCTAGGACACAGCAGCTTACACTGTTTAACAGAGATCTTTATTTATATTTGCAAAGCCAATCTGACAAACTCAATTTGTCCAATAACGGTGCACTGGGAGGAATGATGAAAGTGAAGATTTAATTCAAACTGTCAATATCTGGGCTAGAATGGTGTTTATCCTTTGTATTTCAATTTTCAAAAAGACTTCTATGCTCATTTTTGTGTGTGTAAAAAGCTCCTATGCACGTCGCCAACTCATATTCAGTGCTGTTTCTTCAGACTTCTTCAGAGTAAAAACAGGCTATTAAAATTGAAAAAAAAATATTGTCCACATGTAGTAAACCATTGTCTAAAAATAAATACACTCTCTCCCCTTTTCTTAACTATATATGTGCTCCATCTTGACCGCTGCAGAAGAACCATCAGCCTCCTCATCTTCTCCATCTCTTTACATTAAAAAAACCCAAACAAACTGATTTATACAACACACTTTCAAGAGTCTGGGATTAATACAGGTGTTTATGGTCCTGTTTAAGTGTTTGATTTTAAAGAAAAGGTGAGCGTGACTAACTGAAAAACTGTAGGTTAATGCTAGCTAGCTTATGACTTTAAAGGGACAGTGTGTAAGATTTTTACCCGTTATTTACTGAAATTGAAGATACCCATTCAAAAATACATTGTTTTTCAAGCCTTTTCACTTCCATCATGAAATCAAAGTATTCTTTTGGACTTAGATATAGTCACATAAAAGGGGGATCTTCCCCATATAGAGGCAGCCATTTTGAATACGAGAGCCGCAGAAGGACATTTGGGCTCCGCCTTCGGCAAGGCTCGTGGTAGCACCGGAGGCAAAGCAGCAGGCGGCTCCGGCGCGCTGCGCAAGAGAGAAGGAGAGAAGGAGCGAGGTGCGGGTGGGGTGGGGGGAGGCTCGTGGTTTTGGGTAAACAACAAGCATGCTGCTGTATCACACGTATTGGATCTAACACATGTTTTGGACTAAATTGTTTTACTGGATTTTATTCGCTGGATCCTTACGGACCTATTGATACCAAGCTTGTGGTGAAATACAGAGTTTGACCTGTGCAGAGCCTTCAAAGGTAAGCTAAGTAACAAACCTCGTTTTGTGCTTTTCGTATAAAAGCCCCATGTGCTCAGGGAGTGATTGTTGTGCTGGGAAATGAATTGCATAGTCAAAAAGAGGAGACTGTAAGGTTTCATTTGATATGTAGATTATCATGGTTCACGATCAGGAATGTGTGTTTTCATGCGAAAAGAAAAAAAAAACTGAACGGGAGACCGTGTTTTATTAATACCGTTGTTGTCGGCCGGGTGCGCGGGTGACCCTCGAGGTTTGCCGTAGCTAAAACAGGAAGTGCATAGCCACTATCCACCTATGCGCCACGAATCCTACACACTGGACCTTTAATGTTATTGTAAGTCTGTTCTTTATGGCCAGATTGTGTTGAGGGGCCCAAATTACACCATTTTCTGACCTGTATTATAATGTTTCCTCATCAAAACATACTGGAATTGTATTTTGTTTTATTCACACATGTTTAACACACAAACCCTGAATATTTAGGCTCTTTCTCTGAAACAGAAAACACTGTTCCACCTTGTCATGTCATGTGGTAATACAGGAAGTGCTCCACTGTGTTTTAAACTCCACACACCTTCACTAGAGTCATCTGAATAATTTCAGCCCTGGAATTGCCAATCTCTAATGAACTAAAGCTAAACTAAACTTGAAACTACCACTACATGACATCACAAGGTGGAATAGATGCTCTGTGATTTTTGAGAACGTAGACAGCCTAATAATCCAAGATTACTCAATGAAACAATACACAACTCCAGGCCTGTTTTTGATGAGGTAACAGTATTCTAACATGTCTTAAAGCTCACAAGAGTCAATTCAACATAATATAGGACCTTTAAAACAAACCTCAGATTAAAGTCTCACAGAACATCAGACAGAGCAGTGCCTAGAGTTAGCATTACACCCCCAGGGAATATTGGTGACATCAGCTGCAAAGTTTCAATATCAATAACATTTCCACTGTAGATTGTTACGTCATGCACTAGCAAAAAAAAATAAAAATACAATGTGTTGAGCGAGTCAAAGCAGTCGTATCAGCGCCCCGTCCTCAGTGTCACATGGGGACGCCTGCACACACATTACAGCGACTGGGCTGGCTGTTAGCTGTGCTGCTGTTAGCTGTGCTGCTGTCATGGGCTCCCTCAGGGCACAGATACATGTGTGTTTGGTTGGGAGCCAGGCACCGACAGCAGAGTCGGTAAAACACGTCCTTCACGTTTACATGGACACAAGCGAAGAGGTGCTCGGGCTGACACCTATCGCAGCACGGAGCAGACACAAGCTGAAAACAGCCTTCTCAACAACTGTGGATTGAGACTGGGAGGGTTGGAGTTTCAAAACGGGACATACTTAAAAATGAAAATGAAGACAAAAATAAAGGAAACTCAAAAGAAATCAAAGTGTAATTTCCAATTCTGTTGGAGTGTAAGTGCGGACCATTGACCTAAAACATGCACCACAGGTCAAACACTTCAGCTAAGATCGTTCTGACCAAGACGAGCCCTACATGGTGATGCGTGAAAAGTCCCTCAGTCGTCCAGGTAGAATCCATGATAAAAGGAGAAGTTCAATTTGTGAACTGGACAAAGTTTGTTTGGTTGAAAACGTTTCGCTGCTCATCCGAGAGGCTTCGTCAGCTCTGGCCCTCATGCTGGTTAGACCCCGTTTATATCTAGCTGCAAAGGGAGGAGCTAACTACCCTGAACAAAGATAACAGGAGAAGTTCAATTTGTCAACTGGACAAAGCTTTGTCCAGTTGACAAATTGAACTTCTCCTGTTATCATGGATTCTACCTGGACGACTGAGGGACTCTTCACACATACCCTGAACAAAGCTCTGAACCTATCCCAGCTACTCTCTTTTGTTTTACGAATTCCTCTGGCGTCTGGTATTAGCATATCTATACACACATCTATCTATATCCCACAAACACTTTAAGACAAAAACTCGTCCACCCAAAGGACAAAACACCGAGCCACAAACAAAGCAATGTGGTCTACTCTATTCAGTGTAGTGAAGACTGCAGTGAGCGCTATATTGGAGAAACAAAACAGCCACTTCACAAGAGGATGTACCAACACAGGCGGGTGTGCCAGAGTAGACCGTCATCTGCCGTACATCTTCACCTAGAAGCCACGGGCCATTCGTTTGAGGACAGTGAGGTTCAGATCTTAGCCAGGGAAAAGAACTGGTTTGAGAGGAGAGTTAAAGAGGCTATTTTTGTCAAAAAAGAGAATCCGTCGTTAAACAGAAATGGGGGAGTTAGACACAACTTGTCTCCCATCTATAATTCGATTCTCAAACCAAAGTCAAAAACAGACAAAGAAACATTAGGACAGACAAGCCATTGCAGAGGGGTGGAGAGGGTCGTTGTCTTGAATAGGGAATTGGACACCAGAGAAATTTGAAATACAAAGAGACAGATTAGTTGATAGTTTCAGAGCTATTTCAGTGTAGTGAGCGCCGCCTAGGGCTGATAGATATGCTTATACCAGACGCCAGAGGAATTCATAAAACAAAAGAGAGTAGCTGCGATAGGTTCAGAGCTTTGATCAGGGTAGTTAGCTCCTCCCTTTGCAGCTAGATATAAACGGGGTCTAACCAGCATGAGGGCCAGAGCTGACGAAGCCTCTCGGATGAGCGGCGAAACGTTTTCAACCAAACAAACTTTGTCCAGTTGACAAATTGAACTTCTCCTTTTATCCTACATGGTGATGCTCACTGCTCCTGAGGCATTGAAGGATGGGTCAAATGCAGAGGGCAAATTTCCTTATACAGGACCATAAAGTGTACCTTAACCATAACTTTTTTCAGCCACCGGACGAGGGGACGAGGAGGCATTACAACGTTCTCACATTTGGGATACAGTTCTGAAGAAGTACTACTGCAGATGGTGCTGCCGTCCTATTGCTCCAAGACAATATACTCAATATTTTAATCTTGCACTACACTGCAATACGATTGTGTTACTTATGTAGTGGAATAAGCAACACAACTTGTTATTTCAACTGATATGTCATAAGTATTTCATATTAACTGCACAAGTAGTAGCTTAACAAAAAATACTGTCACAAAAATGTGCTTTGTTCTTAAAGGGACAGTGTGTAAGATTTTTACCCGTTAATTACTGAAATTGAAGATACCCATTCAAAAATACATTGTTTTTCAAGCCTTTTCACTTCCATCATGAAATCAAAGTATTCTTTTGGACTTAGATATAGTCACATAAAAGGGGGATCTTCCCCATATAGAGGCAGCCATTTTGAATACGAGAGCCGCAGAAGGACATTTGGGCTCCGCCTTTGCCTTCGGCAAGGCTCGTGGTAGCACCGGAGGCAAAGCAGCAGGCGGCTCCGGCGCGCTGCGCAAGAGAGAAGGAGAGAAGGAGAGAGGTGCGGGTGGGGTGGGGGGGAGGCTGGTTTTGGGTAAACAACAAGCATGCTGCTGTATCACACGTCGTATTGGATCTAACACATGTTTTGGACTAAATTGTTTTACTGGATTTTATTCGCTGGATCCTTACGGACCTATTGATACCAAGCTTGTGGTGAAATACAGAGTTTGACCTGTGCAGAGCCTTCAAAGGTAAGCTAAGCAAACCTCGTTTTGTGCTTTTCGTATAAAAGCCCCATGTGCTCAGGGAGTGATTGTTGTGCTGGGAAATGAATTGCATAGTCAAAAAGAGGAGACTGTAAGGTTTCATTTGATGTGTAGATTATCATGGTTCACGATCGGGAATGTGTGCTTTCATGCGAAAAGAAAAAAAAACTGAACGGGAGACCGCGTTTTATTAATACCGTTGTTGTCGGCCGGGTGCGCGGCGGGTGCGCGCACGGGAGCGCGCGCGGGTACGCGAGCTCTCCGCTATGGCGCGTCCGGGTGACCCTTGAGGTTTGCCATAGCTAAAACAGGAAGTGCATAGCCACTATCCACCTATGCGCCACGAATCCTACACACTGGACCTTTAAAAAACAGCAATATATCATGGGCAATATATTAATTATCACATGTATCACCATATTGTGATAATATCGTATCGTGAGCCAGGTGTCGAGTATCATATTGAATCATGAGGGACGGTATGGTACAAAACAAGGTTTTTTACATCAACCTGAATTTGCTGGTTAACTGAAAAAAATCATATGAATTTTCACATTTTCAAACTTGCAAAAATAATCATGTAAAAAGCTATTTGTTAATAGTAGTAAGTGGTTTAGTGGTCAAGTGGAGATATTTTCAAGCCTTTTCATTCAAAACACTTATTTTGAATTGAAATGATGAACTGTTCTCATTTGAAAGCCACGGCTAAACAAAGCTTTCAATATTTCCTGCGCCAATGTGAGAAGTGGTTAAAACAAGGTCAAAAACAGTAGCTGCTTCGATTAAAAAATAAAAACATCACAGCTGGTAGAAAAGGCAATTGTAGCGGCAATTTATTGAGGAGAAAACTGTAATTACAATAACAAAGTCAGATACCCCATCTTTGTGTAACTTTTCTGATGGAGGGTCTGTCAAATGTTTTTCTCCATGCAGATGTTATTGTTTTGTCTGAGATGTTTCACAGTATGGCATTAATCCTTTCTATCTTCATGGAGACCAAACCAGACCAAATTACAGATCAGATCTGTGGAGAATGGCTGTTTTCTAGGTATTTTTGAGCTATAAACCCACTGTAATTGAATAAAAGTTCAAAAGGTAGAGCTGTTTAACGTCACACTGTGGAACATTCCAGGCAGAGCAGTGACATACCTCTAGAAACAAGCAGGTGATGGACCCCCAACCAAAAAGTGACATTATGCAGCTTTAAGAAGTTCGACTAGGACAGTGTTGAACCTTCTGTTTGCATTTCCTTCTTGTGTTGCTCCTACATCACAAGAGCTGTAAGGAAAAGGCCGAGCAGAACCCACATCTATATTTTTGTCATTCATCCGTGTCTGACCGTTCTCCACTGAGCCAATGCTACAACTGCAATCCAATATTCAATAGTAACACACTAACCTTATTGTATCGGAGCCAGAGGTCTTTGGAAATGCCAGAGCCCCTCCAGACCCCCACTCCTCCTGCACCAAACAATAACAACAAGAACAACAAGAACAACAAAGACAACAAAGACAACAAGGACAACAAGAACAAGAACAACAAGAACAAGGACAAATTTCGTGAGTTTTCGTCAGTGGGAAGCACCCGAAACCTGAAAAAAGGGGGGGAGGAAAATAATAATAATAATAAGAAGAAGAAAAACCAGAACAATAACAATAGGCCCTACGCTTTAGCACTCGGGCCTAACAAGAACAACAAGGACAACAACAACAACAACAGGGACAAGAACAACAAGAACAACAAGAACAAGGACAACAAGAACAACAACAACAACAACAACAACAACAACAACAAGGACAACAACAACAACAAGAACAACAACAAGGACAACAAGAACAACAACAAGGACAACAACAACAAGGACAACAACAAGAACAACAACAACAACAACAACAACAACAACAACAAGAACAAGGACAACAAGAACAACAACAACAACAACAAGAACAACAACAACAAAGACAACAAGGTGCTGCATGCACTTGTGTAAATGTCACACATCAATAGCAACAAACTACTACACAAAGAAAAGGGGGATAGGGGGAGATAGACGGAGAAAGAGAGAGAGAGAGAAAGAAAAAGCTAGAGAGAGAAGGATAGAAAGACAGAGAGGCAGAGAAAGAGAGAAAGAGAAAGACAGAGGCAGAGAGAGAGAGAAAGACAGAGAAAAAGAGGAGGAGAACAGGAGAGAGAGAAAAATTCAGAGAGAAAGATATGGAGAAAGAGAGAACGAGAGAGGGGGAGAAAGGGGGTAGGGGGAGAGAGAGAGCGAGACAGAGAGAAAGAAAATCTAGAGAGAGATGGATAGAAAGACAGAGAGGCAGAGAGAAAGAGAAAGACAGAGAGAAATAAAAAGAGAGAAAGACAGACAAAAAGTGGAGGAGAACAAGATAGAGACAGAGAGGGGGAATAGGGAGGTAGGGGGAGAGAGAGAGGGAGATGGAGAGAGAAAGAGAGAGAGAGTGAGACAGAGAGAGAGAGAAAGAAAAAGCTAGAGAGAGAAGGATAGAAAGACAGAGAGGCAGAGAGAGTGAAAGAAAGAAAAAGACAGAGAGAAAGAAAGAGAAAAAGAGAAAGACAGAAAAAGAGGAGGAGGACAAGAGAGAGAGAAAAATAGAGAGAGAAAGAAATGGAGAGACAGAGAAAGAGAAAGGGGGAGAAATGGGGGTAGGGGGACAGATAGAGATGGAGAGAGAAATAGAGAGAGCGAGACAGAGAGAGATAAAGAAAAAGCTAGAGAGAGAAGGACAGAAAGACAGGGAAAGACAGAGAGAAAGACAGAGAACAAGAGAGAGAGAAAGAGATGGAGAGAAAGAGAGAGAGAGAGAAAGGGGGGTAGGGGGAGAGATGGAGAAAGAGAGAGAGTGAGACAGAGAGTGAGAGAAAGAAAAAGCTAGAGAGAGAGAAGGATAGAAAGACAGAGAGGCAGAGAGAAAGACAGAGAAAAAGAGGAGGAGAACAAGAGAGAGACAAAAACAGAAAGAGAGCGAAAGAGATGGAGAGAGAGAAGGGGAGAAAGAGGGATAGGGGAGAGAGAGAGAGCGAGACAGAGATAGAGAGAAAGATGAAAGACAGAGAGAGAAAAAAGAGAGAAAGACAGAAAAAGAGGAGGAGAACATGAGAGAGAGAAAAACAGAGGGAAAGATGGAGAGAGAGAGAAGGGGAGCAGGGGGAGAGACAGAGAGATGAGAGAGAAATGGAGAAAGAGAGAGAGCACGACACAGAGAGAGAAAGACAGAGAGAAAGATGGAGAGAGAGAGAAGGGGAGAAGGGGGAGAGACAGAGAGATGAGAGAGAAATGGAGAAAGAGAGAGAGCAAGACACAGAGAGAGAGAGAAAGAAAAAGCAAGACAGTGAGAGAGAAAGAGAAAGCAAGACACAGAGAGAGAGAAAGACAGAGAGAGAGAAAGAGAGGGGGAGAAAGAAAGAGAACTATAGAGAAAAAGAGGAGAGAGAGAGAAAGATGAGAAAAAGAGATAGAGAGAGATGGATGGAGAAAGAGAGAGTGAAAGAAAAAGCAAGAGAGAGAAGAATATAAAACAGAGAGAGAGAGAGAGAGAGAGAGAGAGAAAGACAAACAAAGAGAAAGAAAGACAGAGAGCGAGAAAGAGAAGGGGAGAAAGAGAGAGTGACAGAGAAAAAGAGGAAAACAACAGAGAGACAAAAACAGAGAGAAAGAGATGGAGAGAGAGGAAGAGAGGAGGGGGTATTAACAGCGATTAACATACAGCGATTCCAAATTTAAAAGGCCTATTACAAGCTCATTTTAGCTAAACATGCCTCCATACACGCAGGCAGAAAGGGGAAACTGATCGCTTAATTAAATACAGAGGAAGAGCTGGTGAAATGACTCGAGGAGAGATGGAGCAAATGACAAGGAAATATATGTGTCAGGATTAACATGACAGATGTGTGAGAACAGAAGACGACTGAAGAGGGGAGGACAGATTTTCACACTTTAAGAGGCACGTGCTGTCACTGAGTCGCCACGGTAAGGAATTTAAAGTCATGATTGAGACTTTTAGGAAATTGGGGGAAAAAATAAGTTATTTTTAACAGACATACTTGTTTTGGATGTCTTCTGCTTCCTGTCAACTGGACAAATGTTTTTGATTGAAGATTGTTTCGCAGTTCATCCAAGCTGCTTCTTCAGTTCTGGTCAGATTGCTGGAGGACAGTGCCTTATGTCTGCCTGAAGAAAGGAACTACTCTGACACCAACACACCTGTTTGTTTAGTTTCTCGGTCTGTTGAACTCCACAGCGTGAACTTTCTCTTTGCATCTGCCTGAGTCTCTCCAGGTTGAAAAACTGTATCTTCTGGAGTCTTAACCAAAACGACGTCCAGTAAAGAGACGATGAGACTCACAGCTCTGATGACCAGCACCTGCTTGAACATCTGCTTCTTCAGTTTCTTCAGTTTTTCTTCTTCTCGCTCTTGGCTTCCTTAGGTTCCTTCATCACCACATACTGCACATTTGCAAAGTCTGTGGAGCATCTTCGTCCTCCTCCAGGAATGTCCAGAAGAGTTTCCACAAAAGGTGAAGGCGCTTTGGCATTATTTTTCCTCATCTTTCTGCTTGATTTCAACAGACTTCACTTCCTCAGTCCATGGAGAAGTTCAGTGTTGAAGGCCAGAGGGTCTTCATGTGTGGAGAAGGTGGAGGAGGGTCTCCAAATGCTTCTGGCTGGATGTTCTAGAACTTCCTGAACCAGAATTTTCCTACCTTGTTCATTTCCTGGGTTGGTAACATGGTGAGGTCAAGAGAAGCTTCACAATCTGAGAAGATCTTGCTCTGTTTCTAGGGAGTTCCTCAGTTTTTAAGACCCCCACAGTTTTCTCTGAAGTTTGTTGTCAGAGGTTTTCTGTGTGCGCTCTCACCAAAGAATAATGCAGTTTAGTGCAGCCTGAGTGAAGACAAAGAAAAACAAAAACAGAACACAGTTTGTAATCTACGTGTGTCATCACTACTGCGGTTGAATCCCATTTAAGACATGCAATATAAATGCATTAAGTAAGCATTAAGCTTTTTTTTTTTTTTAAATTGCACTGTTTTTCTGGTTGAGATGATACCCACCTGCTTGTTTCCATGGTGACGTTATGGTTTTGCCCTGATAGGTCCAATATGGTTTTAAACTGTATGTCTCAAGAGATTAACATGTGCCTTGAAAATCATACATTCTTATGGTTAACAAGTTTTCATCTCCACTGATCTGACCGGTGGTGTCACCTGCTTGTCTCCATAGAGATAAATTTACTGCTGCTGATACTTTGCAGCCGATGTCATCACTGGGGGTGTGAAGCTAACTGAAAGCACTACTCTGTTAGAAGCTGTTACTCAAGTCAGACTGAGGCTGCGTCACATTTCTCTGTCTTACCCCTACCCCTTGGTTTTGTGCGTTCATGTGAGGGCAAGGGGTGTCCCGATTCTAATTTTGATCAAGGGCTAGGGCCACGACCTCGGGCTACATACCTCTTGAAACTAAGTAAGCTCTCGACCAGACTTTAAACGAAGGGGTACGCCAACAAGCTCAGGCAGGTTTTGGGATCAGGATGGCAGCGTCACATCGACCAGCCAAGGAGTCTCATAAATGTATTTTCATCAGTTGTAATTATCGATTAACAGTTTAGCATGGTTTACAATTATGACTCTTATGTTCTACGTTACTTTTAGTGAATTGTTGTTGCGGTTGTAATCGTAGTGATGTCTGTTTAGCCGACATTATCCTTATCGTTTTCATCGAACTTTCATGTATAAATAAGCTAGTTTTTTTGTTGAGCTGAGTTACCCGATAATTCTTGACTCAACTGTTGTTGCCTCTGTAGACATAGCAGCCAGGTAGAGGCAAGGGATGATGACGCAAACGGTAATCGAGTGGTGTCCCATTTCTTAGGGGAACATTTGTACCCCGAGCCCTCTCAGCTCGGTATCGAGGGGCAAGACAGACGTAGATAAAGGGGAAGGTGAAGGGGTAAGACAGAGTAATGGGACGCAGATCTTTACACACAAAAAACAACACAATCTGAGTAGAAAGAGCTGACTTGGTTGGAACTACAACAGGTGAGCTGATTTGTACTGTTAAACAAGTCTCTCTCAAATAAAATTATAGTCCCAACAGTGTTCCATTTAGTCACTCTCACCTTTTTGTTGAAAATCAAACACCTAAACAGGACCATGAACAGTCATATTGATCACAGGCTCCTGAAAATGTGTTGTTTAAATCCATTTTAGTATAGTATAGCATATCTTTATTTGTCATTGTATTTCTACAACGAGATGAGATTGGAAATGGACGGGTCAACATCTTCTCCCTGTCAGGACAAACACGGACCTTGAAGCAGCCGACGTGGTGTGCTAACATCCCACCTCTCTCATCCACGATAGAAGAACATGAACAGAATAGGAAATGCAGATCAATAACAATAGTCACATACACATACGACAAATACAGTGGAACAGTTTTACATGAGGCCTCTTTTTGTTTGGAATACATTAGACTACAAGAGTGGAATACAGAGAATATATTTTGACAAACTGAGGCGGAAGGCTATGTAAGAAGGGCAGTATTTATAAATATGTGTCAGTGTGTTCTAACCAGTTGATATAATTTTGTGTTTTTTCTTGCGTTTTCAGAACATCTTAAAACTTTTTTGACTGTATTTGCTAATGTGTGCATTGTATCAGCATGGTAACTTCCCCCAGGAGTATTCTGGGCAAAGCAATAACATCTGCCAGGCCTGGACTGGTAATCGGGCATACAGGGCATTTTCCCAGTAGACCGACAGTCCTAGTGGCTGATGCTGTTGTTTTTTTTTTAGATCGGCCCACAATTTAGAGGAGGTGGCCCATTGGTCCATCTTCAATATAGACAGTCGACTAAACCAATCAATATATAGTAGCTTAAGAGAGCAGTCCCACGCCTTTCTCTGCACTGATCCCCTGTCAGTTTCATAGTGTTGAGCACTCACTTTTCAGCGAAATTCTCTCTTGAAGCCAAGACCTACGTGAATCGTGTAGATTCTATGAGAATTTTGGGGTTTTTTTTATGCTTCGTTTCCACAGGAATTTCACTTGGGGTGGCAGCCAAAGTGCTCCTGACCTTGTGTGCAAGATGCATTTGAAATAAACCATTGAATGTGTAGTTACTGCGAGTTTGCTGGTGGTTTTTGGGAGCTGGGATTTTTCCTTTAAATGTGTTGCCCTGGTTTCCCCTCGGCCAAGACGTAACAATAGTAAAATACTTTTCTCCGGGGAACACATACATAAATTAGTCCGTTGTGCTCCGCTAATTATGAGGGGCCGGTCTAAGCGAAAAATGCCAGGGCCGTTTTTTTGTCCCAGTCCAGCCCTGAACATCTCCATGGAGAAAGTTACACAATGCATGTTTAAGAAATGTTCAATTTGAGACATGCACATATTATTTACACCTCATTTCTACTTGAGCAACATAGTATAGATGAAAAGAGAAATTTCAACCTCTTTTAGACAGCAGCAGGATCCTCTGTGTTTTGCTCTAAACCCACTTGTCTAATTCAGTTTGACCTGGAGAGGAAGCCAGCCGAGCACATTAAGACCACAGCAGAGGCAAAAACCAGCTTCATAATACAATACTACAGTGTACAGGAACTGACAAGGAAGACATGCATTCTGTTTCATCTGTACTAACGTCACCAAAAGGACTTATTATTACAAAACAACTAAGTTATGTCATACTCTGAGCTGGTTCATTTCATAATTTAAAGGGACAGTGTGTAAGATTTTTACCCGTTAATTACTGAAATTGAAGATACCCATTCAAAAATACATCGTTTTCCAAGCCTTTTCACTTCCATCATGAAATGAAAGTATTCTTTTGGACTTAGATATAGTCACATAAAAGGGGGATCTTCCCCATGCAGAGGCAGCCATTTTGAATATGAGAGCCGCAGAAGGACATTTGGGCTCCGCCTTCGGCAAGGCTCGTGGTTTTGGGACAAATTGAGAGCAAGTCTATGGTGATATACAGAGTTTGACCTGTGGAAAGCATTCTAAGGTAAGCTAACCTCGTTTTGTGCTTTTCCGTATAAAAGCCCCATGTGCTCGGGGAGTGATTGTTTTGCAGGGAAATGAATTGCATAGTCAAAAAGAGGAGACTGTAAGGTTTCATTTGATGTGTAGAGTGTCATGGTACATGATCGGGAATGTGTGTTTTCATGAGAGAAAAAAAAAAAAACGGGACCGTGCGGCGCGCGGGTCCCTCGAGGTCTGCCGTAGCTAAAACCGAAAGTGCAATAGCACCATCCACCAATGCGCCACAAATCCTACACACTGGGGCTTTAAAGAGGGTGCTAAAAATATATCTTTAGCTTAGGAGTATTGTTTAACACACAAATCCTACATATTTAGACTGAATTATTCTCTCAAACAGAAAACACTCAATACAGGAAGTGCTCCACTGTGTTTTTAAACTCTATACACCTTCACCATGTGAATGATCAGACCTGGAGTTGACAGTCTTTACTAAAATGTAGCTGTTAATGTAGCTGAAAACTACCGCTTCATGACATCACAAGGTGGAACTGAGCATTTAGAGCTTTGGAGATGCAGACAGACTAATAATAAAAGATTACATGTGTGAATGAAACAAAACACAACTCCAGGTATGTTTGTGATAAGGTAACAATATTTTAACATGGCTTAAAATTCACATGAGTCAGTTTTGCGTAATATAGGACCTATAAACTCAAATAGGTATATTATTGATATGCATTGTTCATTGTAAAAAAAAATAAATAAATAAAAAATAAATAAATAAATAAATAAATTAAATAACAGTTTCCAGTGAAGCAAGTACATTTAATAAACTAAAGCCACCATATACTAACAAGTCAACTAATTCTGATCTAGCAAATACAGCTCTGAAAAAAAATAAGAAGAGACCACTGCAAAATTATCAGTTTTTCTGATTTTACTCATACTTACAGGTGTGTGTTTGGGCAAAAGGAACACTTTTGTTTGAGTCTATAAACTACTGACAACATTTCCCCCAAATTCCAAATAAAAATATTATCGTTTAGAGCATTTATTTGCAGAAAATGACAAATGGTCAAAATAACAAAAAAGATACATGTTTTCAGACCTCAAACAATGCAAAGAAACAAGATCAAATTCATTTTAAAATAACATAATACTAATTTTTACACTTAAGAAGATTTCAGAAATCAATATTTAGCTTTCATGCGTCTTGGCATGCTCTCCACAAGTCTTTCACATTGTTCTTGGGTGACTTTATTCCACTCCTGGTGCAAGAACTGAAGTAGCTCAGCTTTGTGTTTGGGTTGAAATTCAACAGATGCTGGAATGGAATGGCTGTAATACATGTAGAGATGCTGATTTCAGAAAAAAATGCAGTGGTCTCTTATTTTTTTCCAGAGCTGTACACCTTAAAGCTCCAATATTACACTAAATTGGCTTGTTTGCTTTAAGCCAGGGGTCGGCAACCCGCAGCTCCGGAGCCACATGTGGCTCTTTGATCCCTCTGATGCGGCTCAGTACAGCGGTCCCTCGTTTATCACGGGGGTTACGTTCTAAAAACAACCCACAATAAGCGAAATCCGTGAAGTCGTCAGCTTTATACTTTACAATTATTCTCCATGTTTTAAGGCTGTAAACGCCTCACCACACACATTCTACACTTTTCTCAGACTGGAATTAACGTTTTCTCACATTTCTCTCTTGTTTAAACACTCAAACTTTTGTAGATTTTCAACAAAAAAGCACAGTATTATAGAATAAAAACAAAGTGTATTTTGTGTGTATTTCACACTTCTTATGACCGCTTCGCTGTTTTTGTCGGGGAGAAAACTTACAAACATACAGCACTTCAGAGCCACACTGCAATCGAACATTTATATAAATCTGGCAAACTGAACGCATTCTGTACAGGAGACACGGAGGAGAAGGACTGACGAATCAGCAAAGGTCTACAGTCCCTTAGCCAATCAGGACGCAGAAATGCGTGTTGATACACTATAAAAAAAATTGGAATAAAAAAATCCACGAATCAGCGAGGCCACGAAAAGTGAACCATGATATATATATAGTGAGGGACCACTGTATTTAATTAAAATGTATTTTATTTTAGTTTGTTCATTTTCAAAATGTAATTCTATGGCACAAAGGCAAAAAAAAGACGTTATATGCAGTGTTATTTCATTTTAAATTTCAAAAGGGTTTTGTGGCTCCCAGTGTTTTCTTTACTGTGTGAATCGGGTCCAAATGGCTCTTTGAGTGATAAAGGTTGCCGACCCCTGCTTTAAGCCATGTCATAATTGTAATATATAATTGTTTCCTCTTCAAAAACAAACCTGGAGTTGTGTTTTGCTTCATTCAAACGTGTTTGAGTAATCCTTTATTATTAGTCCGTTCATATCTCCAAAGTGCAAAATGTTCTGATCCACGTTGTGATGTCATTCAATGGTAGTTTTCAAGTTAACAGCTACATTTTACTTTTAGTTCAACAGAGATTAGCGATTCCAGAGCTGAAATCATCCAAATGATTCTAGTGAAGGTGTATGGAGTTTAAAAACACAGTGGAGCACTTCCTGTATTACCACAAGATGGAAGAGGGTGTTTTCGTGTTTGAGAGAAGAACACAGCCTAAATATGCAGAGTTAAACATGTGTGAATGAAACAAAACACAACTCCAGGTGTGTTTGTGATGAGGAAACAACATTATAACATAGATCAGAAAATAGTGCCATATAGGGCCTTTAATTTGCCAAAGCGATTCAAATCAAGATAGTTTTACTCATTTCTCCAGTGTTATAGAGGCTCACTATTAGTTATTACATATTCCAGACCTCCAGTGTTGTGCGGAGTCTCTGTTGTCATGTCACACACTCACCTGCAGGTCTAAATATAGCTTTAGTGTTTGAGCAGAGATGTGATGACAGTGCTGTTAGGGCAGGGGACACCGGTCAGACCCGTGTGATGTGATCCACACAGACACAGGGGACAAGAGGGGCCCCGGACAACTAATGATTTATGATGTTTGCTGCAAGGAAGGCACGGAAACACTGGGGGCATTTTAACTTTAAGGGTCCTATATTACGCAAAATTCATTCTTGTGAGCTTTATAATGTTATAATGTGGTTGCCTCGTGAAAACCATACCTGGAGTTCTGTTTTGAGTTTGTGTAATCCCTTATTATAAGTCTGTCTACATCTCCAAAGCTCAAAATGCTCTGGAGTTGCTATGGAGTTTAGAAACACCATGGAGCATCACCATGACATCACAAGGTGGAACAGAGTGATGCTGGAGATGTTTTGGGAAAATAATAAAAAATAATAATAATAAAAAAGCAAGATTCAGTGTGTATGTTGAATGTTTTCTGCAAATGAATACAAGAGATACAAGAAAAAGGTACAAATACTAGATCAGGGGTCGGCAACCTTTACCACTCAAAGAGCCATTTGGACCCGTTTCACACAGTAAAGAAAACACTGGGAGCCACTTTTGAAATTTAAAATGAAATAACACTGCATATAACAGCTTTTTTTGCGTTTGTGCCATAGAATTACATTTTGAAAATGAATGAACAAAAATAAAATACATTTTAATTAAATTTTTTTTATTCCAATTTTTTTATAGCGTATTTCTGCGTCCTGATTGGCTAAAGGACTGTAGACCTTTGCTGATTCGTCCGTCATTCTCCTCAGTGTCTCCTGTACAGAATGTGTTCAGTTTGCCAGATTTATATAAATGTTTGATCGCAGTGTGACTCTGAAGTGCTGTATGTTTGCAAGTTTTCTCCCCGACAAAGCCCCCCACAGCGAAGCGATCATAAGAAGTGTGAAATACACACAAAATACGCTTTGGTTGTGTTCTATAATACTGTGCTTTTTTGTTGAAAATCTACAAAAGTTTGAGTGTTTAAACAAGAGAGAAATGTGATAAAACGTTAATTCCAGTCTGAGAAAAGTGTAGAATGTGTGTGGTGAGGCGTTAACAGCCTTAAAACATGGAGAATAGTTGTAAAATATAAAGCTGACGACTTCGCAGATTTCGCTTATCGTGGGTTATTTTTAGAACGTAACCCCCGTGATAAACGAGGGACCGCTGTACTGAGCCGCATCAGAGGGATCAAAGAGCCACATGTGGCTCCGGAGCCGTGGGTTGCCGACCTCTGTACTAGATGTAAGGTACATTTGATAGTTTATACCAAAGAGTAACGCTTTTGAGCATCCATTTGCTCCAGACTGGCCACACTCTGCAGGTGACAGAGATGGACAGAACCTTTTAGATTTTAGATACATACAGAAGACATCACATTGATACAAGATAAATGGAATTAGGTAGCAAAGAGAAAAAAAAGTTAAATAAAATAAGTCAACTAAATATTTTTTTTATATTTTTTGACTAATAATAATAATAATAATAATAATAATAATAATAATAATATTCATTTGTTATTTTTTACTTTGTGTGTTACTTGTATTTGGATATGGTCAAATTGTATAAACAGGAAGCACAGAACATAAGAAACTGCTAAAGTAACAGTGGTGTGAGCTTGTATTTAGTTTCTATACTTCATCTAGCCTTGACTGAATTGATTATGACAAAAAAAAAATCTTCAAAGTAGCCAGTGGTGCAAACCCTTGACCTTCTCTTAGTGAGCTTCATGATGAAATCTCCTGAAATGTTTTTTACTTCTTGTGAGGGTCAAGAAATGCCAAAAGTTCAAATCAAGGTTCAAAGCAAAAGATGACCTTTTTTTTTTTTTTTTTTTTATCTAAAACAAGCTTTGAGTTATTTTGAGTATATTTTTTGGTTTACCACATTCCATTTACAGTCATACCTCACCTTACAAAATTAATTCGTTCCAGAAGTGGTTTCGTAATGTGATTTTTTTCGTAAGTAGAGTCGTAAAAGGCCTGATTCGTTCCTAGCCAATGGGAGGCCAGCGGGGTGTTGGGACAGTGTATTTACAAGTGTATTTAAGTTTTGGGGGATTCGGGCGGCTGCGAAGCCGAGCTCGCATTTTTGAATTTTTGAGATTCCGCGTTTCGTAACTTGAATTTTGTTTCGTATTCAGAGAAGAAAATTTTACGTAAAGGCGTTTCGTAACGTGGATTATTCGTTAGTTGGGTGTTTCGTAAGGTGAGGTATGACTGTATGTTCATTCATATACTCAACAAAAATATAAACGCAACACTTTTGTTTTTGCTCCCATTTTTCCTGAGATGGACCCAAAGATCCAAAATTCACTCCAGATAAACAACACTACCATTTCTCTCAAACATTGTTCACAAATCTGTCCAAATGTGTGACAGCGAGCACCTCTGCCCCACCGAGACAATCCACCCCACCTCACAGGTGCGCCACATCAAGATGCCGATCCGAAATCATGACCAGTGCACAGGTGCGCCCCAGACTGCCCACAATAAAAGGCCACCCCGAAATGTGCATTTTTTTTTGCTTTATTGGGGGTCTGGGGACTCAAAACCAGTCAGTATCTGGTGTGACCACCATTTGCCTCATGCGAAGTTGCTGGATATTAGTGGGAGCTGGTACACGCTGTCGTATACGCCGGTCAAGCACATCCCAAACATGCTCAATGGGTGACATGTCCGGTGAGTATGCTGGCCATGCAAGAACTGGGACATTTTCAGCTTCCAAGAATTGTGTACAGATCCTTGCAACATGGGGCCGTGCATTATCTTGCTGAAACATGAGGTGATGTTCATGGATGTATGGCACAACAATGGGCCTCAGGATCTCATCACGGTATCTCTGTGCATTCAAAATGCCATCAATAAAATGCACCTGTGTTCTTCGTCCATAACAGCCTTTGAAGAGGAGTGGACCAACATTCCACAGGCCACAACTGACAATCTGATAAACTCTATGCGAAGAAGATGTGTTGCACTGCATGAGGCAAATGGTGGTCACACCAGATACTGACTGGTTCTGAGTCCCCAGACCCCCAATAAGGCAAAAAAATGCACATTTCGGGGTGGCCTTTTATTGTGGGCAGTATAAGGTACACCTGTGCACTGGTCATGATGTCGGATCGGCATCTTGATGTGGCACACCTGTGAGGTGGGGTGGATTGTCTCGGCGGGGCAGAGGTGCTCGCTGTCACACATTTGGACAGATTTGTGAACAATGTTTGAGAGAAATGGTAGTGTTGTGTATCTGGAGTGAATTTTGGATCTTTGGGTCCATCTCAGGAAAAATGGGAGCAAAAACAAAAGTGTTGCGTTTATATTTTTGTTGAGTGTAGTTTTGATGCGTTCAGTGAGAATCTACAGTGGGACTAATCATGGAAATAAAGAAGAAAATTAAAACATTTTTTACTGGTAATATAGGTTTCCAGCACAATCTGTGTGTTAAACTCCACCATGAGCGAAGAAGTAGCTTCTAGCCAGAACTGAAGAAGCAGCTTGGATGAGCTGCGAAACGTATTCGACCAAATAAACTTTGTCCAGTTCACAAATTTAATTTCTCCTTTTGCCACAAACTCAACCAAGACTATATTTCCCTTTGCCTCTCGGTTAATCTACAGTAGCGTGTGGTCATCTCATTCTTTCATATCACTGAATCTTTTTGTTTTTACATCACTTCTGTCCAAAGTCTTTTCTTGTTTTGTTCGGCTGTTTTCAACTAATCAGCGTAAAGGTCTTGATATCTTTCAGCATAGAACTCAATACAGACTACTACACATTTCAATCAGGTGTGAGTCAAGGTTGCATATCTTCTTTGGTTTTTTGTTGTTTTTTTTTTATTAAAGGGCCCATATTACGTGATTTTCTGATCTGTTATAATGTTGTATCCTCACTAAAAACATACCCGGAGTTGTATTCTGTTTCATTCACACACAAATCCTGCATATTTAGGCAGAGTTCTTCGGAAAACACCTGTCCCGTGGTAAAACATGACATATAAGTTTTTAAACTCCACACACCTTCGCTAGAATTATTTGGTTAATTTCAGTCCCGGAATTGCCCATCTTTACTAAACTAAATGCAAACGGTAGCTTGAAAACGCCTGCTTCATGACATCACAAGGTGGAACAGAGCATTTTGAGCTTTGGAGATGTAGATAGACTAATAATAAAGGATTACTCAAAAGTGTGAATGAAACAAAACACAACTCCAGGTATGTTTTTGATGAGGTAACAACAGTATAACATGGTTTAAAGCTCACAAGGGTCCGTTTTGTGTAATATAGGACATAGGCATTGCTGAAGCTGAAATTAGGGCAATTAGGGAGTGCGCATTTATAGGAAAGTGTTGAGTCTGCTTTGATTTGATTGCCTGACAGAGAAAAAAAGTAAGACTCTTAAGGCAAAAATAAAAGGTATAAGAGAACAGAGAAAATCTTACTGTCATATTCTCTTCTTTGGTTTTGACACTGAAGGAGGAGACGAAGGAAGCTCTCAGCAGAAGGTCGAGAAACAGTTCCCTTCAATAGTAATAAATCATTACTGAAGGCTATTGAAAGCACGTGCCCTTCTCCACCCACTCAAAGTCAATGGCATGTTCGGGCCCATTTGATCAACAAGCTTCATCGCAAACAGCTTTAGATAAATAAGTACAGAAATATAGAGGGAAATCTTATTTTTATGACTTTTCACCTCGACAACTGCTGTGTCACTAAATGCTCCATCATTTTACATAAACAAATCTGTATTGTATTGTGACATCCTGAGCTCTACTTTAAAACGTATACACATTTATTTATTTATTTTTCAATGTTCCATAGTCTGTCATTTAAAATTGCGAAAAACAAAGTTAAAGAAGTGTTTTAATGCAAAAGAAGCCCTTGAAATTCTTGTATTCATAATGCGTAGATGAAGAGTTATCCTCACCTAACCTTCAATTGGAGCTCCAGTGTGACAAACTGCCATCACAGCAGCAGTTCTAATCATATACATAGTGGTCAGAGGCTCATATAAACATCAATAGTGGCTCCCATTATGTGTATTGATCCACAGCTTCCTGACTCTGCTGTTAAGAATGAATAAATTCTATAGCAGACCTTTAAATCAGTGTAAATATGTCCAGCTAATGTCACCAGTGCACATAGAGACTGTCTCTATTGGACATGTGCAGATCACAGACCTGTGCAAAGCATGGATCTATTATAAACTCTGGAGAAGGCATCAAACCTCAAAGCTGCTGTGAGCTGGAATAGTGGTCGGTCTATTGGTACTGCAGCCAAAATGCATTTTCTCATAAAGTGCAATTTTAAAAACTGCTGGTGTTCACCTGACATTGGCCTACAGCTTTCAAAAAGGTCACATTTTCAGCCATTATTGTTTATTTGGGGATTATAAACTTATACAATATTTATGTTTGCCTCACTCTGGCCTCCTCTCGCTCTGATTGGTCACATGGTGCAGAGGAAGAACACTATTGTACATGGTCTACGTGCTGTTCCACCACCGGACATAATACACAAAATACATATGATTACGTATGATTACATATACTGTAAGTACAGCTCATGGACTCAAACAGACAGCCATTTTGCTTCAACGACATCAACAGATAGATAAATACTGAAGTACAGTGAACACTAATAATAATAATAATAATTAGGGCTGTCAGCTTAACACGTTAATTAGATTAATCAATTACTCTGCAAATTAATGCATTATAAAAATTAATCCAATTAATTATGAGCGGCAATTCAATGCGCGCACATTTTAAATTTGGCGTGCAGCGACCAAATCACTGCCAGGGCCTTTGAACGGCAAGTTTCTTTATAAAAAGAACGAAGACGGGACGATCAATAAGAACGCCGTGATTTGTAGCATTTGTCAAAAAGAATTTTCCGATCACCGAAGCTGCTCCAGCCTGACGGATCATTTGAACGGTAAACACGACCGGACAAGTTCCATCGTTACCGGTGATAGAGCGAGTGTGAGTGCACTTCACCAAACCACATTCACAGAATTTGGGAAACAAAGGAGCAAAGTGGGTACTCTCTCTCTCTCTCTCTCTCTCTCTGTCTCTCTCTCTCTCTCTCTCTCTCTCTCTCTCTCACAAGTTTAAAATGTGATTAATTAGATTAATTAATTACAAATCCTGTAATGAATTATATTAAGCTTTTTAATAATACTGGATATTGTCATAATAATAATAATATTAATACAGCAGTAATTCATTATTTATAGCAGTAAGTTAAAAAATAATAATGAGAAAGGAATATACTTCCACTTTGTTCATCGTGGTATCATTTGCGTTATCTTAGCCCTATATTTCTTGCTGAATTCCTGAACCCCAAAAAATGTAATAAAAAACTACCAAAGATTGCAACAGAAAATCATAAAAGCTAAAACAAGACAACAATCCAAAGAGTAAAAAGAGGCATGTTTGTCAAAGTTCTGGTAGCCATATATATATTTTTTTAATTCTTTTATTTAATAAGGACAGTGCATATTAATAAACATCTACAACGTTGCAGTGTAAATACGCCAGATTAGAGCAAAAATGCTAATTTCCATCTGTAGTCCCTAGACAGGTGACACCACAGCAAAAACAACAAAAACAATGACAAGTGACAAAGCATCAGTTATACATTAAAAGTGTCCACAAGTCTGTGTCTGAGTCTGAGTTGAAAGTGGCCAGTGTTGGAGTCTCTTATTGATAATGGGAGAATGTTCCAGAACTTAGTGCCTCTGACTGAGAGACACTTCCTCTGAATGTAGTGCATCTGTGCGGGACCTCACAGTTCCCCCAGGGTCGGTGTGGGACCTCACAGTTCCCCCACGCCGTGGCCCTAGTTCCCATCCCACTGACAGTCTTTGTTTTATAAAATCCTGCCAGAAGAACATGTTAAACCACTAGTCCCACCACCTAAAATGCACATTACATCAAAACTGGGACTAAACTCTTGAACTGAATCATAAACTGGGATGAGAATGACCAAATCTACATCAGAACTTAACCAGGTCAAACCAGAACTTTTCGATATCACCCAAAACCCAGGTCAGACCTCGCCTTAGAACAGTTCTTATTGAGAGATATATGACGACAATAATACCTCTTTTTGTGGACTTTCTATGGACTTTCAGACTTCTTTATTCCTCATCCCTCCTTTTTCTCAAACACTGCACCCAGAACAGTGTTTACTCCTGTATTCCATTACACACACACACACACACACACACACACACACACACACACACACACACACACACACACACACACCAAAAGCCTTCTCCCTCTCTTTGCCTAATCCGAAGCGTCTTATCATCCCATCTCTACCTCTTTGATATGGAAAACAGACCACCACTACAAATGAATGCTTATGTCAGATGAAACGTACAGCGGTAAAAGAAACGGGCATGGAAGAGCGAAGGAACTGGAGAGAAGGAGGAAGAGAAGAGGTGGTGTCATGGCGGCCCGCAGGCTTGGACATTTAGAACTCTAGAGACGGGAAAGTTATCGGTAGAAATGAGGTGTTAAAAGTGCAAGTACAAGGTTGGTTATCTCCGCTAGCAGAGAGGTGCGAAGAGAGGAGAGAGAGAGGGAGGGATACAGGACTAAAGATACACACTGACCTCAAAGTGGCTTTATTCATTTATTTTTACAAAGCCTGCTATTTGCGTAGAGGCGATTGGAACTGCGTACGTGGTGTGACATTTTGAGGACAATAGAGCTGGACTTTTCTATAAGACGCTCGGTTTAATTGCTCTTGCTAAAAATGCTACAATTGATTTTTAAATGGTGCTTTGAAACGGCTTTTGTTCGGATTTAGTTGAGTTTTTAAGTGCAGTGTGTAACTTTTTTCAATAGGAGAGGTCAGACACTTGCTTGGATGCGTTATTGCATTGTCTAGAACAGGGGTGTCAAACATGTGGCCCGGGGGCCAGATCCGGCCCTCCAAGACCTTTAATCTGGCCCTCGGCTGATTTTCTATTAAAATATTTTAATTATATATGAATTTTAAATTAAAATACTGCTAATTTTCTGCACCTCTTTTCTGCACAGTTTAGCATAGCAGCGTCTCCAGCGCCTCTGTGCGTGGCCCCTCCCACCAGAGCAGCACAAATGAAGACTCGCCTCTTTCCAAACGCTCTTAAAGGTCCCATGGCATGAAATTTTCACTTTCAGAGGTTTTTGAACGTTAATGTGAGCTCCCCTACCCTGTTTAGGCCCCCCCCCATGGTTAAAAGTTGCGAAATGTCTAAACTGAGCATTTGCGATCCTTTTCTGCGTTACAAAAAATCGGAGCTCAAACAGGCAATTTTGAACAAGGCACCTTATTGACGTCAGATCAAAAAAAGTTATTACCAAATGCAGTTTGTTTTATCATCACCGTCTGTCATGTACTCGCTGTCTCTGTAAATCACGCCCAGAGAGTTTGGACTGCGGATGCGCTAGGCAGATGCGAAATGCAGTTTTTAGTCTGCCTGGAGGCACAGAACAATCTATTTTCTGATTGGCTCGGAAGTCCTTTATCCGGGCCTCTGGACCTTTGAACAGCAGTGGTTTAATTTTATTTTCGCTGAAAATGCGCGGTTTATTTTTCAATGGAGCCACACAAATCGATTTCCCCCTGTGCAAAAACACGGAAATGGATCAGCTGAGAGCGGACAGCGGAGAGCGGAGAGTTTGGCCATGCCCCCACCCTCTACTATTGGCCAGCTCTTTTCTCCTCATTTGCATTCAAGCAACAACGCCCAGAATAAAGTGTTTGAGAGAGAGATTTATGACTCTTTCTCATCTTATCTCTGTTTCTCATGCACTGAGTGTTGATTTTGAAGAAGGATTCATTTACAGTATTAGGGAACCATTAAGGAGCCATATAAAAGCATCAAGAAGTACCATGTCATGGGACCTTTAAAGGACCATCGTTTTGACTGTTGAGTGAAAAAAGTGGACGCAGAATTTTACAAGAAAAATTGGCTAACTCCTATTTGTTCATGGAGGTGAATGGGAAAACTGTATGCTTGTGTTGAAATTACATTTTTCTTACAGTTTCAGGTTGTTCATAATATTATAATATTTTGTAAAAGAAAGAGTTCATCAAATAAAAAAGACTTCTGTAATAGATTTGCATTTCTCTGCACAATATTTTGGACTTATTGCTATTTTTGGGGTATATTTGCTACGAATTTTCTGATCCGGCCCCTTTGGGATCAAAGTAGGTTGGATACGGCCCCCGGACCAAAATGAGTTTGACACCCCTGGTCTAGAATGTTCTACAGTATGGCATTAAATGTATCTCTGTGGAGATGAGCAGGGGACAACACCATGGTCAAATTACAGATCTGCGGAGAAGCAAAGTGAGTCAGTAAGAAGTAGTAGTAAGAAGATAGATATGTTTAAAGAGGAGGTATTACACTTCTATGGGGTATTAACTAGCCCATAATATACAGCTCGGGAAAAAATAAGAGACCACTGCAAAATTACAAAATTATCAGTTTTTCTGATTTTACTACTTATAAAAGGAACACTTGTTTGAGTCTATAAACTACAGACAACATTTCCCCCAGTAAAAATATTATCATTTAGAGCATTTATTTGCAGAAAATGACAAATGGTCAAAATAACATAAAAGATACATGTTTTCAGACCTCAAACAATGCAAAGTAACAAGATCAAATTCATTTTAAAACAACATAATACTAATGTTTACACCTAAGAAGAGTTCAGAAATCAATATTTGGTGCGATAACCCTTATTTTTAATCACAGCTTTCATGTGTCTTGGCATGCTCTCCACAAGTCTTTCACATTGTTCTTGGGTGACTTTATTCCACTCCTGGTGCAAGAACTGAAGTAGCTCAGCTTTGTGTTTGTGTTGGAATTCAACAGACACTGGAATGGAATGGCTGTAATACATGTAGAGATGCTGATTTCAGGAATAAAAATGCAGTGGTCTCTTCTTTTTTTCCAGAGCTATATATTCCTTTAAAAAAGTAGTAAGTAGTAGTAATCCTGCAATGTTTGAGCAACTTATCTATCCATTTGTATTGTATATTTTTTAGCGTTATTTCCCAGCAGCCCTCTCTCTCCACCCTCAGTGGTGTGATGAGTAAAGACGCCAGCGGCACACTCCATAAAGCGCAGTAATATAGCATCTGTTCTTTCGCTTAAATTATTAACCTTTGGAATATGTGCGTCAGGGAGGAGCACCGTCCCACTACTGAAGTGTGATAACCAAATGGTTCACTCAGAAGCAGAGGGTGCAGGGGCTGCGGCTGTGAAGATGAAAAGAATGATCTATTATAGAAAGGATGGAAGAATGAAAGACAGGTATGTGCCTAAGAGATACACTAACCTATGTCAGGTGAGCTGCTTATCTCCACTGACACCTGGATTTAAAGATACACTGTGTAATTTTTCCTCCTTCACGCTTTTGTCCTTGGTCTGGTTCATGGACACCAAACCAGACCAGCTTCATCTGTCAAAGACGTTTATGTATGCGAGAGCTAGACTCAAACCCTGTTACCTTTAACTGTTTTGAAAATGCTATATTCATCGAAAACAATACAGCGTTTTATAAGTTAAATTTTTGTTTTGGATGTTTTTTGCGTCTCCTAACCCTTTTCTCTCCACGCCAAGCCACTCCCCCTTCAGAGCACTATCAAATTGCTGTCGGTGTGCATGCTGCTAATTAAACTACTGCACATTGCATCAGGTTAGTGAAGTTCTAGTTTACAGTTTTGTATTTTGCTTTGTATATGTTTTTGTAGACTTACAGAGAATTGTTGTGTGGGAGCAGGGGTAGCGGAGTCTTGTACAAAATCTTACAGCTAACCGGGTTTGAATAGGGCCCGGGAGAGATCACTAGATTACAGAAACATGCACGGATAACATTTAAAACCTGTTCAGGCATGTTTTTGATGACGAAATAACATTAGAACATGGTAGAAAGCTCAGCAAAATCGATTTCGCGTAATACCATCTCTTTAAAACCTTCATGACGGGACCTTTAATTTTCACAGCTGATGACAAGGTTGGTGGCATGACACCTCCGATGTATTATTTATCCATATTATTCTGATTTCTAAGAATTCTGAGGAGTGAAATGAACAAAACCGTGTGTGCACATTTTATCAGAACAGCAAAATCAAAATAGAAATAGCAAGCTTATAGCAATTCTAATTTAGAAAAGCTTGTTTGGAAATGTCATCAAATTTGACTTCAGATTTCATAATTAACCTCCTTGTTGAATAGCTTGAGTTCTTGCTTCTGTTCTTGCGGATAGGCAGAGGAGACTTGTTCCCAGGCAGGCTAAGCTAATTGAATACACAATGCACACTTCTCCGCAATGCTAACGCGCCACACATGCTAAAGAGCTCCATTAGCGAGGCAGGAAGGTGAAAGGGAGCCGTAGAAGTATAGAGGAGAATACAGGGGGGAATTTGGGGGGCTTTCAGGCGTTTTCAGTCATAATTTATCCCATACAATCAAATCTGGTGGGGAAAGCTTTCAATAAGAAACACCACAGGGAAGGGGTCTGCAGCGTGTTGTACTCATTTACATGTTAGATAAGATTGCAGTCTAATTTACATGCCAGTGGAAAATTGTTCATTAACTGACCCCATAGGAAGGAGAAGGAAAGCAGATTTGTGTTTTTACACAAAGATACGCATAGGAATATTTGTGTTTAATTTAGTCAACTGTAATGTTCAAATCTGAGTAATTTGCAAAACGTGTAAGATTTTATCCCTATATACAGTATATATGAGGTAAACGTTTTCAAATCAGATATAGCTTTTACTGATTGCAATTTCCAAAGCTGATTTATTCTTAATAACAAAAACATTGGACATGATGCCCCACTTATTTATGTTATGATTTGTTTCTTTGGTTCTCAAGACAATTATCCAATCAGAAAGCAGAATGAGCCTCACATGAGTCTCTCATTTGGGTCGCCTGTTTCAATGCTGAAATCCAGTTGGTTTAAAGCTCAAATGTTTCTCTCTGATCTGAATGGTCACTGCCTACACCCCAGCACCTGCAGCATCATCAATCACTGACGCACTGATTCATGATTAAATCAGTGGACTAGCACTAGGCGGTAGTGCAGCCTCTGCATCTCAGTGAAGGAATTCTGGAGGTTCTGACTTTCTGAGCCATGGTCTGTCAGTATACTGAGAATGAGAAAAACCCTCCTCTATATGCAGGTTTAGACACTGGCAAAAAACAAAAACAAAACTGTAAGACTGCAGGCTTCTGTTAAAATAACTTGCCTTAAGGACATTAGTGTAATAATTTAAAGGTGCACTGTGTAACTTTGATAATGCGCATTACCCCACATGCTTGTATGTTATTGCTTTCCCTGAAATGCTCCAGGGTCAAGTTTAAAAACTTTTTAAAATGTTGTATTATTAAACACATTAATGCCATACAGAGGAACATCTCAGGCATAGCCATGGACCAAGTAGGTGGGGGATCTTTCACCTGAAAAGTTACAAAGCTGAAGTCCTTGAATCAAAACAACATAATAAGAATATACAATGTTCCAGTAAAATAAATGTTTGTCGGTTAGTGGCACATTGTGTTAGGCTGTTCCCTCCCCCAGTAAGTACAATGATTATTGACAAATGTTATGGAGCAATCAATGGGGCTGATTCTGGCTCATTTCCTTTTTTTAAATGAAAAAACAATCAATCATCCGTCTCTGTTCTTATGTAGGTTTTCTGTTGCAATTCATGAAATTTATTCTGGGCTCCACTCGTTGTATTAAAGGTGCTATAGTGTGCACAACCAACTTTTTGAGCTTTTAACCATAGTTCCTCATCAAATAAATCCAAGCTCATTAAGAAAAAATGCTCCTCCATGTTTATAAAGAACATAAACCTTAAAGTGTCTGTAACAATTTTTTGTGCAGTCGAGCAAAATTTTGTTGTATATATCGTATAAGTAGCCCTTTAAAGAAATGAGATTGCTGTTTGCTACTAATTATTAAGTGTTACTGTCCAAGAATCAGGAAGTGCACTGTTAGCATGCTAAGTGTTCTCTGATCACTTACAAACTCATCTTGACACATTAGGATGCTAGGAATTTATAAGGTAAGTGGAAGTGTAACTGTTGCAGTAAGTCTCGTTATTTTGGTCTTAAAATGTTCATATTAACCTGCTCTACATCATCCTGGTGTTTTTATTTTGCTATGAACTTGGCTTCAAATTGAATCCAAATTAACCATGAGCATCGTTAACTGAAAGATATGAGTGATGTCACACTCCCTTAGTCCACTTCTTTATAAAGTCTATATTCTGAATACAACAATCAGGCACAGTGCCTTTAACCCGATTCACCAGATGCAGATGTACCAGCAGAAAATAAAAGCCCATGCGCCCTCTGCTGACAGCCACACTGTTTAATATGCTCAGAAATCAACTTTGTTTTTTTTTTCCTCAACATGACGTCAAACACCAACGCTAAAATGCCGTGCAATATAAGATGGATTGTTTATTCCCAATTGCTCAGTGACATGTCCTTTAAAGAACAGTAGGTCACTTATTGTCCTCATAATTTACTTTATTGAGTGTATTCTTATCATGTAAAACCCGTGGACGAATGACATGACCCTTTCTCAATATGATCCTTTGAATTCCATAATAGAGCTTTAATACAATAACAAAGACACTCCAGTAGCCCCATTCTACACGTTTGACCCAACAGTAGAGGCAGTCTTGAAAACATTGACTTTAAACATAGCTAACACATGCATGCAAATGTCTATGTCAATTTTGTACTTGTTCTTTGTGAAGTAGGGGACAGAGGTCAGACGATATTGACCCGGACAGAGGCGGATAATCCATAAAACACCTCATTATTGATTGGAAGCATGTAATTGAAATATCTGAAACTATTTTCAGTTGCTGTCATGGAGCAACATCAGTCAGCAGAATCCTCAGATGATGTTCCAGATGATTCTAACTGTGTTACACCTGCCCAAAATAATCTCCACAGCAACATCATATCAGATGAGGCAGATAGCACAGCGATCACTGAACAGAATTTTGCTGAATTGGTAGTTTCCCCTCTAGCTCCTCTGAAACCAGAAGAGATAAGCTATAGCCTCCAGAGTTAAAAGAGGAAGCAGAAATTCTCATTTGTAATAATGATGTTGTCTCTCCATCAGTTTGTACACCACTGCCACCTAAAATAAATGAGGACAATTCAAAACAGACCAAAGTTAAAAGGAAAAGGGAAAAAGAAATCATCTAAAAAGGTGGCTGAATTTTAGATGGTCACTAATACCGTAGATTCCCCAAATGACCATAATCTATTTGAAAACACTATGTGCATTGTCAAGAGACCAAGGAGCCTATTGTTGTAAATAATAATAATAATAAGAAGAAGAATAATAAGAATAATAATAATAAGAATAATAATAATAATAATAATAATGCATCAGTTGTATATAGTGCTTTTCTGGGCACTCAAAGACGCTTTACAGGGCATTATTCATTCACTCCACACTTGGTGGTGGTAAGCTACTTTTTGTAGCCACAGCTGCCCTGGGGCAGACAGACGGAAGTGATGCTGCCAATCGGCGCCATCGGCCCCTCCAACCACCACCAACACTCACGCGTACTCCATTTTCACACTAGGCAATGTGGGTGAAGTGCCTTGTCTAAGGACACAACAGTTTTTGTGACTGGCGCCCCACTGTGGCACCTGGAATTCCCACTGGTCTCCCATCCAAGTACTGACCAGGCCCGGCCTTGCTGAGCTTCTGAGATCTGCCGGGATCAGGCTTTGACAAGCTGGTATGGCCACCAGAATCCACAGATGTTGTCAAAGATGATTCCAACTGTGTTACATCTCCCCAAAATGACCTGACCAACCCAACCAAAGGTGGTGGGAAAAAGCAACGAAAAGCACAAAAGCAAAACAGGAAAAAGAATACCTCTGAAAAAGTCTGCATAGAAACTGATGTCACTGAAAAACTGGCTGCAGTGGAGGTGACGAGTGAGTCTCTGGGAGACCTGAAGGGCCAGACACATAAAAAGACCTTCAGTTAGCATCCAGAAAATAATCACTAAAGACTACAAATAATGTCCAAGAGAAGTCTTCCCACACTATTCCTGCAAAGGAGACAAAAATACCTTCGACGACACAGGTCAAACCCAGCCTCACTGGAAACCAACAAACTAACAACCCGGAGGGGCCTTCAGAGCCTTCTGTTCCTTATGTCGGTAATTCCTTTGCTTCGTGTTTTCAATTCCAGGACTGTCTACACTTGGATTATTTATTTATTTATTTATTTAAACACAATTTAGATGGCAAATAGCCTTGAACCAATGCAAAGACAATATTTTTCACCCTTGGCTGCTCTTAAAAAGCCACCCAATTCCACAGGAAAACCACAGACCTGGCAACTCAGCATTTTAAGTGTGAGCAAGTCAGCATGATGAAACACTCAAAATGAGAAAACTCCTGGTTAGGGATGTGATATATCAGTGGCAGTAAGTGAAATGTAAATTTGTCAACTTTACTTCAACTTAAAGGACCCATATCAAGCTGTTTTCTGATCTGTGTTATAATGTTGTTTCCCCATCAAAAAATACATGTAGTTTTGTTTCACGCATGGTTAACACACAAATCCTGCATATTTAGTCTGAGCTCTTCTCTTAAACAGAAAACGCTCCATGTGAAACTATGGTACATATAATACAGGAAGTGCTCCGCTGTGCTTTTAAACTCCCTACACCTTCACTAGAATCTGTTGGATAATTTCAGCTCTGGAATTTCGTAGAGCTGACTGAGACTGAGAGAGACTGATAATAAAGGATTACTCAAACGTGTGAATGAAACAAAACACAACTCCAGGTATGTTTTTGTGGAGGTAACAGTATTAAAATATGCCTTAAAGTTCACAGGAGTCAATTATGCGTGATATAGGATATTTATTAGCCAATATTGATATCGATATGCCAATATTGGTTAATAAATCCATATTAACCCTTCCCTACAACTGGAAGCATGAGGCACTTAAACTTTCCTGTTGTAGTAAGAGACATTGGTGGAAATTCCGTGTCTCAGTATGTCTGTTTGTGATTACTAGTCCATGCCCAGACCAAACTAAGCTGTTAAAGGTCCCATGACATGGTACTTCTTGATGCTTTTATATGGCTCCTTAATGGTTCCCTAATACTGTAAATGAATCCTTCTTCAAAATCAACACTCACTGCATGAGATATGACTCTGACAGTCTTCATGAGGCTAGATATGTGTCTAAAATGCTTTATTCTGGGTGTTTCTGCTTCAATGCAAATGAGAAGGACAGAGAGATTGGCTAAGGAGCGGGGGGGCGGGTTTCCCCCGCTGGAAGCGCAGCTCTGCACCGCTGTCTGCTCGCTTCCGTGTTTAACACAGGAAGACAGATGGGAGACTTTGCAATGAAAAAAAGCATATTTACACAGAAAATAAAATTAAACCACTGGTATTTCAGAGGTCCAGAGGGTCGTGTAAGGGACTTGCGAGCCTAGAAACACTCGGACGTGCCTCCAGGCAAATAAAAAAACGCATTTCGCATTGCGTAGAGCATTCACAGTCCAAACTCTATGGGCGGGATATACAGGGACGCTGAGCGGAGACAGAGGGAGGGGCTGGAGCTGCATTTGCCGATCTGACGTCAATAAGGTGCCTTGTCTGAACTCGCCCGTTTGAACACTGGTTTTGTGTAACGCAGAAAAGGACCGCAAATGCTCAGTTTAGACATTTCGCAACTTTTAGCCATGGGGGGGGGCCTAAACAGGGTAGGGGAGCTCACATTAACGTTCAAAAACCTCAGAAAGTGAAAATTTCATGCCATGGGACCTTTAAAACTCGTATCCTAAACATTTTTAAATATGCTGCAGAGCATTGGTGATTTATTTCAGCATCGACAGCTGATGGTTTATGGAGCAGACAGGCTGGGCCACTTGAAAATAGATGCTTTATTGGCCATGGCATAGGTCTTAGTATCATTCCCACACTCATAATATAACTGAGTGAGCCCAAAGTTTTACGGGTGAGGTAGTGCTCATAAATTACTCCCCTTTGGACCACTTTCTTTTGACCTTGGTGGGGAAAAATCTTAGAAAAGGGAAAAATACTTTTAGTATCAAAATATCGTAGCAAGCCTTCTTAATAACGTTATCTATATTTAATGTCTAAGACTTGGAATATAAAATGCATAAAATGTTACGGTATGTATTGCAATAACAGTTCTGTCGGAAAAGATTCTGAATACAAGGTGGATTTTTTTTTTTAGGGCCAAGACACTGGTGCTGAAGGGACCGAGAAGATGAGGAGGCAATAGGGAGTATTTCTGTAGTTAGATAGGAAAGGAAGGAGTAAAAAAACAGACCAAAACAGATAACATTATTTGGCTTCTGCGGCTGAACCAGGTTTTTATTCTCTGTCCCCCGCCCTTGCCATATGGTTAGAGAATTTTAGTGACATTAGCATATCTTGTCCCTCTGTGTCCTGCAGCATCACAGCAGTGTCCAGGGGGGGACCAGGTGAACACAGCAGGAAAGACCTCGCTCTTACACTGCTCTGGTGTTTCAGTTGGTGATGCGATGGTTCATTACCTCTTAGTATTTTCTCTGAAGGTCTCTGTGCCACATTTGCTGCCATATATGGTGTAAAGCATCTCAAACGTCTGTAGCTACCACCTTTTGCACAGTCTCCAAGGATACAGGAAAAACAAACTAATTTCACCGAATTCAACAGTCTTTTACTTGTGTCCTTTGAACTGCACAGCACTTCTCGGTTGATTAAACTTTCATGATGTGATAAAAACTGAGCTCAAAACACAAAAAGTTTCAAAAAAGTGCTCAGTGTGTGAGCCAGGTAGCCACAGAAGCAGCCAACCACTCCATTGCCATGAGGGGGAAAAGTGAAGTTGTTGTTTTGTATCATGCTTTTGTATAATTATGGTTGCTGTGTGGGAGCGTGGATGTGTTAGGCTCACGGGCTGAGTCTTGGACAGGATTGTACTATTAACAAGCATTACTGATGAGAAAACAACATTATGACATGGTAGAAAGCTCCAAAAAGTCAATTTGCATGATTTAAAAATGAGAAAAAAATAGCACTTAACTATTAACCATGACAGGATGGGGGAAAAAAACAGTTTTTTGTCTTCAAACTCATGCAATATTCACACTTTAGCTCTTCACAGGATAAATAAACTGTGTCACTTAACTATGTTGTAAAAAACAACACTAAAATCATCCATAAACATTTGTTATAAAAGAGAATTAGTGACAGAGAAGGACTTGTTTTCCTGTTTCCTGTCACTAATAACTATCCACGCTGAATACGAATGAACCAATACTGCACTGTGGTACGTGGAAAAGAAATTAAGCCTTTTGTTTTAGAAGATATACAAAGAGATAACAGTATGGTATTGGTTAGGAAAACTCACATAAGACAGCAGAAATATTGTTAAAAAAGTGTTTTATTTAAGTCTGGTCTGGTTCATTACTTCACAATGTGTCAAGAGTGCAAAAAATTAAGCCAGCACTAAAGAGAAGCTAAAAAAGTTCTGACAATAAGCTTTTTTCAAGTAGCCCTAGTGTGGTTTACATGGGTTTGTTAGGAAAAATATCTCCCTCAGGGCCTAAATATTGTTGGCTTGGTAGGTCCAGAATGACATTTGTCTGTATTTTATTTTGTCTAGTCACCACTCCTTCTGTTGTGTATCGAGCCAGAACCAAACATGATCAGATTTGTTTATTTCAGTGACTCGTTTCTCATCTATGATTTACAAATCATCAAGAAATCTGTGATGTTTTTCAGTCTCCTGTGATATTTTGTGCCTTTCTTTTTCCTCATAAGCAGCCATATTGATTTTGATACAGATGGACCATGTGAGTCCCTAATTGGCTAATCCACCGGTCAATCACGGCCATCTGAATACAGAGAAATCTTCGTAAACTAAATCCTCCTGAGACCCGGCCCATTCGTTGGTGTCCTTTATAGTGGACATTCAGGTAACCAGTCTGTCTTTTAAGTGTTTTGAGATAGATTCTAGATTGTGGCTGCACTATGATTAAAAAATAAATAAGAAATTAAACCCCTCCTTGAGCCGCCACCTTAACGTGGTGGAGGGGTTTGAGTGCCCGAATGATCCCGGGAGCTATGTTGTCGGGGGCTTTATGCCCCTGATAGGGTCACCCAAGGCAAACAGGTCCTGGGGGATGGGTCAGACTAAGAGCGGTTCAGAAGCCCTTATGATGAGTTCAATAACAAGGCCAGATACGTCGCCCGGACCGGGGCCCCACCCTGGAGCCAGACCTGGGGTGGGTGCGCGCCAGCGAGCGTCTGGTGGCCGGGCCTTTCCCCACGGGGCCTGGCCGGGTGAAGCCCAAAGAAGCGACGTGGGGCCGTCCTCCTGTGGACCCCCCACCCGCAGGAGGATCCATAAGGGCCGGGTGCAGAGAGATCTGGGCGGCAGTCGAAGGCGAGGGCCTCGGCGGCCGGATCTCCGGACATGGAGACTAGCTCTGGAAACATGGAATGTCACCTCGCTGGGGGATAAGGAGCCTGAGCTTGTGCGGGAGGTTGAGCATTACCGACTAGATATAGTCGGCCTCACCTCCAAGCTGTCTTGGGCTCTGGAACTCAACTCCTTGAGGGGGGCTGGACCCTCCATTTCTCTAGCGTTGCCCGCGGGGAACGGCGGCGGGCTGGTGTGGGCCTGCTCATTGCCCCACAGCTCAGCCGCTGAGTGTTGGAGTTCACCCCGGTGAACGAGAGGGTCACGTCCCTGAGCCTTCGGGTCGGGGACAGGTCCCTCACTGTTGTGTCGGCTTATGGGCCGAACGGCAGTGCAGAGTACCCGGCCTTCTTGGAGTCTCTGGGAGGGGTACTGGACAGGGGACTCCGTTGTTCTCCTGGGGGACTTCAACGCCCACGTGGGCAACGACAGTGACACCTGGAGAGGGGTGATTGGGAGGAACGGCCTCCCTGATCTGAACCCGAGCGGTGTTCTGTTATTGGACTTCTGTGCTAGCCACAGTTTGTCCATAATGAACACCATGTTCGAGCACAAGGGTGTCCACCAGTGCACATGGCACCAGGACACCCTAGGACGGAGGTTGGACGATGAT
This sequence comes from Paratrypauchen microcephalus, assembly GCA_036785185.1. NCBI lineage: Eukaryota > Metazoa > Chordata > Actinopteri > Gobiiformes > Gobiidae > Paratrypauchen > Paratrypauchen microcephalus. The sequence continues at coordinate 1,690,836 of JAVJIX010000130.1, forward strand.
CGACTTTGTTGTCGTGTCATCTGACCTCCGGCCGCGTGTCTTGGACACTCGGGTGAAGAGAGGGGCAGAGCTGTCAACCAATCACCACCTGGTTGTGAGTTGGGTCCGCTGGCGGGGGAGGAAGCCGGAAAGACCTGGCAGGCCCAAGCGTATCGTGAAGGTCTGTTGGGAATGTCTAGCTGAGCCCTCTGTCAGGGGCACCTTCAACTTACACCTCTGGGAGAGCTTCTCCCGGATTCCGGGGGAGGCTGGGGATATGGAGTCCAAATGGGCTCTTTTCTCGGCCTCTATTGTCGAAGCGGCCGCCCATAGCTGTGGTCGTAAGGTCTGTGGTGCCTGTCGCGGCGGCAATCCCCGAACCCCGTGTTGGTGAAGCAGTGCTTCACCAACACTGTTTACAGTGGAGGTGGGGAGCTGTTGACCTCGACTATGGATGTTATCGGACGGTGGAAGGAATACTTTGAGGATCTCCTCAATCCCGCCGTCACGTCTTCCGAGGAGGAAGCAGAGGCTGGAGACTTGGAGGCGGACTCGTTCATCACCGTGGCCGAAGTCACTGAGGTGGTTGGAAAGCTCCTCGGTGGCAAGGCCCCGGGGGTGGATGAGATCTGTCCTGAGTATCTCAGGTCTCTGGATGTTGTAGGGCTGTCTTGGCTGACACGTCTCTGCAACATTGCGTGGCGGTCGGGGACAGTACCTCTGGATTGGCAGACCGGGGTGGTGGTCCCTCTGTTTAAGAAGGGGGACCGGAGGGTGTGTTCCAACTATCGGGGAATCACACTCCTCAGCCTTCCCGGTAAGGTCTATTCCAGTGTGCTGGAGAGGAGAATTCGACCGATAGTCGAACCTCGGATTCAGGAGGAGCAGTGTGGTTTTCGTCCCGGCCGGGGAACACTGGACCAGCTCTATACTCTCCATCGGGTGCTCGAGGGTGCATTATATTTATGGACAGAATTTCTAGGCGCAGTCAGGGGCCGGAGGGGATCCGGTTTGGGAACCACAGGATCTCATCTCTGCTGTTTGCAGATGATGTTGTCCTGATGGTTTAATCAAACCGGGACCTCCAATGTGCACTGGGGCGGTTTGCAGCCGAGTGTGAAGCGGCTGGGATGAGGATCAGCTCTTCCAAATCCGAGGCCATGGTTCTCGACCGGAAAAAGGTGGCTTGCCCTCTCTGGGTGGGGAGTCCTTGCCTCAAGTGGAGGAGTTCAAGTATCTCGGGGTCTTGTTCACGAGTGAGGGGAGGATGGAGCGTGAGATTGACAGGCGGATCGGTGCAGCGTCGGCAGTGATGCGGTCGCTGTACCGGACCGTTGTGGTGAAGAGGGAGCTGAGCCGAAAGGCAAAGCTCTCACTTTACCAGTCAATCTACGTTCCTACCCTCACCTATGGTCATGAGCTCTGGGTAATGACCGAAAGGACGAGATCGCGGATACAAGCGGCCGAAATGAGTTTCCTCCGTAGAGTGGCTGGGCGCACCCTTAGAGATAGGGTGAGGAGCTCAGTCACGCGGGAGGGGCTCGGAGTAGAGCCGCTGCTTCTCCACGTCGAGAGGAGCCAGCTGAGGTGGCTCGGGCATCTGTTTCGGATGCCTCCTGGACGCCTCCCTCGGGAGGTGTTCCGGGCATGTCCCACCGGGAGGAGGCCCCCGGGAAGATCCAGCCAGGACGCGCTGGCGGGACTATGTCTCCCGGCTGGCCTGTAGCGCCTTGGGGTCCCCCCTGGAGGAGCTGGAGGAAGTGTCCGGGGTGAAGGAGGTCTGGGCATCCCTGCTTAGACTGCTGCCCCCGCGACCCGGCCCCGGATAAGCGGAAGAAAATGGATGGATGGATGGATGGATAAGAAATTAAAAGGGAGTCTAAAAACATTTTTGAGGTGACTGCAGAAGCTTGTCAGAGATGTTGGTCATCAAAAAAAGGGTTTTTGTTAGGTTGTTAGCTTCACGTGGATTTAACACTATTACAGCCGCAACAAAATGTAAAAAAAAAAAATAATAATAATTGAAATATTTAAATATTTAATAATAATTTTCGGGACCCAAGAGGACATAGGAAGTGTGTTATGGATCCCAGGCAAAAGACATTGGAAGCAGTGAAGAGAAAAGGATGGAGAGGCTGAGGGGGATGATTCTATACTGCTGCTGTGGAAATGTTAAAAATTAGGTGTTAAAAAAGGCAGTGTACCTGACTTTTATTCCGTCTAGTTAAGGAAAATCCTATTCGAAAGTAATGAAAACTGAACTACGTTGCTGTATTTTATAAGGTGCTTTGTTTGATGAGAAGCATATGGGAGCAGGTGTCCATGAGGGATCATTTTGTTCATTTTGGAATATTGCTGAATAAGACACATGCAGAAGCAAACGCATGTGACTATCTCTGACAATTGTTCCTCAATTATAGTTCAGAATCAGAGAACGAGAAAGGACTAAATGGTCATAAAACAGAATTATGCTCCTCACTTGTGGCTCAAAATCTGGTACATGACCTTTAAGAATGTGTTCTCCTCACTAATGAAGACATACAAGATCAGGCTAGTAAACATTCAAGGCCCAGTACAGAGATACAACTCTGGAGCTGAATCCTCTCTCGCTGATTTCAGAGGGTGTGATTGACAGGCAGATTAGCGGATCAGAGAGACGCACGCTTTGTACTTACTTTAAAAAAAGGGGGGAAACTATGGGGGTTACTTTTGTCTCATTAATATTCACAAATGCACAGAGGTGATCTACAAAGAGTCATTGGTTTGTACATGTGTTTTGATATCCACAAATCCAAATTTAATATTTGGAACTTGTATTTTGGTCTTTTACAAATACATTGTATTTGTGAATATTTTTTTTTTCATTTGCAAAAAAAAAAAAACAAAACAAAACAAACAAACAAACAAAAAAACATTTGTTAAACTGAAAATTCTGTTATGTGATTTGCATTTGTGGATCACCAATTAGACGAATTCGCAGATTTTATAGGTATTTATGGTATGAGATAGGTATGTAACATTAATGAACTGTCTACAATTCCTTATTGATTATTAATTATGATGTGTTGTTACAAAATTATGTATTAATTATTTATATTAATTATTACATGTGTTAGAATACCTGCATTTTTACATTTCTCAAAAAGAGTGTTTCAAAAATACATTACAGAGGAAATCTGTGAATTTGTGTAACTGGTGATCCACAAATGCAAATCACATTTTACAGAATTTTCAGTTTTACAGTTTTTGTTTTTATTTTTCAAATTAAAAAAGGTATATTTACAAATCTATTGTAAAGACCAAAATACAAGTTACATATATTAAATTTGGATTTGTGGATATCAAAATAAATGTACAAACCAATGAGTATTTGTAGATCACCCCCATAAAAAAACAGCACAAAGGACTGAGAAACGCAGGGGATTTTCTCAGAATCAACCATCAAAGCACCAAACTATTACTTATCTCAAGTTAAAGAAGCTACATATTTTATTCTGAATGTTACAAGAATTTGTATGCGAAAGAGATGTCTTTCGCTACGGAAGCCGACAGAGGCCATGTTTGTAATAATTATTTTCCACCTTAATAACGAGAAAATTAACTCGAGATCTCGAGAAAAACACACAATTAATTCGTGATCTCTAGAAAACAAAACTGTTATTCCATGATCTTGAGAAAACAAAAAATTATTCTGTGATCTTGAGAAAACAAAACTGTTATCTCGAGATCTCAAGAAAACAGCTGAGATGTAGGCCTAGCTACTGCTACGCCCCCTTGTAGGCCAGAGAACGAAGGCGGGAGATGACATGAAGACGTAGCTATGGACAATGTAAAAGACAGAAATGGCTCTTTATGATGCCTTGAGAGAGAGGGGCGTCCCAGAGGAGAACATCACCTGGATGATAGAGAACAAGGAAATTATCCCAAATTGAAAGAGGTAATGCAAATTCCCCGTGTCAACCCCTGATCAAAATATTAGCTAATCGATATTATTCCAGACATTCGAATGACCAAAAACGCGTCTATTCAGAATGAGAAATAGCCGCGAAGTCAGCCTGTCGCAACGTGGTGGTAGACGTTTCAGTTGTTTTCTCGAGATCACGGAATAATTGTTTCATTTTCTCAAGATCTCGAAATAACTGTTTTGTTTTCTCGAGATCATTAATTAATTATCTCGTTATCTCGGGATAACAAGGAAGAAAAAATATTGCTTATGAATATGGCCGCTGTCGACTTCCGTACTTTCGCATTTGCGAGACACATGATACAAATGAGCAGCTGTGGTTGGGTCAAGTTTGGACGGAGGTTTTTCACACTCTTTAGTCCAGTTCCAGACATTTCTGAATTTAAGTACAATGTAGAAGGGACTGGCTGGCCAGGCAAACAATCAGGTAGAGCTGCTTAACCTGCACTTCTAGAAATAACTGAAGGAACCGTACCTGTCCTCTATACACATAATGTTCCATCATTTTAGAATTATTTTGCACAATTGCATATCTATTGCTAAAAGTTTATCTGAAGCAGCTTGTTGTCACCAGTTGTTCACATAGAATACTTGTAACGATATCCAAATCTCTTGTTACGATACTTTCACAATCTCATGGTACGATATTTATTGCAATACTTTGTGGAGGCTAACAAAATTGTGAAAGTGCTACTTTTTCCTTTTAAAATCTCCATAACCTTTGTTCATAATAATCCAAAGAATTAAAAAATAATGTAATAATAGTTATTTCTTCATGTAATCGTCACTGGAACGGTGAAAAGGATCATAGTCAATGTAGTTCCCTCTGTTTTTTTGCAATAATGCTGCACTATATTTATTTAAACAAAGAGACTTGTAATTCAATATATTGTGATGGCCCTCGATATCATTTGACGATATTTCGATTATTTTTACATCACCAGGACATACTATATCAGCGTTAGCGCTCAACAGTGTTCACAAAAGGAGGATTACACAATGAGAAATAGAGGTGAGGTCCAAAGCCGAGCCATGAAGTAACTTGGGGCAAACAAGACTGATTACAAAGCAGAGGCGTGGGGCTCAAGAGTGGAGACTGCAAGGCCACTAGATCCAGACTCTGAGGAAAGGGAGAAAAAAAGAAAGTGTGTGAGGGCGGGGGGTTAAGGGAGAGAAGGATGGATGTCTGGGAGCAGAAGGGGGCACAGAGATAAGACTGGTGGGATTACTGAGCTCCTACCTGCAACTTACAGACAGACTAACGCAGCTACACTACTGAGGAGATTTGTGAGACTGTGGGCAAGCAGGACTCTGGCTGTGCAGCATCGGTCCACAAGTATCCCAATATACAGTCTGGTCATGGTTACTGCACGGTGACTGCACATCGCATCAGGTTTGTGAAGTAGCTGTGTACAGTTTTGTATCATGTATTAGTAGGCTTACTCTAAGGAGGGTTTGAATAGGGCCCAGGAGAGATCACTAAATTACTGAAACATGCATGGATGACGTGTTAAAAAAAAAAAACTCTCCAGGCATGTTTCTGATGAGGGAACAACATTATAAACAGGATTGTTCCAATACTGATGCTGGTATCTGCATAATTAGCCATGTGCTCTTAAGGATGAGCTTCCTGTTGATTTTCTTTCGAGAGATTTTATTTTGGGGCGGCAGTAGCTCAGTTGGTAGAGCGTTTGTCTGCTGATCTACGGGTTGGTGGTTGGAATCCCACTCCCAAGCTCCCACAGATGAGTGCTATCATTATGTCCTTGGGCAAGACACTTAGGTTACATCCACATGGCAACGCAACGCAGGATTTTTTTCTTCCCGGGTAAAAAAAAATATCACGTCCACACTGGGAACGGATCAGTAAAATATCACGTACACATGGCAATGGAACGCTTGCTGAAAACGACGCAATACACATGCCTCGCCTCTATGTGCGCTGTAAGCCCGTTTCAAATGGTGAGGAGACTCAGAGCATCAAAAACGAAAGTGAAACTTATGAAACATGTTAATATATACATAAACATTTATTTGGCATATTGGCCCACCACTAATCTAGTTCACTGTAGCAATCCCTGTCAAATAAGAGTGCAGATGCATCATGGCAGGACTAGTTTAGAAAGGTGCAGTTTTTTTTTAGACATTACAACATGTATTTTGTGATGTCAGCTCGTAAACATGTCTGTGTACACTGGTGCGTGTGTCCATGTGCTTGTGTGCATAAAAGCGTGTGTAAGGCTATTTGTTCTGGCCATGTGCTTGTGACGTAAACAAATCCGTTCTACTCGTCCAGATGACTCCGCAACGGTAACATGGCCAGAGTTTTCCACTCTGGAACCCGTTCCCAAAAAATATCGTTTTGGGGTACCCAGAACGCTGGTGCCATGTGGACGTGAGGCCGGAACGATAAAAAACTTTATCGGATTCACTCCACAACGTTGCCATGTAGACAGGGCCTTAACCCCACCTCGCCCCCAGTGTCTGTGCACATGGGAAGAGCCCCCATGACACAAGTACATCAAGGCCGGTTGCGTCAAGCGCCATCCTCCTGTGGACCCATCACCCGCGGGGGGATCCATGGGGGCAGGTGCGTTGTGATCTGGGCGGCGGATCTGTCTGGACTGTTGCCCCCGCGACCCGAAATAGGGAGAAAGTGGAAGAAGATGTATGGATGAATGGATTTTTTTTTTTTTTTTTTGCTCTTGTACTGTAACAAAATTGAGCAACCTTAGTTTACTTCTTCACACTATGGGGTATTGGACTGGTATTGGTATCAACAAGTACAATAATGGCAAGTGTCAAAAGGAGAAATTCAAATTGCCAACTGGACAAAGTTTATTTGGTTGAATACGTTTCGCAGCTCATCCAAGCTACTTCTTCAGTTCTTCAGTTCTGGTCCAGTTGACAAACTGAATTTCTCCTTTTGCCATGGATTCTACCTGGACGACTGAGGGATTCTTCACACAATAATGACAAGTATTGGTATCATGTTGAATCCCCCCAAAAAATGGTATCGGAACAACACTAGTTATAACATGGTAGACAATGATTTTGCATAATACCTGCTCTGTAAGTGGAATGCGTTACTTTGACCTTTAATTATGGTCAGTGATAATGCCATTGCTAACTGGCAGCAATTATTTCTTTTTTCTTCTTCTTCTTCTTCTTCTTCTTTTTATTGCTCGTTATTCCGGTATAGCCGCACAGGTCGTCCGTCAACAGTAAATCACTGGGCCTGTTTTTATATTATTTTCAATTAGAATCTCTTACAATCACAACATGGCTGCTACAATTGCCACGGAAACAGAATCCATGCTCTCTCTGGCCCTTATTACACCTCATTATCTTGAACATCCACAGAAACCCAGTGGCTATCACATTCCAAAGTTAACTATTTTCATTTTGTGGGACCATGGTATAAATGGATTTAACAACTCTGAGCTCTGTGTAACATATCAGCACACACCACATTTCTAGTGGAAGGTCCGCCGCCTGCTTGTCTCTATGGAAACGTTACTGCTTTGTCTTGAATGTTCCACAGTATAGATTACACATCTATCACGAGGGAGGCAAGCAGGTTACAGCACTATATTAGAATTCAGATCTGTGGAGAAGAAGGAATTACAGTGGTCCCTTACTATAACGTGGTTCACCTTTCGCGGCATCGCTGTTTCGCAGATTTTTTTATTCCAATTTTTTATAGTGTATCAACGCGCATTGTGTTCTGCGTCCTGATTGGCTAAAGGACTGTAGCCCTTTGCTGATTTGTCCGTCATTTTCCTCCGTGTCGTGTCTCCTGTACAGTACAGAATGTGTTCAGTTTGCCAAATTTATATAAATGTTCGATCGCTAACAGTGTGACTCTGAAGTGCTGTATGTTTGCAAGTTTTCTCCCCGACAAAACCTACAATGTCGACGAAACGTTCTCAGATATAATCGAAGGTGGCATGTCTGTTTATAAGAATATTTTCGCCCAAGAGAAAAAAGATCACCAAAATCTCCCCATAACCATGTTCTTCACTCGGAAAAAGACACCTGCACCAAGGTGGAGCGGCGCCAGGATGAAGAGGCCCGGTCAGAGGAACTGTGAAATACACGTGTGAGTCATATTAATAATTTTTTTTGTTGAAAATCTGTTTAAGCGAGAGAGAAATGTGAGAAAATGTTAATGCCAGTCTGAGAAAAGTGTAGAATGTGTGTGGTGAGGTGTTTACAGCCTTAAAACATGTAGGAGAATTGTAAAATATAAAGCTGACTACTTTGCGGATTTCGCCTATTGCAGGTTATTTTTAGAACATAACCACCGCGATAAACGAGGGACCACTGTATTGTATTTTTGAGCAATCTAAGCACTCATAATGATTAAATGCTAGAGGGAAATGTTTAATGTCTTACCATGGAAAATTCCAGGCGAAGCAATAACATCTCCATGGAGACAAGCGGTTAATGAACACTCCTCCAGAAAAGTGGCGCAGTGCACCTTAAAATCCAGTGATAGTGTACGGACTTAAAATTGAGCAGAAAACTTCCAAATTTCCAACATATTTTATAACTCTTGTGAAAATCATAACAGTGATTTCTGAAAAAGGACTTCATGAACAGGATTAATGAAACAAACGTGAAATACAACTCAAAATAAAACTCCCCTCTAACCCTTCAACAGCCAATAAGATGGAGGATTTCCGTCTTTGTAGAGGTAGAAGTAGTAGTGGTGTGGGGATTCAGGGCCGCAACCAATATTGGATACTATTGTTGTGTCCTTGGGCAAGCTGCTGGTAATGGTCTATGGACTTAAACTGGAGATCTTCTTCTATCTGTGGTGGCCAGCGCCCTGTACTTCGCTGTGGTCTACGCTGTGGGGGGAGCAGCACCAGTAAAAGGGAAATTGGACGGATTGACAAACTGATCGACTGTGAGCTGGAGACATTTGTCACAGTGAGGGACAGGAGGACATTGGACAAACTGCTCTCCATCATGGACACTCCTGCTCACCCACTGCACCAGACCATAGAGGGACAGAGGAGCTCATTCTCCAACAGGCTCCTACAGCTCCACTCAAACAGTGAGAGATACAGGACTACATTCATACCATACTCCTTACAACTGTACAACAACTCACCCTTATGTAACAGATAATACTCCCTACAACTGTATATAGTAGCTGTGATTGGATATCTTATTTGATATTATATTTTATTACTTATTACTTATTTTTGTATTTTATTCTGATTTATACATATACATTTATTATTATTATTATTATTATTATTATTATTATTATTATTATTATATTTTTATTTTTATTTTTATTTTTATTTTTATTTTTATTTTTATTTTTATTTTTTATTTTTTTTATAATGATGTCTCATTTGACACTTGTCTATTGTCTTACTGTCTTACTACTTGTCTATTGCTCTTTTTTGCTATTCCATCTATTTTTTGTTGCCCTCTGTTATATTTTATATTTGATGAGTGAGCTACTGTACCCAAACAATTTCCCTTGTGGATCAATAAAGTTTGTCTAAGACTAAGTCTAAGTCTAAACATTGTGCAGGAGACTTATAAGTTTCGAATATACTCTATAAAACTGTGTAAAAACTGTGTAAAACAGTGATTTCAGAAAGATGTCCCCGTGAACAGGATTAATGAAACAAGCACCAATGAATTAAAAAAACAACTCAAAATAAAACTCCCCTTTAAGCCTTCAACAGCCAATAAGAATCTAGCTGGAGGAGTTCTGTCTTCGTAGTAGTTTTGGGATTCAGGCCCGCTACCAGCATTGTATACTGTTGTGGTGTATAAATTAGGGTGTGATTGATGGTGAAGGGAGAGGACATATTTTTCCATTCATCCCTTAAAGCGGTGGTGCAGTGATATGAGTGATAGGCCTACGAGACAATGTAAAGCAACGCTGAAGGTTTAAAACGCTTCTGTATATGATGGATACATGAGCTGATGAAGCCTCTCAGATGAGCGGCGAAACGTTTTCGACCAAACAAACTTTGTCCAGTTGACAAATTGAATTTCTCCTTTATCATATATGATGGATAGTTTGGTGTCCTAAAGTAGGTCAATGGGCACTTCATTTTTACTTTCAATTGAACCTAAATAAATCTGTTGTGCAAAAATTAACGGAATAATTTTGCAAGGTATACAAGCAAAGTATAGAACAGGGGTCGGCAACCTTTACGACTCAAAGAGCCATTTGGACCCGTTTCACACAGTAAAGAAAACACTGGGAGCCGCAAAACCCTTTTGAAATTTAAAATGAAATAACACTGCATATAACGGCTTTTTTTTAACCTTTGTGACATAGAATTACATTTTGAATATGAATGAACTAAAATAAAATACATTTTAATTAAATACAGTGGTCCCTCGCTGTTTTGCTGATTTTTTATAGTGTATCAATGCGTATTGTGTTCTGCATCCTGATTGGCTAAAGGTCTGTAGACCTTTGTCTTTGTCAGTCATTCTCCTCCGTGTCTCCTGTACAGAATGCGTTCAGTTTGCCAGATTTATTTAAATGTTCGATCACAAGCAGTGTGACTCTGAAGACTGAGCGGTCTGGCATTTGAGCACATGCCAGAAGGGCCGAGGCCGTGCTCTATTACGGATTTGACCACGTGTCCGCGCGCACACTTCTCCAGGTGGTCAATGCGCATCGGGAAGTAGCGGCAATGTTTGCGCATAATGAACTGGTGGAACCTGGAGTCCAGGCGGCTGAACCAGTCCTGAGAGCGCACGGATGCATTCTCACTATAGTTCTGTGTTTGGTGCAGAGCTGTAGAACCCCTCCCCCCCCGTTCCAGAGACTACGGGGCCGCTTGTAGGTGTAAATTGCCAGGGCCGATGATCCCAGTCCGTCACTGCCCTGAAGTGCTGTATGTTTGCAAGTTTTCTCCCCAACAAAACCCGCAACAGCGCAACGGCGCCAGGCGTCTCGGTCAGAGGAACTGTGAAAAACACGCATATTTATACACGCAATATAAAACTGACTACTTCACGGATTTTGCCTATCATGGGTTATTTCTACAACGTAACCCCCATGATAAACGAGGGACCGCTGTACTGAGGGATCAGAGGGATCAAAGAGCCTCATGCGGCTCCGGAGCCGCGGGTTGCCGACCCCTGGTATAGAACAAATGTTTATGCATATAAATTAAAATAAATTTTATAGCTAAATTAATGCATGATAATACATAACTGCTTAACAGATTCTATGCGTCTGGTTCTGCCTCTTCATAATAGCATTTCTAAGTGAAGGATTTTTATAGTATATTTTCTTTATTTATTTTTTTCCTTATTTTATTCTTTTAAAGGTCATATGTTGCACAAAAATGAATCTTGTGAGCTTATACCCATGTTAGAATGGTGTTACCTCATCAAAAACGTATTTGTTTGTGTTTCGTTCACGCACGTTTGAGTAATCCTTTATTATTAGTCTGTCTACATCTCTAAAGCTCAAAAAGTTCTGTTCCACCTTGTGATGTTGTGAAGCGGTAGTTAACAGCTACCTTTTCCCTTTTATTCAGTAGAGATTTCAGTTCCAGAGCTAAAAGGTGTATGGCGTTTAAACACAGTGGAGCACTTCCTGTATTACCACATGACATCACAAGGTGGATTTTCTGTTTGAGAGAAGAACTCAGCCTACATATACAGGGTAAATATCAGACATGGGACCAAGTCACACATGTGCAAGTCTCAAGTAAGTCTCAAGTCTTCACCTTCAAGTCCCAAGTAAGTCCCAAGTATTTTTTTCTTGGGCAAGTCAAGTCAAGTCAAGTCACAGGCTATGTCAAGTCAAGTCAAGTCAAGTCCTGTAATAGGTCAAGTCAAGTCCAAGTCAAGTCACCTTTGGTGTATTGTTGTAATTTTAGCTGCAGAATCTGATCTTAATAAAGTGAAAGGCAATATATAAGAAAGTGTAAGTAATCATCACTGGCTAATGTGCCCAACCTGTTATCAAATATTTGTATTGTAAATACTCATGTTCAGTAAAATACATCATAGACTCAAACAAAACAGTGATAATGTAATTATTGGTTATTTATTCTGTACATCTGTACATCGAAAACCAAACTGTTTCACATGTTTTCAACATTGTTTCAGCATTGAGCTGAAACCAGTAACAGCTAAAACAAACTTGTATTAAACTTTGTTACACTCCCTAACTCTCTCTCTCTCTCTCTCACACACACACACACACACACACACACACACACACACACGCAGAGTGGTTAGCGCTCTTGCTTCACAGCAAGAAGGTTCCGGGTTCGATCCCCGGGTCGCCCAGGCCTTTCCGTGTGTGTTCTGTGTGGAGTTTGCATGCATGGTCTGGGTTCGATCCCCGGGTCGCCCGAGCCTTTCTGTGTGGAGTTTGCATGTTCTCCCCGTGTCTGGGTGGGTTTCCTCCGGGCACTCCGGTTTCCCCCACCAACCCAAAACATGCACCATAGGTACTCCAGCTTTGGTCCTGACCAAGCCGAAGCAAGAAGATCATGGAGATGGTCCCCGGGCGCAGTAATGTGCTGCCCACTGCTCCTAATATATATGTATATATATATAGGATGGGTTAAAATGCAGAGAAGAATTTCTCCAGTGTGAGATCAATAAAGTTCACTTCTTCTTCTTCTTCTTCACTCGCGTGCGTAATGGGTCAGGCGCGCTCCTCGAGAGCTCGTGTATTTAGACTACACCTTTGTAAGAGACTGACTGAGTAAGAGTAAAAAGTGATGAGAGTTTTGTTTATTATTATTATTTGAACGTAGACCCTCGGTCAAGTGATCTCCTGCATTCCACAAAACCAAGCCAACAACTGATCTGAGCAACGCCAAGAGACAGTACATTAACGCCACAGCCCTCCACCACAAGCGCAAACACAGTGCAACTCTCACATCTGAGGGGACTAAACCAGGACTGGACCAGGTCTAGACCTGGACTAAACCACCACGGGCCACTATTTGCTGATTTCGTGCGGCTGGTTTGTGGCTGGGGCTGAGAGTACGCGGTCCGGGCGCCGCGGATCGTTTTCGTGCTCGCAGCCCCGGTGTACGCGCGGCCTCGTGCCGGTGGTGGTGCACGTGGTGCACGTGTTGCGTCCCAGCCATGTCCTGGGTGCCGTTGAATGAGCACGAAAACATTATGTGAACACGCAAGTCATTCAAGTCATCGTGTCTCAAGTCAAGTCAAGTCCCGAGTCCTAGACTTCCAAGTCCGAGTCAAGTCTCAAGTATTTCATTTTTTGTCGAGTCAAGTCACAAGTCATAAAAACAGCGACTCGAGTCGACTCGAGTCGACTCGAGTCCAAGTCACTAAGTCTCAAGTCCCCATGTCTGGTAAATATACACGTGTGTTAAACGTGTGAATGAAACAAAACATAACTCCAACTATGTTTTGGCAAGCGCAACATTTTTAACTGTGTATGATCTGGAGTCAAGCATTTTCAAAGAATCACAAGTAAGAATAAGGTCATGGAGCGTGGACAGGGCATAGGTGAAATGCAGGGCAATGCAGGATTATTTATACATGCCTGAATCACTCACAGTACAACTGAGTAATTCAATTATAAAGGAAAGCCGTTACATCAAAATTTCTTAAAAGTTATACATTTTATCTTGCCCCAGTAGAGATATATTGTATAAGCAGCTCTTGAGGCCATTTACCATGGTAAATGGTAAATGGTCACATTTTTATATAGCACATTTCCACCTTCAAGGCACCCAAAGTGCTTTACAACAAGGAACCACTCACCCATTCACACACACATTCACACACCAGTGTACGCAGAAACTGGGGGCGAGGTGGGTTAAGTGTTTTGCATTCAAAATGCTTGCAAAAAGCATTAATCTGTGGGCATCTGTGCTGGAATTGCACCGCCAACCTGTGGGTCAGTGGATCTGACTGCTCAACCAATGATGTTTTATGTCGAGAGTGAATATTCAAGTGGAGATTCAAACCGCCAACCTTCAGATCAGTGAACAGCATGAGCATCAACATGATGACAAAAGTCCACTTTGGTTTCTGAAAGTTGTGAAAAACAAATAGTTAGGGTGCTCACAATGCATAAGGTAAGTGACGCTGTAGAAGCGAAATGCGTTGTTCGCTCTAAGCCCAATAAAGGAATAAGAGTAAAGTCAAGCGAGTGTGCGGTAAATTTCCTCTTTTCTGGAATTATTCAATGTTCCTGTTGATACCAGCACCTGGAAGCTGTGCATGTTTTGAACTTTTACCAGCACCTGGAAGCTGTGCATGTTTTGAACTTTTGAAGTAAGTGAGGAATAACTTTGGACGATGCTGTTTTTCCATCTCATAGACTAATGTACAATTGACAAATGTTTGAGTAACCCTTTATTATTAGTTTACAATCTTCAAAGCTCAAAATACTTAAAATGTAGTGGTAGTTTTCAAGTTAACAGCTATCCTTTACCTTGAGTTCAGTAGAGATTGGCAATTCCAGGGTTGAAATCATCCTAACAAATCTAATGAAGGTGTATGGAGCTTAAAACCACAGTGAAGCACTTCCTGTATTACCACATAACATCACAAGGCAGAGTACAATATGCCTTTAACACAATCACAACACTATCATAAACAACACACAACAAAGGGTTAACATGACAAATCAGAGATAACAGCATGTAAATACTCCATCCACATGCACTACAGACTCACACACAGAGCCCCAGGTCTCTGTATAATGATTTCCATGGTCAATAGAAAGATTTGACTTGAAAGATTAGCGGGCCCCATGCTAGTGTGTGCACTGAGGGTGTGTGAGCTGTCATTGCCTGCAGGCCACTGATAAATGATGTGTGTGTATTGGTGTCAATGATTATTTACATCAATGGCAAATGGGAAGGGACAAGTCAAGTTGTTTGTGTACTCTGTGTGTCCACAAACACGTCCGGATGATCTGGTAATGACGTTTGTATAGTTGACACCAAATACAGCTTGCTGTTTTTGTCTTTTTATAATAATTTAATGTTACCATCAATAAATGTGCATAACTGTGGACAGATGTTAATTTGGGTAAACAGTTGTGGGCCTAAAATGCCCTGAGGAATGCCAAAATTATATAATGTTCTTGTTACACCTAAATTATTACAACTTAATTGGTTATTAAGTTCAAAGGTCAAAATAAATGTAAATGTCAGCCATTATAATTTGAAATGTGGATCTATAATGTAGAAATTCACAATTTAATTGCATATTGCAGATAATTTTTCCGCCACCAGCATACGCCTATTGCTCTGTACTTCCTTTGTTCTCCAATTGTCTTTTCTTAATTGGTAACACACTTAGGATTCTGCAGCGTCATTTTAGTACAAATAAAAAGCTCACATTAGCTGCTCGCTAATGTGATCTGCAGCTATCCATCGGAACTGCTGATTCTTTGGCAACGTCAGCTCCCACTGGGTACCTCAGTTATCTAATGCGCAAATCAGCTGACTTGTTTCTTTTATTTAGTCATCTTAGATGAATATTGCGTTTTAAAATATGCAAATTATAAAATAATTATCCACTGGTGCCATAGATTATAACTATACAGACACAAGCACAATATGTCATCTTTAATATCACTATATCAAGATATTGGCAGAGAAAGCTTAAATTAGGTCAAAGAAATGCAGACCTAAATAAGAGCCCTGAGGCATGCCGGCTCAGTTAAAAGGGTAATCTGTTATATCAGGGCATCGACCATTGTGTTATTAAAGTTTTTCTTACTATTATTATAAGGTCCAGCCAAGATACAGTTCAGCTGATGTTACCCTTGACTGTTTTCACACACCATGACCGACCATTGTGGACCACAGATCAATATTCATAGCTGATTTCTGGCTGTATCTAATGGTTTCTTCTATTCAAAACATAACACTGTCTCTCACTGTGATGCCTGACCTCAAAATGTATTGATCCAGTACCGCTGCACGTTTCAGCCAATCCACCACACATGTCAACGGGAGCTATACGTGTCATCTATTTACATTAGACGCCTATACACATACCTACACTCAATGCACTGTCAATGCAACAATTTCATGGAAGAAGGTGAAAAAAAGAAATGTATACGACCAGTCAAAAGTTTGGACACACCCACGCATTCAGTATTTTATTTATTTTTTTTTTATATGTGTCCTACCTCAGTGGAATGTGATTACTTACCTGTAATGTTCCACAGTAGCATTAAGCTTATCTATCTCCATGGAGAAATGCATGTGATTCCAGCAAGATAACTTACAGGTCTGAGGAGGTCTTTCAAGTTTTTCAAAGTATTTTGGAGAAATCAAATCAACAGTAAATTTATAAAATGCAGGATGGATAAGTTTAATGTCATACAGTGCAACATTCCAAACATAACTGCAATTTCTATGAAGGCAAGCAGGTAGAGAGCCCTCCACCTGAAATATATAAAAATATTTAGTAGTGATTTAATTTCCTTTCTTTGCAACATAACTCCATGCATCTTACATCATATATTTTATGTTTTCTGTGTGTATATTAAATACAGAAAGTAGTAAACATATAGAAAAAATATAAATAAATAAAAAATACTGAATGAGAGGGGAGTCCAAACTTTTGACTGGTTGTGCATATACAGCCCTGGAAAAAAAGAGACCACAGCATTTTTTTTCTGAAATCAGCATCTCTACATGTATTACAGCCATTCCATTCCAGCGTCTGTTGAATTCCAACACAAACACAAAGCTGAGCTACTTCAGTTCTTGCACCATGAGTGGAATAAAGTCACCCAAGAACAGTGACTGCGTGCACATGGTAGGATCGGATTGGATTTCTCCAAATCCAATCCCGTTACTCGGTGGGTGGTCTGTCCTTAGATCCCAGTGCACATGAAGCTCGTGCAATCGGATAGTAGTCAGCAGCCTGGCCATCTCCGCTACGTTATGTGGCGCTGTAGTCCAACTACTTCCGGGTGATGGCTACTCAATAAAAACACAACAAACTATGTGGCGCTATACAAAGATGGCGCTCGAGGAGTTTGACGGAGCAGCATTGGTGTACGTGTTGTGCATTCTTTCTTCGCAGCCATGATTTCGTCTGACTTTTCCAGCAACAATCGCTACTTATGACGGCGTCGGCGCCTCCTGCCACTTCCGGGTGAAATCCCTGGCGAAAATTCCCACGCATGCGCAGTACACCAATCCGATCCGATATCGTGCACAAGGCGACGCCAAGCCGATTACTATTGGCCTAAGCCAGGGGTTCCAATCGGATTCGCGAAACCAATCCCTATACGATCCTTAGCCTGTGCACATGAATCCGATACGATCCCAATCCGTTTGCAATCGGATTACACTTCTCCATGTGCACGCAGTGAACGTGAAAGACTTGTGGAGAGCATGCCAAGACGCATGAAAGTTGAGATTAAAAATAAGGGTTATTGCACCAAATATTTATTTCTGAACTCTTCTTAAGTGTAAACATTAGTATTATGTTGTTTTAAAATGAATTTGATCTTGTTTCTTTGTATTGTTTGAGGTCTGAAAACATGTTATTTTCATCATTTGTCATTTTCTGCAAATAAATGCTCTAAACAAGTAGTTTATAGACTCAAACAAAAATAAGTAGTTAAATATACATCACGCTAGCCATCTCCACTTTCGGCCAATCAGAAATCAGTTGACAGGAGCGATGCAACCAATCACGCTGTGTGGAATCAGGGTCACGTTATGGAAGCGCTGCAATGCCGAGTGCGCATTATAGGAGTGTTTGTGTACGTGTGTGTGTATGTGTGTAAGTGTGTGTGTTTGCGTGTGTGTGTGTATGTCTGTAAGTGTGTGTGTGCTAGCTATAGTGCTGCTGGCGTGGTTTATCCAATCACTTACCATCAGTGTTCCTGTCAATCTGCCAAGAAGTCCCCTCCTCACCACAGTGCTTTTGTCTTCTACACGGACCAATACACGCACAATACACACACACACACACACACACCGGGCAGGTCTCTGCTCTGCACCCTGGGAAGATTTAGAGAGAATCGTGATCAAACGAGTATAGAGAAATCAGTCAATATGTGCTCGTATATAAATCTCTTTTCAAAGGCGTGCGTTGTGGTGTGGTGTGGTGTGGTGTGGTAGGCTGCACATGCAATGCCGCCATATGAAAATGTAAGTGGATATGACAGTTTACACTACACATTTTGCTAAAACACAGTTAACAGGACCCATATGATGCTATTTATCTGTGTTATAATGTTGTTTCCTCATCACAAATATACCTGGAGTTGTGTTTTGTTTCACACATGCCCTGCAGATTTACGCTGAGCTCTTCTCTCACACAGAAAGCACACTGATCCACCTTGTGATGTCATGTGGTAATACAGGAACTGCTCCGAGCACCTTCACAAGAATCATTTGGATCATTTCAGCCCTGGAATTCTCTACTGAACTAAATGTAAAAGGTAGCTGTTAACTTGAAAACTACCACTTCATGACATCGCAAGGTGGAACAGAGCACTGAGCTTTGGGGATGTATATGGACAGACTAATAAAGAATTACTCATTTGTGCTCCACATATGTTTTTTTCTTGAAGTAACAATATCCTAATATGCAAAAAAAACTCACAAGAGTCAATTCTGTGTAATATTGGACCTTTAAAATGTCACAAAAAGTCTTGCCTAGTTTTTTTGGCGTTTATAATTTTACTGCTTGGACATGGGCTGCAGAAAAAGGCCTTTCTTGTGTGTAAATTGCTCCTAAATTCTGGATGGAATTTTCTGTGTTGATGAAATAGGTAAATATATTTGAACTCATTGCTACTTGCTCTATTTTTGTACTTTTCTTTGAAACATCCATTTGAAAACCATGAAAAACTGGCATCTAAATCACTGCACTGAACTGCCACTCTATAAGTCCTGACTGAATTATTATTTGCAAAAATTAGTAGTAGTCAAATACCTCATGTTTTGAAAAATATTCCAGACAAAAAGTTGAAATGAATGTGTGACTGGCAAGCTTATTAGTAAAGTCTGCTGCTGTGGCAGAAGGAGAAATCCTATTTGTCAGCTGGACAAAAGTTTATTTGGTCGAATATGTTTCGCAGCTCATCCAAGCTGCTTCTTCAGTTCTGCTGCTGTGTTACACAAGTACACTGCCTGACAAAAGTATTAGTACGATAGTCCTAGTCTAGTCCTGGTTTAGACCTGAGTTAGACCTACACTGTGATGAGTCCCCATTTTTGCAATAATATGCCTTTACACACACCTTTACTGGGCGGCAGTAGCTCAGTTGGTAGAGCATATGTCTCGTGAGCCAGGGGTTAGCGGTTCGAATCCCGCTCTTGATGGGTTGACCGCATATGATCCCACCTCCCACAAATTAGCGCTGCCGTTGTGTCCTTGGGCAAGACACTTAACCCCACCTCGCCCCCAGTGTCTGTGGACATTGGTAGCCCCCATGGAAGAAGATACATCAAGGCCTGTTGTGACATGAGCCGTCCTCCTGTGGACCCACCACCCGCGGAAGGATTCATGGGGGCTGGTGCATTGTGTTCTGGGCAGCAGAACACTGCTTGGACTGCTGCCCCCGCGACCCAGAAAATGGAAAAGTGGAAGAAAATGAATGATGAATGAATGCCTTTACACATGATGAAATTTGCTTTAATATATCAATAAATTGATTTGTAGTCATTACCAATACATCTTGTTATCATTATTTATTAAAGTTCAGAAATACACAATCATCGTCATACTTTTGTCAGGCAGTGTATATTTATTGCAACAGCATCAGTGAAATTGATTTTAATTAGCAGAATGAATTACCATCATTGCACACTATTAATTTTCAACAAAACAATTGATTATGTTCACTTTCCACATGGCATTTTGCAATGACAAATTCAACCTATTTCCTTTTATTGTTTATGTAAATAAGTTATAAGTTGTAATTAAAGGTGCATTGTGTGATTTATTTTGGTCCATCACCTGCTTGTTTCTATGGATATTTCACTGCTCTGTCAGGAATGTTCCACAGTATGACATTAAACATCTCTACCTTACATTTATTTAATTACAGGTGGTTTTGTAGCTCAGGGCATTCTGACTGTGACCGGGGTTGCCTCTCCACAGATCTGACCTGTATCTTTGCTTGGTTTGGTCTCCATGAAAATAGAAAGGTTTAATGCCATACTGTGAAACATTTCAGACAAAGCAATAAGATTTCCATGGAGAAAAGCGTTTGACGGACTCTCCACCAGAAAAGATACACAATGACCAATAACGTGCCCAAAAATGGATTCCCATTGTTCCATTGTGCCATTCAAATTCCTAAATGGAGCCTAAATGACCTTAATGTTATTTCACAGATATTTCCAAACACAAATGAGTATTATGACACCAGTGTACATCTCCATTCCATTCACACGATAACGGTGCAGTAATGAAGCGACTGCCCTAGATGCCACTTCAATCACACAGCTAATTGATTCTAAACGCCACCTTATTGAATTAGCCCGAGATTGCCGTCATTGTCAAAACATCCCGTGTATTTGGCATGCAGATACAGCGGTACGCATTAGTATTACAGTGGTTGATGCAAACTCCAGGGTTATTGGCTGCTTTCCTCAGAGCTCAGTGCAGGGGCCCGGAGGCATGTGTTGGTGTGAGGGGAGGAAGTGTTTATGGATGAAAGTGAGTAGTTGATTATGTGTGGGGGCTGGCTCCAGGGCTGGGACGACTGGACCAGTAAATAGGACACAAAAGAGAACACATGTGGGGCTGGATCACTGCTATGGGGGACAGGAACGCGAGTCTGGCTGTATTTTTTGTTTTTGTTTTTAGTGATTTATCAAGGGTTTTCACTCTATGTTACAGTACTAGAATAATGCAATGTGCTGTTATCATCCTTTTGCTGACTAAAACTGTACAAAAACTACAATAAAAAGTAATCAAAAACAAAAACGGTAACTAAAATTAAATGCATTTTTAAAGGCTAAATGTGAATATTTTTGTTGACTAAAGGTACTGATTAAATGGGTCCACTACTATGCTAAATTGACTGTTCTGAGCTTAAAGTCATGTTATAATACTTCCTCAAAAACATACCTGGAGTTGTGTTTTGTTTCATCCACACATTTGAGTAATCTTTTTATTATTAGTCTGTCTCATCTCCAAAGCTCAGAATGCTCTGTTCCACCTTGTGATGTCATGAAGCGGTTATTTTCAAGTTAACAGCTACCTTTTACCGTTTGTTTAGTAGAGATCGACAAGTCCAGAGCTGTAATTATTCAAATGATTTCAGTAAAGGTGTATGGAGTTTTAGGTCGTTTTCACACCTGCCTTGTTTGGTTTGTTTAAAAGGAACCAGAGTTCATTTGTTCCTTTGATTCGGACCTTTTGGGCTGGTGTAAATAAAAACCAAAATCTTGATCCGGAGCAAACAAGCGAACCCACACCGATCAAAAAGCTGGGTCTCGGCACTTATGTTTATGCGTGAAGAGCAAGAGTCACAACTTGATGCGCACATGAGCGCTGTCCTCAGTAGCCGTCTCGCCGTGTGTCTTCGTCATTTGTAAATTGATTGTAAAATAGTGTAAAGCTCACGATGCTGCTCAAACATTGAGAACTGTAAAAACTGAGCAAACCATATCGCTAAGGCTAGACTGAAAACAGCACGTAACATCATGATTCTCCTTCCGTGTTTGGACATTGCTCATTTCTGTCCAATGGCTGAGCGACCTCAGCATACGTGGTTTTGTTTACAGATGTTGGTCCACTAACAAAAAAGTGCAGTGTGAAAGCGAACCACACCAAAAAAAAAAAAAATTAGTCC
Organism: Paratrypauchen microcephalus; assembly: GCA_036785185.1. NCBI lineage: Eukaryota > Metazoa > Chordata > Actinopteri > Gobiiformes > Gobiidae > Paratrypauchen > Paratrypauchen microcephalus. Next base: position 1,712,569 of record JAVJIX010000130.1, read on the forward strand.
GGACCAAAGCAAGTGAACTATCGGACTTTCCTGGTGTGAAAACGACCTTAGGGCCTGTTTACACGAGAACACTTACGGGTAAAAACAACAAAATATTTTATCAGGAGTGCCTTTCGTTTGGACGGTGACGGTGTTTTGGGGGCTTAAAAATGTAAAAAACTGAAACCGCCCTCCAAAGTGGAAAACTTGAATACGCTCCGCCGTAGCGTTTTCGTCTACACTGCCCAAGACGCAAAACTCTGGTCAAATCTGCTGACGTCGCATACGCGTTTACGTCACCATTTCTGGATATTGATATTTATTAAGTAAAGTTAAATAAATGAAAATTAAATTCAAACGTTAAGTAAATTAAATTAAGTAAATAAATTAAGGAAGATTCTTCGCATGCACGCGGACTTTGTGATAATGTATCACAGCACCACCTAGCTGCCTGGCATGCATACCCAATCGAATTCACACACGTTTGCGTCACCGTATGCATGCAGATTTCCTCCTGAAAACGCTCGTCTAAATGTGGAATAAAAAGTGAAGACGCGACGCCACTTTTGCATCTTCTGTTCAGATCATCATCATATAAACACAGCCTTAAAGCACAGCGGAGCACTTCCTGTACATGACATCAGAAAGTGGAACTGATTTTTTTTTTGTTTGATCGAAGAACTCATCCTAAATATGCAGGATCTGTATGTGAATGAAACAAAACACAACCCCGGGTATGTTTTTGATGAGGAAACATTATTATTATATCAGAAAATAGGGTAATATGGACCCTTTAGGTAAATGAATAACTAAGCATAACTTAATGACACTAGCTCTAGTAGCTGTTAACTTGAAAACTATCACCACATGACATCACAAGGTGGAACAGGGCATTCTGAGCTTTGGAGATGCAGACAGACTAATAAGAAAGGATTACTCAAACACATGACTGAAACAAAACACTCCAGGTATGTTTTTGATGAGGTAACTGCATAATAATGTGGCTTAAAGCTCACAAGAGTCAATTTTGCGTAATAGACATTTAAAGCCTTGCAGCAGAGTTCACTTGATGAAAAAGTAAAACTGAAATTGCAGTAGAGAGTCAAGATAAGATGAGGTAAAAGCGTGGAGACAAGCGCTCTGAACAATGCGATGTGAGAGCTCCAAACATCATGAATTCTATTAAAATATTCAAAAAGACTGCTAACATGAACAAGATGAATACATTTCCAGTATCTCAGCAAATGCACTTTTGAACCCCCCCACACCGCTGCATTTGTATATCCGTTTGGCGATCTGTCCGGCAGCTGGGAGCCGTGTTCTCATACCGTTACTTCCAAAACATTTCCGGGACTCGTGACAGTTTCAAAAGGCCCACTGGTCTGAGACATGTTCATTTGCTTTTGTGTCTTTGAGCAAGTTATTAAATTTCGACAGGCTCTCTCAGTCAAGTGTTTTAACTGCCTGGAAATAAAATTATACAAGCCACATTCCTAAAGCTGTACACCAGATTTCTAGTGATAGGAAATAAATTAGCTGCAGGACAGGAGGAAGACGACAAAAATGACAAAATTATACAATACAGGTACAGAATATGATGAAACTTTTCTAGTGGTGGGTCCCCTAAATTGCTTGTCACCATAAAGATGATGACATTTTGCCTTGAATGTTCCACAGCATGGCATTAAAGCAGACCTATTATGCAAAATTAACTTTTCAGAGCTTTTAGCCATATTATAGTTGTCTCACCTTCTCACCTCTTACCCTCTCAAAGGTGTATTTGGAGTTTGAGCACTCTTTGCCGACTGTGTGGCGATGATGTTTATGGCAACGTTAGCCTCTATTGGGCACCACAGGTTTCTTATTTCTTTATTATTATTATTATTAGGGGGCCAAGCACCGAAGGTGTTAGGCACCCCATAGTGTTTGCTTTGCGTTGCCTAGCGAAGTTGCCTAGTGAAGTTGCCTAGCGAAGTTGCCTAGCAACCCTTTGATCTTTCCTTTGATGTTCTGGTCTCCTAATTGTTATTATTATTCTTTATTCCTTTCACCATGGGAGTCTATGGCAACCCCTAGAACCGTCTGGTAAAAAGTTGTGAAATTTGGCATGCACATTCCAGCCAGTCTCCTCATTACCCACAGCGATTTATAGGCCCCCAGCCCCAACCGTGTAGCGGCACCAGCAGGTCAAATTTGCAGAAATTTGTCAATTGCCTAGCAACACACCTAGCAACCTTTGATCTGTCTTTGATGTGTCTGTTCTGACAGGGTTAGACCCTGACCCTGTCAGACCCTGTCAGACTCTGTTAGATCCTGTCAGACCTTGTTAGACCCTGTCAAACAGTGCTTGGCCCCCACATTGCTGCTTGCAGCTATATTATTATTATTATTATTAGTAGTAGTAGTAGTAGTAGTAGTAGTAGTATTATACACTCAACAAAAATATAAATGCAACACTTTTGTTTTTGCTCCCATTTTTCCTGAGATGGACCCAAAGATCCAAAATTCACTCCAGATACACAACACTACCATTTCTCTCAAACATTGTTCACAAATCTGTCCAAATGTGTGACAGCGAGCACCTCTGCCCCGCCGAGACAATCCACCCCACCTCACAGGTGCACCACATCAAGATGCCGATCCGACATCATGACCAGTGCACAAGTGCGCCCCAGACTGCCCACAATAAAAGGCCACCCCGAAATGTGCATTTTGTTTGCTTTATTGGGGGTCTGGGGACTCAGAACCAGTCAGTATCTGGTGTGACCACCATTTGCCTCATGCAGTGCAACACATCTTCTTCGCATAGAGTTTATCAGATTGTCAGTTGTGGCCTGTGGAATGTTGGTCCACTCCTCTTCAAAGGCTGTTATGGACGAAGAACACAGGTGCATTTTATTGATGGCATTTTGAATGCACAGAGATACCGTGATGAGATCCCGAGGCCCATTGTTGTGCCATACATCCATGAACATCACCTCATGTTTCAGCAAGATAATGCACGGCCCCATGTTGCAAGGATCTGTACACAATTCTTGGAAGCTGAAAATGTCCCAGTTCTTGCATGGCCAGCATACTCACCGGACATGTCACCCATTGAGCATGTTTGGGATGTGCTTGACCGGCGTATATGACAGCGTGTACCAGCTCCCACTAATATCCAGCAACTTCGCACAGCCATTGAAGAGGAGTGGACCAACATTCCACAGGCCACAATTGACAATCTGATAAACTCTATGCGAAGAAGATGTGTTGCACTGCATGAGGCAAATGGTGGTCACACCAGATACTGACTGGTTCTGAGTCCCCAGACCCCCAATAAAGCAAAAAAAAATGCACATTTCGGGGTGGCCTTTTATTGTGGGCAGTCTGGGGCGCACCTGTGCACTGGTCATGATGTCGGATCGGCATCTTGATGTGGCGCACGTGTGAGGTGGGGTGGATTGTCTCGGCGGGGCAGAGGTGCTCGCTGTCACACATTTGGACAGATTTGTGAACAATGTTTGAGAGAAATGGTAGTGTTGTGTATCTGGAGTGAATTTTGGATCTTTGGGTCCATCTCAGGAAAAATGGGAGCAAAAACAAAAGTGTTGCGTTTATATTTTTGTTGAGTATAGATTCATATTCAAATGTAAAATGTCCAAATTCTAACATAATGTTCCACGGGTGTCATAGATTATAACTATATCAGACTCTTTAAATGTATAATGTAGGAGACAACTTTGTGATGTTAACAGGTCAAGTTACAAGTAAGGTCAGCGGAGAGGTGACCCCACTCAATTTACAAATACATGTATGTATTTTTTGAGCAATAATGGAATAAATACAAGATAGAGAAGTGTAATGCCATCCAGGCAAAGCACATAGCTGAGTTTCAGATGACATCATAACATTCTATACATACGTGGACGAAATTGTTGGTACCCTTCGGTTAATGAAAGAAAAACTCACCATGGTCACAGAAATAACTTGAATCTGACAAAAGTAATAATAAATAAACTGTCATATCCACTTACATTTTCATATGAAATTTAACCAATGAAAGTCAGACATTGCTTTTCAACCATGCTTCAACAGAATTATTGGAAAAAATAAGGGCTCATAGAAGGCCACTTTTGAATAGTCCAGTGTTTTCCTCTTAGCATTTCTTGGATATTATTTTTAGCTGTGTGTTTTGGGTCATTGTCCTGTTGCATAACCATGACCTGCGAGACCAAGCTTTCTGACACTGGCCAGCACATTTCTCTCTAAAATCCCTTGATAGTCTTGAGATTTCATTGTACCCTGCACAGATTCAAGACACCCTGTGCCAGATGCAGCAAAGCAGCCCCAGAACATAACAGAGCCTCCTCCACGTTTCACAGTAGGGATGGTGTTCTTTTCTTGATATGCTTCAATTTTCCGTCTGTGAACATAGAGCTGATGTGCCTTGGCAAAAAGTTCCATTTCTGTCTCATCTGTCCATAAGATATTCACCCAGAAGCTTTGTAGCTTGTCAACATGTAGTTTGGCTAATTCCAATCTGGCTTTTTTATGATTTGTTTTCAACAATAGTGTCCTCCTTGGTCATCTCCCATTAAGTCCACTTTGGCTCAAACAGCAACAGATGGTGCAATCTGACAATGATGTTCCTTGTGCTTGAAGTTCACCTTTAAAGGGATATGCCACCCCCAGGTCAAATTTGGGCATCTCCCCACAGTCCAGAGACTAAAATAAGTGGTTGAAAGCATTTTCCTGGTGACGCAGCCATTGTCCGAGTCTGTCAGCACAGACCGCCGCGGTATCTGCAGCAACTCCGCGTTAGACTGGAGTCTAACGGCGCCAGCGAAAGATTTCGGCCAAAAGGAATTAATTTGCTCGATGCGTTTCCCAATTACTTTCTGTGTAGTGCGCATTCATATCGAGTGCAAATAAATGTGCAAATTAACACGGAGCGCTTGACTTGGTCATTTTGGGTGGGAACTATTTTTCAGTGCGGAAAAAGACAGACGAAGCACACACCACGCTGCCAGGGGAATCCCTGTTACGCACCAGGAAGGGAGTTCCCCTGTTACGCAGCGTGGTGCGTGATTCGGCTTTCTTTTTCCGCACTGAAAAATAGTTCCCACCTAAAATGACCAAGTCAAGCTCTCCGTGTTGATTTGTACATTTATTTGCACTCGATATGAATGCGCACTACACAGAAAGTAATTGGGAAACGCATCGAGCAAATTAATTCCTTTTGGCCGAAATCTTTCTCTGGCGACGTTAGACTCCAGTCTAACGCAGAGAAGCTGCAGATACCGCGGCGGTCAGTGGCGACAGACTCGGACAATGGCTGGGTGACCAGGAAAACGCTTTCCACCACTTATTTTAGTCTCTGAACTGTGGGGAGATGCCCAAATTTGACCTGGGGGTGGCATATCCCTTTAATCTCTTTAGAGGTTTTTCTGGGCTCTTTTGTTGCCATTCGTATTGTCCATCTCTTTGCTTTTTGTGTCTTTTGATGACAAATAGATGTCTGACTTTCATTGGTTAAATTTCAGAGAATTTTTATTTATTATTACTTTTGTCAGATTCAAGTTATTTCTGTGACCATTGTGAGTTTTCTATCATTAATCGAAGGGTACCAACAATTCCGTCCATGTGTGGGCCAGTAATATAATATCATATAATTATCATAAACATTGTATGGCTTTAATTAGTGACTCCATAATCGCAGGTCTATTCTCAAAAGGCCAGACAATTTAGCCCATCCAGAACGAATATTATCTGATACCACTGTGTGCACTTTAATACAGTGAGACAAAGAGGTGGACAAAAGCGCTGATTTCTGTGTTTGGGCGATCTATAAACATGGCGACAGATGTGGAGGCCATATTGTTGTCGCACACTCATCCGGCACAGTCAAAGCTCCATGTAGCAGTGATACATCTTTTCTTTACCCACTCCTCCCTCTACTCATTTGTCATCAATTACCCCCGATCACAGCGCCTTCTGCTTCTCGGCCCAATCTTTCTTTATTTTGTCAATGACGCAGAAAAAAAAACGTGCTCTGGCAATTATGGGTGTGTGAATAATGACTATCTATATCTCATAAGATACTGCAATGCATGGGGCATAAAGCTTTGCACCGTTTTGTCATAAGTCAGAGTCAGCTGGACGTAAAGGAGGTTTCATTACCAAATTGATTACGTACTTCTATTGTGTCTATAAGCAAGACACTTAATCACCTTCTGTGTATGAGGAAGGGGCACCCATGCTCCAAATTAAACAAAAATGCCCATATATGTATTTTTTGTTCTGTATTTAATGTATGTATTTGTATGTATGTATGAGCCCTACACATTTCTTATTTATTAGGGCAACATAAAAATGCTACGATGCCCTGCAGACAGCCTTCTATCATGTATTTCAGCATTATAATGGACAGTAAACCAGGACAGGGGGCATGTACACTGTCTCACACTCCAACCCCTTAATTAGCAGCAGCTTCATGGGCGGGGGGGCTTGGGACAATACTGCAAAGAATTATAATACAGTAACATCTGATATTGCAATACAACAGTACTGTCAATTATGTCAGATAATACAGCCCTTTTTATTTAGTATAATTGTGATATAGTATTGTTAAGGTAAGAATTTTGAGAATGAACAAACAATTGTAAATAAAAAATATATAAATGATCAGGTCCGTTTGATCTTTTATTTTATTTATTTATTGGTTTATTTGACAGTGTACATTAATTAAAGGAGAATTAGCGCTTTTTTTTTACAATCTGAGCCTTATTTCGGTAATAAAACAAGTTGTTTTACTCACCCATAGCACTTTGGTGTCATATGGAGCATTTCCGGAGATGTTTTAGATTTGCGATCTCCGTAATGTGAGTTCTCGGGGCACATGTTTGCGGTCTCCAAACAACACAAACTTTAGCACTTTTCAAATCATAGAAGCTCAATGTCTTGTGTTTTGTTTGAGTCAAAAGTGACCTGTAATCCAGTGCGCATGTGCGGAGTCACAGCTTATTTCGCGCTCAGCTCTCGGGACCCAAACATGAAACGCAAAGCTGTAAATTATGGATAAATCTCTGATTACAGGCCACTTTTGACTCAAATGAAAGTGTAGACTAAGATATTGAGCTTCTATGATTTTGAAAAGTGCTAAAGTTTGTGTTATTTGGAGACCGCAAACATGTGCCCCGAGAACTCACATTACGGAGATCGCTAAACTAAAACATCAAACACCAAAGTGCTATGGGTGAGTAAAACAACTTGTTTTATTACCGAAATAAGGCTCAGATTGTAAAAAATGTTAATTCTCCTTTAACATATTTGTAAATGTACCAGAATTAGCCAAAAGGCTATTTTTCATCTGTTGTCCCTGGACAGATCTTAAAGGGACAGTGTGTAAGATTTTTACCCGTTAATTACTGAAATTGAAAATACCCATTCAAAAATACATTGTTTTCCAAGCCTTTTCACTTCCATCATGAAATCAAAGTATTCTTTTGGACTTAGATATAGTCACATAAAAGGGGGATCTTCCCCATGCAGAGGCAGCCATTTTGAATACGAGAGCCGCAGAAGGACATTTGGGCTCCGCCTTCGGCAAGGCTCGTGGTTTTGGGTAAACAACACAAGCATGCTGCCGGATCAGACGTCGTAATGGATCTAACACGTGTTTTGGACTAAATTGTTTTACTGGATTTTATTCGCTGGATCCTTACGGACAAATTGAGAGCAAGTTTATGGTGAAATACAGAGTTTGACCTGTGCAAAGCATTCTAAGGTAAGCTAACCTCGTTTTGTGCTTTTCTGTATAAAAGCCCCATGTGCTCGGGGAGTGATTGTTGTGCAGGGAAATGAATTGCATAGTCAAAAAGAGGAGACTGTAAGGTTTCATTTGATGTGTAGAGTGTCATGGTACATGATCGGGAATGTGTGTTTTCATGAGAAAAGAAAAAAAAAAAAAACGGGACCGCGTTTTATTTATACAGTAGTGGCGCGCGGCTCATGCCCGCGCCCGGGTGACCCTCGAGGTCTGCCGTAGCTAAAACAGAAAGTGCAATAGCACCATCCACCTATGCGCCACGAATCCTACACACTCCCTAAAACCAATGATAACAAAATAAAATTACAACTTTTGTGTTCATATTTTGTGCAATGTTATTAGTAAAATTACACCAAAAATTTAGTGGAGTGCCAGTCATTCTCACGTGTTTTGGACATGTGTACAATGATCAATGCTAGTCATGTGTCATCTCTATAGTAATAATTACATGTGCAATATTATTTAAAGTCACTTTACCTGCTACTTATTTATTTAACCACCACTGTCCATCACTGCACTGTACACAATCATCTGAGTCACTTTATTGTAGTGATATTATATATTACTGGAGTCACTTTAACTGCTGTTTGTTCACTGCTCAGAATCAAAGTCATTTATTGTGCAGCGTTCCTGTGCCTTTAACCTTACAGTGTTGTGTTTTTTAGTTGATTGTACATACTTATTATTTTTATTTATCTTAAGTTTGATGCATGCTCATATTTTCCTATTGTTTCTGAAACTTGCGTTGTGACACTGCAATTTCCCCATTGTGGGAAAAATAAAGAATTATCTTATCTTATCTTATGTAAAAATGACATCTTTTGGGGAAAATATTGTAACAGGTCTATAAAATACCTAATGACCTACAAGTCATGTACTTGGGACTGTCGCAAGAAGGACCTATTCAGTCCAAAGACTTGTATTTGTTTAAAATCATGCTGATGGCCAGTACGAAAGCTGGAATGAGGAACTGGCTAAAAAGTGGCTCATTGGAACTGAAACAGTGGACGGAAATAATTGAGGAAATTTATTTGATGGAAAAAAAAATGACTTACTATCTAAGGTTGAAAGCAAGTAAATTTGAGAAAAGTCCAAATGGATCGACTAGAACAGGGGTCACCAACCTTTTCAAAGCCGAGGGCTACCTTAAGGTCATCAAATAATACGAGGGCTACCACCTCAATTAAGATAATTCAAAAGTCTAAATAATGCACTTTTACACTGTATTATTATTTATTTGATCACAATGTATGCATACATGCATTAGTTATGTGTAAATGACCACATTTGTGTTTCATTGTCAAAGCGACATTTATTTTGTGCAAATGAACATGTCACAATTAGATTAGCAAAAATATACTAGTAATGTGGTAATGTAGTAATAAATTTAACATTATTTCAACTCCCTTTTTGTTTTAAACAAATCAAACTCTTATAATTTCAACATTGAAGCAGGCTGAATGATTTCAAATAATAATAATAATAATAAACACCATTAGCTGAGCCGTACTGCTGTTGTCCACGGACTCGTCGCTCTGGATGCTGAACCACCTGTATTCACCTAAGTCCTTGTCCAGCTGCTCATTCAAGTTTTCGGAAATAGCAGACACCCGTCTTGTCACTGTACTCGCACCAAGTTGTACATCGGCCAGAGTTGAGATGACATCTGATCCATTTTTCTCGTCTTTAAAAATTGTCTCAGCAATTATCATCATCGCTCCTTTTACAGTTTCTCCAACTGAAAATGTCTTTTTGTTTTTTATCAAATAATTTGTTGCCTTGAAAGAAGCCTCGGCTGCCTTTTTAGCCTTTTTCAGTGGTCTAGTGAAGAAAAACTGCTGCTTGACTAAAGCAGCCTTTAACTCTCGTGCTTTCTCAGCTCGAAGTGCGCTCTTAAGGGGAAAGTTTGTGTTGAAGCTGCCGTGATTCGTAGCGACTTTCCACATTGTGCCGTTTCGAAATCGCCACTGTAGCTCCACAAATGAGACATACACACTTCTCTCTTTTCCATGTAAAAAAGAACTCTTCTTCCCAGTCGGTGTTAAAAACATATGATTTCTTTCTCTTCTCCGCCATGCTGTCTCGTCTTTTTTTTTTTTTTTTTTTTGATGAGCATTTGCGTCAAACAGGTTAATTGTCTTGCGCAGATAAGTGAACTTTGAACTCAGACAACATATTTTAAATTTTAAAATCTGTAAGTGTTTTTATTATTAGCCTACTTTAAAATATGTGCATATAAAGGCGCAGCATTTTTGTAAAACATTATTATTTATATAAGTACGAGGGCGACCTGTTCTATTTTTAGAACCTGCTCTGCGGGCGACTGAAATGGGGCTCACGGGCGCCCGGGTGCCCGCGGGCATAGGGTTGGTGACCCCTGGACTAGAATAAGAGAAATGTATATGTTGTTTTTTTTTTTGTAGAACCCCATAGATTTTGTTTTGTTCTATACCTTTGTTTTTTAAAAAGCATACATAAAAAGTAAAAAAGTCTGTGGTGGCTGATCAGATTTCACGGGTCGCTGTTAGCTGTTTCTTAAAACTTGTATTACTTATCTTTGCTAAAGTGGTTTATGATTAGATGCCAACAGTGTGCAGCAGTGCGATCCTGACACAAGCTGCTTTTACAATATTTAGTATTTGTATGTATTCTTTTACACTTTTACTTCGATTACACAATATCGTCATGTCAAAAAAGGGATGGCAGATCATCGTCATGCTCCAAATCGGTTTGCGTATAAACAGAAAACACAACTGGCCTTATTATCTGCGCATCATGAACACTGCATCCATCGTAAGCTCACTCACATCAAAACAACACCACTGGAGTCATTTAAGGGGCCCGCCTAAATGAGTGAGTTGATAAAGTACATGTACAGTATCCTCAAAGTCACTGCTGTTCCGAATAAAGCCCGAGGATGCATTTAGACATCTCCAGTACCACCCCCATACATCACTATAATGCTCTAGTGTAATGCTAGTGTATATGCAGGCCTACTGGAGCGCTAATCATTCGGCTACATGCTAACACGCGTACATATAGATACATATTTGCCTGGATTCCTCATTAATTTCAATCAACAGCATGGCTCAGATGTTCAGACAGCACAATATTGGCATTTGGGGAACACAGCGCCGAATCTGTAAACACACACAAACTGTCTGCTCAATGGCTCGGCTTTTAAACGGATATGTGTCATTTGTCAGTGTAATAAGAGGGAGAGAGCGCAACAGGGGAAACAAGCATTGATTTAATAGTTATGCATGTGTTTAAAGAGCCCATATTATACTATTTTCTGATCTATGTAGTAATGTTGTTTCATTGTGTTTTCATTCACATATTTTTAACACACAAACACTGCGTATTTAAGCTGAGTTCTTCTCTCAAACAGAAAACACTCTGCACTTCCTGTGATAATACAGGAAGTGCTCCACTGTGTTTTTAAACTCCATACACCTTTACTAGAATCATTTGGATGATTCAGCCCTGGAATTGCCAAACTCAACTGAACTAAAGGAGATATATGAAGATAAAGGTGAAAGGCAGCACTTAAATTGAAAACTACCACATCAGACATCTTCCCTGTCCACAAATGCACAAAGAGCTTACCTTCTGCACGTTTTTCACAAACAAAATAGTCACTATTGACCCTTAAATAGGCTGAAGTACGTCTGTCAGCACTGCCATGTTTGTTTTGGTTCATTTGGGCGATTTGCCTTTGGGGAATTGGGACTCCATCTTGCTGTGCAAGGTTAAGTCTTAAGAAAGAAATACAATAGAACCTCACCTTACGAAAGACCCTACAAACGAATAATCCAAGTTACGAATTGCCTTCACTTAAAATTTTCGTCTCTAAATATGAAAGAAAATTCCAGTTACGAAACGCGAAATCTCAAAAATTCAAATACCTAATGAGCGCTCAGTTGCTCGCTCGGTTTCGCAGCTAGCTCCTCCTGCGCGCTCTGCACGGTTAAGTGATATTGAACAGAACGAACGGGGCCTTGGAACGAATCAGCCTTTTACATTTACATAGCTACTCAACTTACGAAAAATTCATGTTACGAAACCACATCTGGAACGAATTAATTTCGTAAGGTGAGGTTCCACTGTACTTATTATTTATTATTCAATAAATGTAATAGATGAGTTTCATGGAGACAAGCAAATGGCACCACATTCCACCAGAAAAGTTACATGTTTAATTAATGACTCCATAATGAAAGGTCTAGACTCTATGAAGATGATACTGCCTTGCCTTGAATCTATATTGTGCCTTCAAAATAATATAATAATAATAATAATACATTTTATTTCAAGGCGCCTTTCTAGACACTCAAGGACACGGCACAAAGACAATCAATTAAAAACAATTAAAAACAGGCAGTATATACAAAATAAAACAAAGAGAATGGACAAAGCAATACAAGTAAAATGAAACAGTCAGCAGGGAGAAAAATGATTAAGTGGGGTAAGCTATTTTGAAAAGATGGGTCTTGAGTCTGGATTTAAAAATTGGTAGTGATTGAACGTTCCGGAGGTCTGGGGGGAGTGAGTTCCATAGATGGGGAGCAGAGCGGCTGAAGGCCCTGCTCCCCATGGTGCTGAGACCAACGGAAGGGACTGTGAGGTGGATGGAGGAGGAGGACCTGAGTGAGCGGGTGTGTGTGTGGTGACATGAAGGAGTTCTGTGAGATAAGTAGGAGCCAGGTTATGGATGGACTTGAAAGTGAGGAGTAGGATTTTGAACTGAATACGGTAGTGAATGGGGAGCCAGTGAAGCTGCTGCAGGACCGGGGTGATGTGGTGAATAGAGGGAGTTCTGGTGATGATCCGGGCAGCAGAGTTTTGGAGAAGTTGTAGTTTATGAATAGTTTTTTGGGGGAGACCATACAGGAGGGAATTGCAGTACAGTAATCCCTCGTTTATCGCGGGGGTTAGGTTCCAGAAATAACCCGCAATAAGAGAAATCCGCGAAGTAGGACAACTTTATATTTTACAATTATTATACATGTTTTAAGGCTGTAAATGCCTCACCACACACATTATACTCTTTTCTCAGACTGGAATTAACATTTTCTCACGTTTGTCTCTAGTTTAAACACTCAAACTTTCATAGATTTTCAACAAAATGTATTAATAGTGACGCGTGGGGGGAGACACGGCCCTGGAAGCCCCGCCGGACGCGCGAGGAGCACTGCCACATCCCGGGACGAGACGCGCACCAACCCCTTGGAGAAGTGTGCGACACGTGCTGCTCTATCACGGATTTGTCCACGATGAGGGGTTTATCGTGGACAAATCCGTGACAGAGCAGCACGAGGCCGCGCGTACACCGGGGCTGCGAGCATGAGATAGAACCGCAGCGCCCGGACCGCGTGCTCTCAGCCCGAGCCACAATCCGACCACGCACAAACGAACAAAAAAGCCGCACGGAGTGATTTAATCCTGGTTCAGACCTGGTCTAGTCCTGGTTTAGTCCAGGTCTAGACCTGGTCCAGTCCTGGTTTAGTCCAGGGCCAGTCCAGGTTTAGACTTGGTTTAGTTCTGGTCTAGACCTGGTTTAGTTCTGGTCTAGACCTGGTTTAGTTCTGGTCTAGACCTGGTTTAGTCCACGTTTAGTCCTGGTCTAGTCTCTTAGCCAATCAGGACGCAGAACACAATGTTACACACTAAAAAAAAATGTTACACTATTTAAAAAAAAATTGAAAAACAAAAAAACAAAAACAAAAATCCGCGAAACAGCGAGGGCACGAACAGTGAACCGCGATAGAGCGAGGGATCACTGTAGTCACTCAGTGAGGTGACCAGGCTATTGACAAGAATGGCGGCTGTGTGGGGGGTGAGTGAAGGACGGAATATTACATCATCTTCCACAGTATGACATAAACCATATCTATATGTTCCAATGTGGTTTTAACTTTCTTTTAGCCACCTTCAGAGAGTTACAGGGCTTGCATTAAATGACGCACAAAATCTGGTATTTTAAAATAACAGAACACAAACAATTTGTACTTACATTATTAAAGTACAAATATTTCATATATTCTAAAACTACTCAGAGAAGTATAATTTTATTTAAAAAGTTATTTGAGTAAAATGATATCAACACTTCCCACCTCTGAACAGGAGTAAAACCTCCTTAAAATCAACAGCTGTATGTGCACTTTCAGTGTGCCCAGAGTCTGTATCTAAATGCGCAGTATATAAAAGGAAAATTATACGAATACAGTCTCTCATTAGGCCATTTGTGTGTTGTTCAGACTTTGATTTATTGAGCATTTAATGACAGATGAGGTGTGGAATGACCTCTCTTTTACCCAACAGATGTTCACAGATGTGCTACCCACAGTTTAATCGGGCAGAAATGTTGTTCAATTACATTTGAGACAAAGCAACAAAGAGAGATAAATTGGGATATCAAACCATGATATATGCTTAATGTTGTGTCAAAACCTCACAATTAAAACATTTAAAAGAATAAAAATGTTCATAAATTTATGGGGACTTAAACAGATAATCACAAATTCTAGATATGTTAAAAAGTCTAATTATAAATCCAACAAGCCAGTTATCAAATTATTTATAAGCATTAGTATTAGTGCTGTCAGGCGATTAAAAAAAAAATCTAATTAATTATAGGATTTTTGTAATGATTAATCTAATTAATCGCATTTTAATCTTGAGAGAGAGAGAGTAAGAGAGAGAGAGTGAGAGAGAGAGGCAACCCACTTTATGATTGAGTTTGTCAGTTTTTCTGTGGTCGCTTTGCTCATTTGTTTCCCAAATTCTGCGAGCGTGGTTTGTTGGTTTGGTGCGCTCACGCTCGCTCTATCACCGGTAACAATGGAACTTGTCCGGACGTGTTTATTGTTCAAATGATCCGTCAGGCTGGAGCAGCTTCGGTGATCGGAAAATTATTTTTTACAAAAGCTACAAATCACTGCGTTCTTGTTGATCGTCCCATCTTTGTTCTTTTTATAAATAAACTTGCTGTTTAAAGGCCCTGGCAGCAATTTGCTCACCGCACACCAAATTTAAAATGTGTATGCATTGAATTGCCACTCATAATTAATTGTTTTAATTTTTATAACACGTTAATTTGCTGTGTAATTAATTCATCTAATTAACGCGTTAAACTGACAGCCCTAATTAGTATCATTAAATGTGCTGTCCTTCCTTATCTGAAGGTGCTTCTCCCTGTCCCTGCTGTCCTGTGAGCCCTATTGTATGTTTAATTTCTCTCTGTATACATTACATTTAATGGCTTTAATGTGCGGTTGTAATTTCAGTCTTTTAACTAAACTGTTTTGTATAATTGCATTGTGTTTTATTGATACTTTAGAGTAAAATCAGATGGAGATGTTTTACACGTTTTTCTAGGGTTGAATGTTTCACAGTTACAATGATGACACAATGCTCACATTACCAAAGACGGTCAAAAAACAGTTGACAACTCTGAACTATGTCTGAAAACTCAAGGAAACATGCCAGATGGTTTTAAACAGCACATCTTCAGGAGCCTGTGATCAATACGAGCCTTTATGGTTCAGTTTAGGTCTTTACGTTTAGCTTTAGGTGCTCAGAATAAAGTTTACCAAGCCTCAGCTGGAGCAATGGCTTCAGACATCAGCTGCAAAGTCTTTCTTTATTTCTTTATTTGATTTATTTGACAGGGACAATGTACAGGAGCATTAATCCTCTCCAATCAATGAAGAGATGCTTTGTACCAGACTATAGCTCTTTAAGCTAATTTCCATCTGCAGTCCCTGAGACACAACACGACAAAACATTAAACACAGCATAAAACAATGCACTTCATAAAACATTTCAACAAAGGTACATTTTCATTAGGTAAAATGGATTCCCCTTCACCTTCCCATCCCCTTCTCAGGTTTGTCTTAAAGCTGACACGTTTGTATTCTTAGGAAATGTCGAGTGACTCCTACGCTACATTCTTTGAAGTCTTTGCACAGTTTTAGGTCAGTGGAAAGTTTGTTCCATTCTGAGATTGTTTTAACAGAAAATGCAGATTGTCCCAGTGATGTTTTATGTTTGGGTACTGACCGCTGACCTGGTGGTCCAGACCATTTGGTCATATGTTAATTTGACAAACTTTTTCAGTGACCTGTTCTACCATTTGTCCAGGGACTACAGATGAAAAATAGTCTCTGGCTAATTCTGGTACATTTACACAAATACTGATTCATGTACACTGTTTCTGTCAAATACACTTTTTTTTTTTACTTGTATAATAACGTCTCATTTGACACGTGTCCCTTACTATCTTTTTTTGCAATACCATCTATTTTTGTTATTCTCTGTTGTATATTGTGATGAGTGAGCTACTGTATTCAAATAATTCCCCTTGTGGATCAAGTCTAAACCAAAGGAATAAAATAAATAAGTATGGTTCACACACTATTTACACCAGATATTGTGTCATTGAGCAAGACATTTGACCCACATACAGTAGCCCACTCCAGTCTTGAGTCAGGATCTACTTAGCGGTTACACCTACAAAAACTACATCTTAAATAGCCTTACTATAGCATAGACAAATAGTTTATTAAAAATGATTAACTTAAAATAACTACTTAAACATTCCTTAACACTTATTCCTAACCCTAAACCTGTAATTAAGTAGAAGTGAGAAAGGTCAAATTTTGTTCAAAATGATGGCTGACCAGTGTGCTCCTTCGTTTCACATTTTCACATTTCAGACACGGTTATGTCTGAAAAAACAAAAACATTAGGGGAAAAATCATATTCAAAACCTGCCAGGATTAAAACAAGGAAAATATTCTGGATTTGTCTAACATCAGATGCAATCCAATAGTGTGTTTAACTGAGTTTGCATTTCGAGCCTGAACCGGTGATGTGCTAATGTGTCCTGGGAGGACTGGCATAAAAAAAGAATGAAGAAAGAAGGGGGGAAAAAGTACAATTTGTATTCAAAATCCATCATGAAGAAAAACTAGTAACATTTTCTGAATTTCTCAAAGTCAACCATGCAATCCAACAGTGTGATTGATTGAGTTTGCATTTGGGGAGTTAGCCACGTTGAGATGGTGTTGTGCTAATGGTAAAAACAAGAAAGAAGTCAAAACAAAACAACAAATCTTATATTCAAATCCATCATGAAAAAAACTGAACATTTTCTAACTTTGTCCAAAGACATCTGGTGAAATTCAACATTGATTGAGTTAGCGTTTGGGTGTTAGCCACTTGAGTTGGTGGTGTGCTAATGAGCCCTGGGAGAACTGGAATTTAAAAAAACAAACAAACAAACAAAATCAACAAATCAACAGGTGCAATCTTGACAGTTTTGAGTGCCTAAGGTACCCTGTAAAAAAACGGCAAAAAAAAAAAAATGGAATTAAATTAAAGTAAATTAGAAGATCAATTCATATTCAAACTTCATCATGAAGAAAAACTGAACATTTTCTAGATTTGTCCAAAGTTTGACTGAGTTTGCCTTTGGGGAGTTAGCCACTTTGAGCCTGGCGGTGTGCTAATAAAAAGAAAAAGAGAAAAAAAATTACAAAAAACAAAACAAAAAATATTAATATTTAAGAGATCATCATAAAGAAAAACTATGACAATTTTATGAATTTGTCCAAAATCAGGTTTACTCTGACAATTATGAAGACTAGCATAAAAAAAACTGTAAAGAAAAAAAAAAAAGTATGTACATTTCCAGGATGTTCCCAAAATCGACTGGTGCTATCCGACAGAGGTGATTGATCGAGTTAGCATTTTGGGAGTTAGGCACCTGAGCTGGCGGTGCGCTAACAGGACTGCAGCCACCTGAGCCATGCCAAGGGTGAGGGGGTCTACATTTGGACAGGATCATTCAGGGTGTCCACATGACCCCACATGAAGCAGGATAATGGAGCGTGTCCTGTCTAAATGTGCCCTTCTACCGATCTGGGGCAGGTCCAGAGACTTCCAGCAAAGCACAGGGCATGACGGAGGAAGATGGACTCAAAGGGTTATCGGCAGTAGTCGAGTTGTAAAATGAAACCAGGGGGATGGTGAAATTTTTCACCAACGGGGGTGAAACTGACATCACTGTGGTGTTTCAGGGCAGGGCAGAATTAGAAGGTACTTTGTTAAAATGGAAATGCTTTTATAACAAAAAAGTCCATACAATCATTCAATAATTCAATAATACACAGGATATATGTTATCACACACGTACACACACACACACACACACACACACACACACACACACACCTTAGTCCTGGTTTAGTCTTGGTTTAGTCCTGGTTTAGTCCTGGCTTAGTCCTGGTTTAGACCTGGTTTAGACCTGTTTTAGTCCTGGCTTAGTCTTGGTTTGGACCTGGTTTAGTTTTGGTTTAGTCCCAGTTTAGTCCTGGTTTAGACCCGGTTTAGATCTGGTTTAGTCTTGGCTTAGTCCTGGTTTGGACCTGGTTTAGTCCTGGTTTAGACCTGGTTTAGTCTTGGTTTAGTCCTGGTTTAGACCTGGTTTAGTCTTGGTTTAGTCCTGGTTTAGTGCCGAAATAGATGCAGAAATAATCTGATAATATGACTCACCCATAAGAATGCGGTCAGATCCATTCTAACAGTTTGCCGTGTTGTCTTTAATAATCCGGAGCTCCGGAGAAAAGGACATAATCCCAAACGTATCCCGTTCCTTCTTACGTAGCATTAACGTAGCAAGTTAAGGATTCTTCTTCTCTTGGAAATGCCGCGTAAATATCAGGCTCACAGCTGATTGGCGAACAGGCGCAAACACAACAGCGGCAATCGTCATGATTGGCGGGAGCGCGTATTGGTGCGTAATTATGCTGCAACATGATTGGAAGCTGGAGCGCACTGGCCATTTTGACTTAAAAAGGGCGAAATTCACCAAAAGTTTAGGGATTTTCATGCCTGATTGATAAAATGCCATAAGGGATGGAAGAAGGGATGCCCGTTTTAGAAGAGGGATGATTTTGACCATTTTTTCCCACAGGGGGGATGCCACCCCCCCCTCCCCATCCCCCCTCAACTCGAGTACTGGTTATCGGACGATACAGGGGAGTTGCCTGGTTTACACCAGACCATATCACAAGTGATATATGGTCTGGGAGCCACCTACTAAATATCTCGTAGCGGAGGTGTGGTTTACGATCGCCAACGGCTGTTTATTGGTGACGAATGTCTATCATTTGGCGTATACGTAGCCCATAGCCAATCATGTCAGTTGTCAGTTCAAACTACAAGTTTCCGTTTGTCTATAGTTTGGGCTATAGCAAATTAAATGCTGATTGTGGAAACTACGCAGAGGCTATGCTAATGCTATGCTATGCTAATGCTATGCTAATGAAATGATGAAGATAATGAAAGAATGAAAAGATGTAAGGAGTGAGAAAACTTGTAGCACAGCGCTCTCAAGTCTCACGCTTTGAGAGTATGACACACGCAATTCAACGTGTTCACACGCTCACACGCCACACGTGGTATTTCTCACGCAGAAATTTTGTTAAGCAATTCAAAACTGTAGCCACTGTTCACAGCGCTTCTGTGCCCAGAAAATCGGTTAGTTAATGCAGGCACCGCGCCGTTTTCAGCGGAAAAAAAGTCACTTGCACCCCCCGCTCCCCCAATATAAATCTCACTCCTACCAAACTTCAAAACTTGACAGCCCTGTTGTAGCAATAACTTAAAGGGTCTATATGATACAAATTTTTGACCCGTTACTAGTGTGACACACAGTAATGTGTATTCACATTATGTTTTATTTTGTAATGTAATGGAAGAGCGTAATTGGAATAACATCATTATTCAAGTTGTAGTTACACCCTCACGCCAGAAGGTGGCGCGTGATTTCGCGAGACAGTACTGTGAGGTCAAAGGCCCACCGCTCCCATATGGCAGCAGCGAGGCAAAGAGGAACTTCATGGTTGCCTGTCTCATCCTTTCCCTGTGTTTTACAGGTTGGTAGTTAAATAAAAACATATTAAATTGGTCATCAATTATTTGTAAGAACCACAGCTAATCGTGAGGATAGAGATCCGTTGGTAGATAACTGTATTTTTGTGAAGTGCGATCCATGTGGAGAGATGTGAAAAGATAGGTCAAGGCGAGGACACGGGCGCCATTTTGAGTTCAATGCGCATTTACTTTGAGTCACGGTTCCCATACCTGAGGATGTTTTAGAGTGCTCCGACATTGTTTATGTGTGTAAAAATGTAAAGGTTGAGTTCATAAATGAAAGTTAAAAAGGTCTCGAGTTAAAGCTAAAAGCCAGTCAGAAGTACATGGTTACTACCATGCAATGTATGAGCCGTTAAGGAGGCGATAATTATCAAACGGTATGTTAAAAGAAGTACAGATGCAGATGTGAAAATGTATAAAAATGTGTCTTGTTAACAAAACTTGAAATAAGGATTAATAGTAATTGGAACGATGCTAATGTGAACTGCAATTGATCAAATGGAAAATGTTACTGTACATGATCTGGAAACGTGTAATACATGATTATGTAAATAAATATGGCAGCAGCGAGGCAAAGAGGAACTTCATGGTTGCCTGTCTCATCCTTTCCCTGTGTTTTACAGGAACATATAATCTGCCCAACAGGCCCAGAACCTGGGTCTGTTACACTAGTAATGTTGTTTCCTCATCAAAAACACGTAACGTTTTGTTTTGTTTCATTCAAACATGTTTAACACACAAATCCTGCCCAGTGGTGTTCGTTCCCGTGCCCGCATCCCCCGATGTGTCTTCTGAGTGTTTTGCGAATGTTATTGTGATGTTAAAATGTGTATCTTGTAATAATAAAAGATTTAAAAAAAAAAAAAAAAAAATCTGCATATTTAGGCTGAGTTCTCTCAAACAGAAAACACTCTGTTCTACCTTGTGATGTCATGTGGAAACACAGGAAGTGCTCCACTGTGTTTTTAAAGTCCATACACTTTCACTAGAATCATTTGAATAATTTGAGTCCTGGAATTGCCTCTCACTACTGAATTAAACTAAAAGGTAGCTGCTAACATGAAAACTACAGTAGTAAACTTCGTAACATCACAAGGTGGAACAGAGCGTTTTGAGCTGTGGAGGTGTAGACAGACTAAAAATAAAGAATTACTCAAACATGTGTGAATGAAACAAAACACAACTCCAGGTTTGTTTTTGAGGAGGTAACAACATTAAAAAGTGGGTTCAAGCTCACAAGAGTAAATTTGCATAACATAGGACCTTTAAATAGACCAAAATAATGTTCGGTGATTATAAAAAAAAAAAAAAACACCATATATCATTAATGCAAATTTAGTCTTTCATATTTTGATTTTAAAAACTGAGAAAGTAAATATTAAAATTAAATACTGATTCAAGTGGTGTATATTTTGGGAAGACTTTTTCCAAACATCTCAATAAACAGACCTGTGGTCACTGTGGTTTGTTTATTCAGAATAATAGCTGTGGTATTAGTAGTGCGTTCTGTTCTATTGCATGATTTTGGTGCCCAACCTTGGGTCGCCAAAGATTCTCAGGGGGTTCCCAAAAATTGCTAGAAGAAAATAGAACATCTTGAATTATAATGAGATGGCATGTTGCAAAATCTACGAAAATCTGCTTTTTCAACAGGGTCTTGGAATCATATACAAAAAGAAGTGGGAATCTTTGGTGTCAGTTGATAAGTTGAGGAAAATTGTTAGGCGCACAGTGACCGAAATGTTTCAATTTATTTTCACAAGAAATGCATTTATTTTTTATAATATAATCTTTTGTGACTTTCTGTAGTGTTGATTGTGTTAGCTTTACAACAAGGAACCACTCACCCATTCACACACCAGTGTACGCAGACACTGAGGGCGAGGTGGGTTAAGTGTCTTGCCCAAGGACACAACGGCAGCATTCATCTGTGGAAGCTGGGATCGTACCTTTGGATCAGTGGGCAAACGCTCTACCAACTGAGCTACTGCCGCCCTCTAATCTCTTGTAAAAGAGATTCTGACTCTCAATTACTGAGTAAATAAAGGGGGAGGATTGTTTATAGAAAAATGTTTGGAACACCTTTTTCTAAGATGGTGTGGCTGCAGAGCTCCACCCAGAGGACCCCACCTCACAGACCTCTACCAGGATGCACCTCAATGACATGTCCCTACATTTTCATACGTTTATTCTTTATAAGCAATTTAATTACACTTGAACTCCTCCACTTGTGAGAGGAGGATGGAGCGTGAGATTGACAGGTGGATCGGTGCAGCGTCGCAGTGATGCGGTCGCTGTACCGGACCGTTGTGGTGAAGAGGGAGCTGAGCCGAAAGGCAAAGCTCTCAATTTATCGGTCAATCTATGTTCCTCCCCTCACCTGTGGTCATGAGCTCTGGGTAATGACCGAAAGGACAAGATCGCGGATACAAGTATCCGAAATGAGTTTCCTCCACAGAGTGGCTGGGCGCACCCTTAGAGATAGGGTGAGGAGCTCAGTCACACGGGAGGAGCTCGGAGTAGAGCCGCTGCTTCTCCACGTCGAGAGGAGCCAGCTGAGGTGGCTCAAGCATCTGTTGCGGATGCCTCCTGGATGCCTCCCTCGGGAGGTGTTCCAGGCATGTCCCACCGGGAGGAGGCCCCCGGGGAAGACCCAGGACGCGCTGGAGGGACTATGTCTCCCGGCTGGCCTGGGAACGCCTTGGGGTCCCCCCGGAAGAGCTGGAGGAAGTGAAGGAGGTCTGGGCGTCCCTGCTTAGACTGTTGCCCCCGCGACCTGGCCCCGGATAAGCAGAAGAAAATGGATGGATGGATTAATTACACTTTTTATCAGTTGTTGCCTTTGTTCCCTAGTAAATATGAAACAGGTTTAGAAGTGATAAAGCTAATTTATTTGCACTTCAAGATTGTGCATTTAAATCCCAATACATTTCTAAAAGACCTTTGTGTAGTCTCTGCTGTACTCTGCTTCCATATGAAAAATGTCAGTTTAAAACAAACTCACTACTGAAGCTCCAGACTGATTTTATTTGTCTGTCTCTCTACTTCTCTCTCTGTTTCCGTCTGGCTCTCTCTATGTCTCTCTCTCTCTCTGTCTCTCTCTTTCTTTATCCCCTCCGTCCTTCCTCTCCCTCCTCTTTGGCTCCTCTCCTCTCTTCTCCTTGTTTCTGCCTTTCTCTCTCCAGCTCGGCATGACCTAGTTCTTCGCAGCAGCCAACACAGACATCTGGGCCCGAGCTCACGTGCCAGAGGAAGGCATGGCCCCCCCGCAGAGGAGAAGAGAAGATGGGGCCAATGATGGAGGGATATGAAGGAGGGGTATAGAGGGGTGAATGAGAGGTAAAAAGGGGAGATCAGTGCAGAGATTGTTTTGAAGTATTGAGGTACATTATGACTGGTGTAGTTCTAGAGTAGTTCTGAGATCTGTTTTAGTCCTAATAATTGATTTCAGCTGATTCCCTGGGGATGCAATGTAAACTAGAGGCACTGCTATGTCTGAAGGGATGTTACTCAAGTTAGATTTTAATCAGTTTTGCTTTAACACAATCTGACCATAAAATTGTCTTAGTTGATATTAAAACAGCAGTAGCTCAGTTGGTAGAGCATATGTCTCGTGATCCAGGGGTTAGTGGTTCAAATCCCACTCTTGATGGGTTGACCGCATATGATTCCAGCTCCCACAGATGAGCGCTGCTGTAGTGTCCTTGGGCAAGACACTTAACCCCACCTCGCCCCCAGTGTCTGTGGACACTGGTAGCCCCCATGGCAGAAGATACAAGGGTCCACAGGAGGACGTGAGCCGTCCTCCTGTGGACCCACCACCTGCGGGAGGATTCATGGGGGCTGGTTCATGGGGGCTGGGGCATTGTGTTCTGGGCAGCAGAACACTGCTTGGACTGCTGCCCCCGCGACCCAGAAAATGGAAAAGCGGAAGAAAATGAATGAATGAATGATGAATGATATTAAAACAAGTGAGTTGGTTTGTGCTGTAAGACAAGTCCCTCATTAACATTACAGTCACAAGCTAGCCAGCATTAAGGCTAACACACGCCAAGACGCACTGCGGCCTCTATTATCTTCTATGAGCAGACACACACCGAGCGCACGCCTGAAAACACATGAGGCATTCTGCACTTCTGCGGTGAGGACAGACATGTCTCTGCTCTGTGACCGACAAAAGGAGCTGTAAACTTTGAGGGGAAGCACAAGAGCCGAGGCAGAGAAATCACTGGAGTTCAGCACAACATCAGTTCCTCTCCTCTCTCACTTCTCTCCATTCAGGGAAACTATAACCTCCTAAACCCAGCACCTTTCCTCTCCTCTCACAGCCTCGCTGTGTCTCTCATTTAATAACTAATCTGCAGATAAAACGCTAAAAGAGTTGTGTTAAAGCCTTTTCAAGAGTCATGACGCGTGGCGTTGTGTGTTGTCGTGTGGATTTGAGGTGCATCAAATGATGCTGGTGTGCACTGGCCTTTAGCCGACAGTTTTTCCGTTAGTCAGTCTCACCTTTTTTGTCGAAAACACCTAAACAGAGTCACAGTGATTACTGACCTGAAAATGTGTTGTTTAAATCCATTTTGTATTTTGTCTGGAGTTTTGGCGTTTTCTAATGTGTGCAGTGTGTCCCCATGGAAACTGTTACGACCCAGCTCTGCTAGGGAAAGGAAAGAAACAAAACCAAGGTGGAAATTAAAATTGTACAAGTAAAGTAATTGAATTAACAGGAATGGTACATTTAACAAAAAGGGGGATCTAAAATATATGCACAAAATAACCTAAACTAAGAAACAAAATAACAAGATTGACAACTAACAAGTTCTGTGCCAAAAAACGGGTCACGTATGTCTATAAAAAAAACTAGTGACTAAACTAAGGGACACATAAAACAAAGCTAAATCACAAGTGTCCCAAAATAAAGTCACATAAACCCACAAACAGAATCGAGTGACAACAAAAAAGACACAAAACAGGACTAAACTAAACTAATGTCTCACATACAAAGTCAGACAGGTACTAGTACAAATCAAAGTGACACAAAAGAGACACAGAAAACACACAAAATGACAGACGGGCCACAAAGGCCAACAGCCCCGTACACGTGAAGAGGATCTTCTTAAATATGAGGTGAGGCAGGATTGGCAAAGTGTAGAAGTGCCCCACCAATCAGGGACCAGGGCTCTCACAGCAGACATCAGGACATCAAAAAAAAATAAATTAGCACACAAAACAAGTCAGTAACTGCTGAACATTCCTCCGTAGACATACAAGTAGAACAAAGAATCAATAGTCTTTGCCCCAAAACTTCAGACTACACTTAGTTTGCATCTGCAATGAGTCATAGAAGTGATTAATTGAACCTTCTACGGCTCATATCTTACCATCTTAGGCAAATATAACCAGAACATTCATTTTGTTCAGGTTATATTTGCCTAAGATGGTAAGATTTGAGCTCAAACAAACTTTATTGATCTATAAGAGAAATTATTAGGACACAGGAACTCACACATTACAATATATTATAATTAAAAAAAACAAAGAAAAAATATTCATGGTAATAATAAATTCTAAATGAGTAACAAAAATAGCAAGACACTGTTGTCAAATAAGGCATAATTATAAATGTATATGTAGAAGAACATTTTTAATTAATCATAGAAAAGTGATAAAAAAAAATTATATATGTATACATTTAAATGTATATATCTCAGCTCCTGTTGTAAATTGGACAATGGTGTTTCATGCAGAGATTTGACTTACTTGACTACTTTATTGTAGTGATATTATATATTACTGAACTGGAGTCACTTTAACTGCTGTTTGTTCACTGCTCAGAATCAAAGACATTTATTGTGCAGCGTTCCTGTGCCTTTTAACCTTACAGTGTTGTGTTTTTTAGTTGATTGTACATACTTATTATTATTAGGGGCCAAGCACCGTAGGTGCTAGGCACCCTATAGTGTTTGTACACCCTATAGTGTTGCCCGGTGGTGCTTATCCCCGTTCCCACATCCCCCGATGTGTCCTCTGAGCGCTTTGTGAATGTATGTACCTTGTGGTACATTTTCGTACCACAGGGTACATATTTCTGAAGAGAGAAAAAAAAAAAGAAAAAAAAAAATTGTGTTTGCACTGCATCACCCTTGCTCTCCCCCAGGCCCCTTTCTTCACCTGGGACAACCCCTTTGGTCCTCTACGTTCCCCCTGCTTCTCTTAGCCCTTGTGCCCAGTGGTGTTTGTTCCCGTACCCGCATCCCCCGATGTGTCCTCTGAGTGCTTTGTGAATGTTATTGTGGTGGTGAGATATGTACTATTATGTGTCTGAAATGTGTATTATCGTGTACCCTGTAATATTAAAAGATAACAAAAAGTCCCCTTTCTTCACCTGGGGCAATCCCTTTGGTCCTCTACATTCCCCCTGTTTCTCTTAGCCCTTGTGCCCAGTGGTGTTTATTCCCGTACCCGCATCCCCCAATGTGTCTTCTGAGTGTTTTGTGAATGTTATTGTGGTGATAAAATATGTACTATTATGTACCTGAAGTGTGTATTATTGTGTACCTTGTAATATTAAAAGATTAAAAAAAAATAAAAATAAAAAATAGTGTTTGTACTGCGTTGCCTAGCGACGTTGCCTAGCAACCCTTTGATCTTTCCTTTGATGTGTCTGGTCTCCTGATTCTTATTTTATATTATTTTCACCATGGGAGTCTATGGCAACCTCTAGAACCGTCTGCTAAAAAGTTGTGAAATTTGGCATGCACATTCCAGCCAGTCTCCTCATTACCCACAGCAATTTATAGGCCCCCAGCCCCAACCGTCTAGTGGCACCAGCAGGTCAAATTTGCAGGAATTTTCAGGAATTGCCTAGCAACGCACCTAGCAACCGATCTGTCTTTGATGTGTCTCTTCTGACCCTGACAGACTCTGTTAGACCCTGTCAGACCCTGTCAGACCCTGCATGCGGCCTACATGCTGAGGCCTACATGAACCTTCGGTGCTTGGCCCCACATTGCTGCTTGCAGCTATATTTTATCTTAATTTTTGATGCATGATGCATTTTTCCAAATGTTTCTGAAACTTGCATTGTGACACTGCAATTTCCCCATTGTGGGACAAATAAAGGATTATCTTATCTTATCTTATCTTATCTTATCTTATCTTATCTTACTCCCTAATCGTAGTTTCCAGGTTAAAACGTATTTTGAAAAATGTGTTTAAATTGGAATAGGCCAGTTCTGTGGTATAATTGTAGTAGAGTTATGTGATTAAATTTTGTTCAGTGACAGCACAACATTCTACAACATTGCCTCTTTTAGCTTATTTTGTGCGCTGAGGAGAAGATGGGGCCAATGATGGAGGGATATGGAGGAGGAGTATAGAGGGGTGAATGAGAGGTAAAAATGAGAGGTCAGAGCAGAGATTGTTTTGAAGTATTGAGGTACATTATGACTGGTGTAGTTCTAGTTGAGATCTGTTTTAGTTCTAATATATACCTGGTAGCTCATGTCATATTTTTATTTATCTTATTTTGTGTGATTAAGTTAGCTTGTTTTGGTCTTTTTCGAAGGCTTGGTTGCTCGTAGATCTGGTTTAGCTCTAGTTCAGACCTGGTTGAATCCATATATTTTGCCATAAATATTCTCAAAAAATCCAACAAATCCAATCTACAGAGACCATGAGCTGTGGACCTGAATCAACACACAGAAACGACGCATTCGGCACGTAGCATTGTAATAGCTATTAGGGTTAGCATGGCTTAGCGGGCTTCGCGCTATAGCTAAGTCCCCCGACGTAATCTCCATGTTAACCACCGATCCCACCATGTTTATGCAGATCCGCCCCAAAGACACGTTCCACTCCCTTTATCCTTTTTCTCATGGAACAATTCTTGAGTATTTCTCCTCATCCTATTTGTCAAAAGGCGTCCATTGTATAGGCTTATCTAATACGGGGCAGCTCAGGGAGTACAACCGTGTACCAGAGCATCGTTTGTTATTTTGGAGGAAGTAAAATGGAATCCTGGCACTATTTAGCTGACAAAAAGACAGATTAATGATTCTCCGACCAGTGTTTTTATTGAATGTTAGCTCAAGGATGCGACGCACTTTGATGATGTTTGCCCTGTTTGCTCCAAATTTTCCAATTTGTGAGATGTTTTTATCTCCTTCTTCTTCAACATCTCTGCATATTTTAGCTTTTGGGCTCAATTTGAACCAGTTTTAATGAATTGTTAACAGACTGGCAGGTAGAGGAGGAGACTGAGGAGGCAGATGGTTTTCCTGAGAAGGTAGGGTGGAGGAATATTGAGAAATATTGAGAAACTTGTAAGGCAGAGGTTGTAAACTGTGATTCGCTGACAGCAAGTATGTGCTGATGAGCGAATTTAAACAGGAAGATTGTATTTGTCATATGCTTCTTGTAGCATATGACAAATACAATCTTCCTGTTTAAATTCGCTCATTTTTTAGCTTCATAACCAAGACATTCCATTACATGTACTCTAACATTTTTTAGCCTTTTCATACTAAGTTTGGTGGTTCAGTTCCAGTCTTACATCTCAGAAACTTTACCCTGTTTACCTCCTATGTGTCTGTGTGTTCACATATGGGTGATTCTCCAACTACAGTCAAAAATCCAACATATATTTTTTAGAAATATTTTAATTTGTTCTACTTCATCACAATGTGTAGAAACATGAACTGATAGTGGTCGTAATGAAATTACATAAATATTGAATAAATAATAATAAACAATAACAATAAATAAAGTGATGGAAATGACATTGTTTAGCATTTCTTTTAAAATCTCATGACATATTAGCATGCTAATCTCTGTTTTAGAGTTAGCATAAAATATACTCAAAATACACAATATGAAATGGTATTTTTCTCATTATTTGTACATTCAAAGGAAATATGAGGTGTCTGGAAATGACGACCAATAAACCTACTCTTGGTTTTGCAAAACTTGACCTTGATTTTGTTCTTGTTTCCCTTCCTTCCATGGAGCTAACGCTGCTATGCTAACATGAGCTCCTGTCACATCACAACTGATGTGGTTCAAGTAAACAAAGGTTAAAATAAAGTTAAAAGTTACATTTTATGGTGGTGGAAATGGCAGTGATCCCTAGGGAAAAGTGTTCTTTTTATGAAAAATAAATAAAATACTAATATATCTTTCAAGCACATGATATTTTTCATTAAAATAAGGAATTTCTGTGCCATTTGTCAATGAAGTTACTGTTGAATCAAATTTAATTTCGGTCTTATGAGGGACTGAGAGTCTAAAATCTGGCCAAGGGACAAAGGACATATAGCAAAAATACTCAATGTAAAACCATATTTTATATAACAAAAATAGTAATTTATCTATCATACATTTTTGTAAGTTCGTCTTTGTATCTAGTAAGTGCAACATGAATAAAAAATGACAAATGTGTTTTTGTTTTTCTTATTTTTGCCTCGAACACGAATTCTTTGATAGTTGGAGAATCACCCATATCTATCCAATAATTAAGATAATTATATCTAACGGTTTATGCAACCAAAATGTACAGGTCACTATAAGGCTAGAGTTGATGAATCCTGCATGTATCAGCAATGAAGAAAATACAACCGGAGAACAAAGTAAGTACAGAGTGTACAAGTGGCAGTGAAAACGGTAATATAGCGTCTTGAAAATATGTGATTGAAGATGTACGAATCACTCCAAATACTACTTCGGTTGGGCAAATGAGGGGGGAAACAACTATAACATAAGCTCTGATGTAGTCATTAAAGCGGTTCGCATTTATTTATTTTCAAGCAAAAAAACGATTTCTTACTATGAGCGGGTCTAATTTCAAACCCCACTATTTCCGAAAAGTTTTATAATTCACCATTAAATGCCTTTGAATGGGGTCAAACTATCCCTGCAGATAAGACAGCTTATTTTGGAGTTGTAAATTGCCAGCGTTCTTTTTCTTTCTTTTTTTTTTTCGTCCTTCGTGTCTGCACCCTCATCCCTCACTCGTCCTCGCCTCTGTCAGCCTGTGTGACCTTATATTAAAATAGGCCCTAGTCTGAGGACAGGAGGTCAACAGGAAGCGAAAATGCCAGAGGAAATAGACAGCGAAAATGTCTGGAATGGTGTTTGTGTTTTTTTTATTTTTTTCTTCACATTTGCAGAGTGGCTGTGAGTAATGGGGGAGAGATACTTAAATACAGAGGCACATCACCATCTGCTCTTGTTGAAATCAAAACCAAATGCAGACGGTCGCATTATAAGCCAATAGAATCTGTTCCAAGTAGTGAGGAGCTACTTATATGTGGTGTTTGAGACAGACCAGTGCTGGCTGAGGGGCCTGTGTAGAAGAAATACATACAGCTCTGGAAAAAAATAAGAGACCACTGCCTTTTTTTTCTGAAATCAGCATCTCTACATGTATTACAACCATTCCATTCCAGCATCTGTTGAATTCCAACACAAACACAAAGCTGAGCTACTTCAGTTCTTGCACCAGGAGTGGAATAAAGTCACCCAAGAACAATGTGAAAGACTTGTGGAGAACATGCCAAGACGCATGAAAGCTGTGATTAAAAATAAGGGTTATTGCACCAAATATTGATTTCTGAACTCTTCTTAAGTGTAAACATTAGTATTATGTTGTTTTAAAATGAATTTGATCTTGTTTCTTTGCATTGTTTGAGGTCTGAAAACATGTCATTTTCTGCAAATAAATGCTCTAAACGATCATATTTTTATTTGAAATATGGGGGGAATGTTGTCAGTAGTTTATAGACTCAAACAAAAATGTTCCTTTTGCCCAAACACACACCTATAAGTAGTAAAATCAGAAAAACTGATCATTTTGCAGTGGTCTGTTACTTTTTTTCCAGAGCTGTAGGGTAATGTTATAATTAAAGACGCACAGATACAGTATTCAATAATGATATCTGCGCCGATATTTAAAATTTTGATGGATCAGATATCAGTGGCAGGATATTCAGTCCATAGCCCATTTTGGTTTATGAACTGGTGTAATAAAATTATTTTACTGGACAATGTACTTTGGAATTTGTTTCAAAGTTGCTATGTATTTTATTAAGTTTTATATTAGGTAAATTTGACTTTTGTGAGCTTTAAAGGGACAGTGTGTAAGATTTTTACCTGTTAATTACTGAAATTGAAGATACCCATTCAAAAATACATTGTTTTCCTAGCCTTTTCACTTCCATCATGAAATCAAAGTATTCTTTTGGACTTAGATATAGTCACATAAAAGGGGGATCTTCCCCATATAGAGGCAGCCATTTTGAATACGAGAGCCACAGAAGGACATTTGGGCTCATCCTTCGCCTCGGCTCCTGCTAACAGCTGCTTAGCCGCGCTGCGTTTGGGAGTGAAGGACAGAAGGAGAGAAGGGGAAGGGGAGGGGGGAAGGGGGGAGCCTGTGTAAAGAAGCATGCTGCCGGATCACACATCGTAATGGATACAACACGTATTTTGGACTAAATTGTTTTACTGGATTTTATTCGCTGGATCCTTATGGACAGATTGAGACCAAGTTTATGATGAAATACAGAGTTTGACCTGTGCAAAGCCTTCAAAGGTAAGCTAAGTAAGCTAAGTTTTGTGCTTTTCCGTATAAAAGCCCCATGTGCTCGGGGAGTGATTGTTTTGCAGGGAAATGAATTGCATAGTCAAAAAGAGGAGACTGTAAGGTTTCATTTGATGTGTAGATTGTCATGAATCATGATCGGGATTGTGTGTTTTCATGCGAAAAGAAAAAAAAAAAGTGAACGGGGGACCGCGCTTTATGTATACAGCGGTGCGCGGTTCGTGCGCGGGCACGCGAGATTTCGGCGCTACGTCGCGCCCGGGTGACCCTCGAGGTCTGCCATAGCCAAAAGAGGAAGTGGAATAGCTAGTAACCACCTATGCGCCACGAATCCTACACACTGTCCCTTTAAGTCATGTTTTAATTAGAAATGTAACAATATTGGGGATTATTTTATGACTGTGACTAAACTTAAATAACCTAACCTAACCCTAGAATTAAACCTGGACCAGAACAGGACCAAACCAAGTCTACATCAGGACTAAACTGAACTCAGAGAAAAGTGGGAACACCATTCTTATAGTATCATTATGCCAACAAGAAAACAACAATGCTGAGGGCAAAGCAGGTAAATTTCTAGCCCAAAGACACAACAACAGCATTCTCTGGTAGAAATGGAGATAAAATCACCAACCTTAGGGTCAGGGTTGCCCGATTTTTCAGAGAGCAACAAGCCTTTGAAAAAAGCTCCAAATAAGCACCCTGAAAATAATATGCAGTCGCTAAACAAGTGCTAATGAAATGCATAGGCAAGTGACAGCTTTTCCAAAATAAGCCCAAAGCTGCTATAAAGAAGCAGATTTGGCAACTCCGCTTAAGATCAGAGGGCAACTGATAAATTGGTGCCTTAAATCTAAACATAAAATAGCAAGTGTAGCAAAATAACTTTCTTGGTGAACAATCTCAAAACACAAAAGTGATAAAATGTTTTATTTTGTTATATTTTCCATTTTGAATAATTTAGTAATAATTTTCATAATCTTATTGGTATTAACACTTACAACTATGCACTAAGGTTCCACTTTGTACCTGTTGCACAGGGGCTGTAATTAGTGAGATTGGCAATTCCATGGCTGAAATCATCCAAATGATTCTCGTGAAGCTGTATGGAGTTTAAAAAAACAGTGGAGCACTTCCTGTATTAGCAAATTACATCACAAGGTGGAACAGAGTGTTTTCAGTCTGAGGGCCTGTTTACACGAGAACGCTTACAGGTAAAAACGACAAACTATTTTATCGGAAGTGCCTTTTGTTTAGACGGTGATGGCGTTTTGGGGGCTTAAAAACACAAAAAACTCAAAACAGCCCTCCAAAGTGGAAAACTTGAATACGCTCCGCCGTAGTGTTTTCGTCTACACTGCCCAAGATGCAAAACTCTGGTCAAATCTGCTGACGTCGTGTACAGTAATCCCTCATTTATCGCGGGGGTTAGGTTCCAGAAATAACCCGCAATAAGAGAAATCCGCGAAGTAGGACAACTTTATATTTTACAATTATTCTACATGTTTTAAGGCTGTAAATGCCTCATCACACACATTATACGCTTTTCTCAGACTAGTATTAACCTTTTCTCACATTTGTTCTTGTTTAAACACTCAAACTTTCATAGATTTTCAATATAATGTATTAATAGTGAAGCGTGGGGGGAGACACGGCCCCGGAAGCCCCGCCAGACGCGGCAAGAGCACCGCCACGTTCCTGGACGCGAAGCGACACACACCAACCCCTTGGAGAAGTCCCCTTGGACACGTGCGCCCCTCATCGTGGAAAAATCTGTGACAGAGACGCCGCGCGTACACCGGGGCTGCGAGCACGAGATAGAACCGCCGCACCTGGACCGCGTGCTCTCAGCCCGAGCCACAAAACAGCCGCACGAAACCAGCAAAGAGCGGTTTAATCCTGGTTTAGACCTGGTCTAGTCCTGGTTTAGTCCAGGGCCAGTCCAGGTTTAGACCTGGTCTAGACCTTGTTTAGTCCACGTTTAGTCCTGGTCTAGTCTCTTAGCCAATCAGGACGCAGAACACAATGTTACACTATAAAAAGAAGTTACACTATAAAAAAATTGGAAAAAAAATAAGATAAATTGGAAAAAAAAAATCCGCGAAACAGCGAGGGCGCGAACAGTGAACCGCGATAGAGCGAGGGATCACTGTACACGTTTATGTCACCATTTCTGGATATTTATGTTTATTAAGTAAATTACGTTGAATAACTTAAATTAAATTAAAATTTAACTTTTTAATTTAAATTAAAATTTAATTTAAATTAAAAAGTTAAGTAAATTAAATTAAGTAAATAAATTAAGGAAGATTCTACGCATGCTCATGGACATAGTGATAATGTATCACAGCACCACCTAGCTGCCTGGCATGCAAACCCAATCGAATTCCACACACTTTTGCGTCACCGTATGCACGCAGATTTCCTCCTGAAAACACTTGTCTAAATGCGGAATAAAAAGTGAAGACGCAACACCACTTTTGCGTCTTGTGTTCAGACCGTCATCATATAAATGTAGCCTCAGCCTAAATATGCAGGATATGTGTGTTAAACATGTGTGAATCAAACAAACACAACTCCAGGTGTGTTTGTTATGAGGAAAACATTATCACAGATCAGAAACTAGTGGAACCTGCAAAAACACTCTCATCTCCTGCGACCATTCTATCCATTCTACACAAGAAACTCCAGCTATAATGTAAGAATTATTGCATTTCAGTTGCACTCTTAAGCTAAAAAGAAGATGAAGTCAGACATACACCAAGCAGCCTATATTTACACTTCTCCTATCTCTACAGATGGACTTCTCCGGCTCAGTCCTCGTATGATTTTATGTCTCTCTGATCAATGATAATTTGGCCGGACTCTTGACTGCAGTAAAGAGTCCATATTCCAACTCCGACTCCATATTCCAACTCCGACTCTGAATATGTACTATCTGCCCAGATGGGATCACTGTGCCAATGCTCCAGCAAATAGTCAGGGCCAAGATGTATATGCAGTGCTTGTCAGTTCTGCAGTACATAGACAGAGGCGGGAAGAAAATGCAGTATTGGATGAAGTACTCAGTTTTGTTACTTAAATAAGAGTACAGATACACAGGCAAAATGTTACTGAAGTAAAAGTATCACCTAAAAAATCTTCTTAAGCTGGACTGTGTAACATTTCTGGTAGAGGGTCCGTCAAATGCTTTTCGTCATGGAGATGTTATTGCTTTGGAATGTTTCACAGCGTAGCATTAAACCTTTCTATCTTCATGGAGACCAAACCAGACCAAGCTGCAGGTCAGATCTGTAGAGAGGCAACCCCACTCACAGTCAGACTGCCTGTTTTTCTAGGTATTTTTGAGCTTTAAAACTATAAAATATAATAATAAATGATAAAAGGAGAAATTCAATTTGTAATATAATAATAAATGTAAGGTAGGGCTGTTTATGTCATACCGTGGAACATTCTAAGCAGAGCAATGACATATCCATAAAACAAGCAGGTGACTGACCCTAGACCAGAAAAGTTAAACAACGCACCTTTAAGTAAAACTTTTAAATTACCCATTTATGTACTTTTAGAGTAAAAAGTACGCTGCCAGGGGAATCCC